>CM053171.1:31871110-31883873 GCA_012977825.3 Pteromalus puparum
AAAACTTTCAATAATAGATCACTACCCATTATTTATAGCATTAGACAAGATTAAGAAAAAAATAAAACAAACGGAAACTTTTGTAAATTATAAAAAATTAATAAGCATTGCCAGGAATAAAAACTGGAGTGAAATATTGTCGATAGAGGATCCTAACTTGGCGACGGATGTGCTAATTAATAAGATTAAAAACTGTATAGACATAGCTACCACAAAGAAAAGAAAGAGCAAGCAAGGTGGAAGAAAGAGTTGGATCACAAGTGCAATAATAAAATCATGTGAAACGAAAGAGTTTTTGTATGATTTATGGCAACAGGATATAAGCAATGAACAACTTAAATTACAGTACAACAAATATGTTAAAATACTAGACAAAGTTATAAAAGGCGCAAAAATCAAATATGATCAAAAACAAGTACAAAATAATATCAATAACCCAAAAAAGCTCTGGGAAGTCATCAATAGTTAAATCGGCAACAAGAAATCCTGTGAAACCATAAATCATATAAAAATTAGTGATAGGAAAATAACGGATAAAACAGAAATTGCAAATAATATGAACAGATTTTTCAGTGAAATAGGTCGAGAGTTAAGTGGACGCATTAAGAAACCGGATAATGCGGAACTCAAACTACCGGCCATGAATCCAAATACAATATTCATTAAACCCACGAACACGAGTGAAGTAGTATTGGTAATCAATGCACTAAAAATTAGAAGTGGGGGAGTTGACGGGATTAACTCTAAGACGTTGAAATTAATAAGCAGCTACATAGCTGAAGCTCTAACTTATATTATAAACCTAAGCATTGAAACAGGTATATGGCCTAATGCACTCAAGAAGGCAGAAATTGTCCCAATCTACAAATCTGGCGAAAAAAGTAATATCAATAACTATAGACCTATTTCACTCATATCAAACGTTGCGAAAATATTTGAAAAAATATTACACATTAGACTATATGATTTTGTAAATGAATCCAACATAATCTCTGAACACCAATTTGGCTTCGTAAAGAAAAAGGGTACAAAAAATGCGCTTAATTATTTAATGAACACACTGTACAACAATATAGATAAGAGTATTCCTACTCTAGTCACTTTTCTTGACCTGGCAAAGGCTTTTGATACAGTAGATCACAGTCTCTTGCTAGAGAAATTATACTGCATGGGAATTAGGGGGCAAGCTCTGACCCTGCTCACTAGTTATCTTAGTAACGGATACCAAAATGTAAAAATTTGTGAATGTGTGAGTGGCGAACTTTTAACGAATACTGGGGTACCACAAGGTACGATACTTGGCCCAATTTTGTTTATCCTATACATAAATGATATACTCCAAGAGATACCTATGGAAGCTATTTTGTCGTATGCTGATGACACTGCTATAATTGCAACAGGAGATTGTTGGGAAAAAGCACAAGATAATATGAATAACTACCTGTCACGCATTCACAAATGGCTTGCGGTAAATAAGTTATCATTAAATGTTGATAAGACTGTATGTATGACGTTCGGCAGCTATGTCGGCAGCGTGCCTAACCAAATAGATATAAAAATACTAGATAAAAAATTAACAAGGGTTGAGAACTACAAATATCTGGGCATAGTAATAGACTACAATCTTAAATGGGACATGCATATGTTAAATATTATTAAGAAAACTAAATATCTAGTGTATATCTTTTACAAAATTGCGAAAACAATGTCAACTGAAACTTTGATGTTAATTTATTATGCCTTTTTTCATAGTATCATGAGTTATGGTATAATTGCTTGGGGTGGAGCCTATAAAAACAACAGATCGAGATCTACTACAAAAAATACAGAGAAAAATCCTAAAAATTATAAACAAAAATAATTTTGTCACGCAAAATATTCCTCTCAATCTTGAGCAACTGTTTACACTCGAGGCCTTAAAGATATACTATAATGATCTCAAAAACCAATACCTCAAATCATCTAGTGTTACGAGAAATAAAAGTATTATTGTACCGATGAATAAAAAAAGAATTAGTAATAAGAATTGTTATATTAAAGCGATCTCAACATTTAATGCTTTACCGAACAACTTAAAAGCGTTAGAAATAAGCAAACCAAGTCAACTAAATATAATTAAAGAATGGATTAAATCCAATTGTTGATAACTGAAATATATATCTACGAGTTAAAATGTTAAATGTTAAAATATTGAAAAATGTATATACAGATGATGCTAAGGTAGTAAGGAGGCTACTAACTATGCATCATATAGAATAAGTTTTAGTTTTTAAGTTATTTTTTTTTTGCTTCCTCCTCAAGAGGAAGCTTTGTAATAGTAAACTTACAGTTTTGCTAATACTTCGTGGAAACGCATTTGGAGGTGTTTGGAGTACGAATCATATGTTTTCAGAAAATGTCCGTGCGGATGGCTGTGTGTGTGTGTGTGTGTGTGTGTGTGTACGTATACCGCCATAATTTTGGAACCATGCGACGGATCGTAATAAAATTTGACATGCATATATTTTTTCTAATTCTGAATTTAGGTCATTTTTTGTTTTATGATTCTGACCATTTTATGGCCATATTATAGCCATTTTTCTATTTTTGAAAAAATATTTTTGCTTTTTTATAATGATATGATTTATACAATATATTCAACAATAGTGTATCTAAAAGAACATAAATTTGTCTACTTTTTCCCGCAAGATTTTCTAGATTGACTGATCTGTTCATTTTTTATGATATAAAAGGTAATTTTTCGATAAACATATATAACTCAAAAAATAAATAGTTAAATGTTTTGAAAAAATTCATGACAATAAAAAACAACGATATCTACTAGTTGTAAAAATTTTAAGCAATTTTGGCGACTAGTTTTTGAGATAAAAATCAAAAACTAAAAAAAATGTTTTTTTTATGTCGTACGATTACGGGAGTAAAAAGGTTTAAATTGAGTTGAAATTTTAGGAAAAGATTGATCTTTTGATCACTTCGGCTAGGTTCTTTTTGTAGCTTATGAAACCTTTTAGTTTAAAAGATATTAAGATTCAAATTCTTCAACTCTCACCCTGTATACTCTGTGTGACTGAACATTATTATTTTTGTTAAACCATATAATTTGATAATTAAAGCTTAGTATATTTTGAGAGTTTTCATGGTTTTATAAAATGTCCGTGCAGATGGTTTTGTGTGTGTGTGTGTGTGTGTGCGTGCGTGCGTGCGTGCATGCGTGCGTACGTATACTGTTATAATTGTGGAACTACGTGATCGATCGTAATAAGATTGGACGTGCATATATGTTTTCTGATTTTGAATTCGAGTAAACCTATCCTTTTAGTATCGAATAGTAGCGAATATTTAAATTAAAGAATGAGTTGATTGTCCCATGTAATTATCTTCCACTAGCAGAATAGGAGGAAGCTAAGTGCCAATGACTTGGCAGCGGTTTTTTTCTCTCGCCAGGCCTGCGGACAGATAACCTGTATATCTTTGCCGGAATGCAGAGGATGTAAATATCTCTGTATTTTCTTTCTGGATTAAATAAATAAATATATATATATATATATATATATATATATATAAGAATTTTAAAAAATGTATAATTTCAGTACTAAACAGTGAATTAAAAAAAGTGAATAGTGAAAAATTAATATGCTATGTTGGGACATTGAACCTTGCGGTTGCCAGCCGGGTGTCTTACTGACTTATCCGTTCGGGGAGATGTGATGATATTATAATTATACATACAAGTGGACAATGTGATTTTCAATTCATGTAGTATATATCCATTCTGTTCTCATTGTCAACGGGTCATTATTACAGAAATCGATCATCGATTTATTTTTTCTAACGCGAACCGTGGGTAACAGCAGGTCACAGCTAAAAAAACGATCGTCATCGATCATCGATTTTTTTTCGTGGGCTGCCTGTATTGCAGGCGCGCGGGATGCCAGCATCGATCCCCCGGCCGGTATTGCAGGGAACCGCTGGACGCGGGATGCCACGGGGAGGGGGGCCGATAAGGCAGAACTGCCTTACCGACCGATAGTTATTTGGGGTCGGTAAGGTAGGAATCGAAACTCTGATGGTAACTTGAGGTAGAGTCCCCTTTGCCCCTACTACTAACCTTATTTTCAAACACCTTAAAACGGGTTTCCTCTGCTTTAGTAAGCGCCCAAGTTTCGCATCCGTACAAGATTACCGGCATTATTATAGTCCTATATATATCCTTATTTTTACATTTTTAGACAGAAATTTTTATTTAAGTAGTTTATTCACGGCAGAGAAGCAGGCATTACCAGAATGTAGTCTCTTATAATTTTCGGTTTTAATATCGTTTTCATCATACATAGTTGTGCCTGAATATACAAGTGAGATACAAGCAACATGGCGGGAGCCTCCCGACAAGTGCGTTAGTAATTTTGCTTGTCACCAGCAAAAAACAAGTGCGTCAGTGGTCTGCATTATCTGTGATGCTGTGTATCATCGAAATTATCTAGCAGAGCAACAATACGAGTGCAAGTCTCTTACTAAAAATCTAATAATCTGTCCAGAACACGGCAACAGAAACCTAACCTCAAAAATTGAAGAGGAAAGCCTAAACGACCAAGTGAGATTATTGATTGCACAAATTAAACTAACTAAATCAGAAGATATAAGGAATGAACTCTTACTGAATACTTCAAGTCCAACACATGACTCACTTGATATTGAAGTTGAAGAAAAGTACAAACTGGTCAAAAATGAAAACTTTTTGCTATAGCAGTTAGTCACTGAACTGATCGAAAAAATCACAATGCTTAAAGAGAAAATTGAAATGAAGCAAAAAGACAAGTCACCAGCAAACTTGTCCTACGCTAAGATAACCAGTTTCCCAAAGCCACTCCAAAAAAAGTGCCAAAGTTAACAGTGAAAAATGTTAGTGACAAACCAGTGGACGTTAAGGCTAAAGTTATTCAGTGCTTAACTGGAGAAAAAAAGATCCAAACTACAAACCTGTTCGTCAACAAAAAGAAAGATCTCGTCATCTCCTGTCCGAATAGTGAGAGTGTTTTACTAACAGAAGAGATTCTACAACATAACCTCGAAGGTGTCTGTGAAATTACAAAAGATGAATTAAAAAATCCAATGATTAAAATTGTCGGAATCGACAACTACAACGGCCTTGTCGAACAAGATATCGAGGAGGACATTAACGAGAGAAATTTTAGCAGTTTTGAAAATAAAGGTATAGTTGTACACATGTACAAAAATAATCACAATAATCTAACTACAGTCCTAATGGAGGTTTCTGCTGAAATACATAAATATGTCAAAGAAAACAAAAGCAAGATTTTTGTGGGATACCAGAATTCCAAAGTCTACGACTTAATAAACATAAAACCATGCTATAACTGCGGTAGGTTTGGGCATAGCAGCAAAAAATGCAACAACACTAGTGCATGTTTTACATGTGCAGAAGAACACAAGACAAGTACCTGCAAAAGTAATACTATGAAATGCTTAAATTGTTCATACTCCAACTGCAAATATAAGACAAATCTGGACACCAAACATGATCCTAGGGATCCAATAAAATGCAGGATTTTTATGAAAAGAATAAACATTTGAGTCTACTGACTATCTGGTGGGAGCTACCTTACCGACGACACTCCAAGCTTACCATGAGCAGGAATCTACTAAATAAACGCAAAGCCCACCCAAGATTGAACAAACACCAACACCTCAGCCAACTCAAGAACAACCTAAACCTCCATCGACGAAAAAATCAACATCGACAGCAAAACCCACAAAACAACCGCCATCTGCACACCAAAGGGATTTAAGGTCAAAAAATAGCAAAACTGCATAGTCCTTAAAAATATGGATACTTTCGATTATCTCGAACTTATACAAAGAGATTCAGTGCAAAAAGAAAAAACATACAGCGGTATTGACAATATAAATAAGGCTATAAGTAGAAAAAATGACTTAGTTATGCACATAAACGTAAGAAGCTTAAACGCGAATTTTGACAAAGTTAAAATATTTTTTGAAAGCTTTATAGTCAACCAGCAGTTGTGATTTGCACTGAAACTTTTGAACAAGTAAATATCAATATGTATGAATTAATCGGCACCAATTATGAATATAAGTCCTAATATAACAATAGTAGGATCAATAGAAATGACGGAGTAGTTGTTTTCGTAAATAAGAACATAGTTCAAAGCACTGAAATTGTGCAACAGGGTAGGATTAAGATTGTAAACAGTAGAATTAAGTTAACTAATAGCAACAACATTGAAATCTCCGCTATCTATAGATCGCATGGAATACCTAAGAGCGAATTTATATTAAATCTAAACAAATACTGAATGAAAAAGAAAAATATCAAAAATCATCTAGTAATAGGAGATTTTAATGTTGATCTATTAGAGTGCGATAAGGCAAGTCAAGAATTTTTGTGCAATTTCTTTGAAAAATGATATATACCGGGTTTTGTTGGTATCACACGGCCGCCTACAGGAATATCAAAAGAATCCTGCATTGACAACATTTTTATAAAAACTGATAACCTAAATGCAGTAACTTACAAACTTAAATTATTAATAACTGACCATTACCCAATATTTATTGCACTTGATAAAATGAAAATCGAAGATAACAAACCGACAGCATATATAAATTATAGAAAATTAGCAAACATAACAGAAAATAAAAACTGGAATAAAATTATGTCGATGCAGGATCCCAATCTAGCCAGAGATTACTTGATATCCGAAATTAAATATTGTATTGAGTTATCCAAAACGAAACCAAGAAATTGTAAACAAAGTGGCAGAAAAAGCTGAATCACAAATGCTATCGTTAATTCGTGCAAAACAAAAGAATTTTTATATGAATTATGGCAAATGGATATTAATAATGAACAACTTAAGCATGAATACAAAACTTATGCAAAAACTTTAGACAAGCTTATTAAAGATGCCAAAATTAGATATGAAAAAAGCCTAGTTGAAAAAAATGTAAATAATCCTAAAAAACTATGGGAAATCATAAACAACAAAATTGGTAAACAAAATCCAATGATAATGCCATAAATTATATAAAGATTAATGAAAATAAGATCACTAACAAAGCAGAGATACAATATGAACAAATTTTTCTGTGAGATAGGACGTAAATTAAGTGATGATATTGAAAAACCAAAGAATGCGAAACTCAAATTGCCCGAAATGAATCAAAATTCTATTTTTCTTAAACCTACTAATTCGATAGAAGTAAAAACTACAATAAATAATCTGTTAATGTGTAACTACATTACTGAACCGTTAACGCATATTCTCAATCTGTGTATCGAAAAAGAAATTTGGCCTGATTCACTCAAACAGGCCGAAATTACGCCAATATACAAATCGGGTAAAAAGTTCAACATAACAAATTATAGACCAATCTCCCTCATATCAAATATTGCTAAGATTTTCGAGAGAATTATCTACAACCGAGTATATAATTTTGTAGAAGAACATAATATAATATCAGAGCAACAATTTGGTTTTATGAGGAAGATTGGCACCGAAGATGCTCTAAATAAGTTAATGAACATCCTGTATAACAATGTAGATAAACAAATACCAACAATCGTAACCTTTTTGTGCAATAGTGTCGACAGGGAAAGAATGGGATGATGCACAAAACAATATGTACAATTATTTAGGAGTTATATCTAAGTGGCTAGCACTGAATAAGTTACCATTAAATGTAGATAAAACTATTTGTAAGACTTTCGGCAGCTACGTTCATAGTGTACTTGCACAAACAAATATTAAAATAAGAGACAAAAATCTTACCCGAGTCGAAAGCGCTAAATATCTTGGTATTGTCATTGATTACAACTTAAATTGGAACAAACGCATCCAATACATAGTCAAAAAACAAAATACCTTGTATATATATTTTATAAAATTGCGAGAACAATGACAGTTGAAACTCTACGTATGGTCTATTACGCGTTTTTTCATAGCGTAATAAGCTATGGAATCATAGCCTGGGGAGGTGTATATAAGAATAACCTAGATATACTACAGAACTTACAAAAAAATACTAAAAATAGTAAATAAAAACAATTTTATAGTCGAAGACAATCCCCTAAATGTTGAACAACTTTTCTGTTTTGAAGCATTGAGACTGCACTATGATGACCTTAAAACGCAATTCCTTACGTCGGAAAGTGTAACCAGAAACAAAAGTATTATTATACCCAAAAACAAGAGAAGAATAAGTGATAAAAATAGTTTTAAAAAGGCAATAGTAGTCTTCAATGCTCTAAATAGTCTAAAAAGTGTAAATATTGAAAATTATGCTCAAATGAAATTGATTCAAAACTTGATAAAAACAAACTGTTAGTCGATAGACTAATATACTGTTTTTTTTTTTTTTTTTTTTTTTTTATCCCGGAGAGTTGAGAAATGCTTAATGCCACCATGCAGGAGCCTTGCGGGACTCTCCGTGTCGTGGGACTCTCGCCTGGCGCGGGACAGACGCCAGGCATACCCACTAAAACTCACCTCTCATATGCCGCGAGAATCCCGCCGGTAGCCGCTTTCGCTTTCCTTCGGGGGGTCGCCTGTCTTGTTACGAACTATAGGTCATCTATCGTCGTCTAGTCAGCTAAGCACCCGTCACTATTTTTCGCGGCGAGAACCGTCTCCACTAACGCCGTTAATGTCGTCCCAATTCTGCTTGCTAGCAGCATCGTTTTCACTACCGTGTCGGGCGTAAATGCCCCTACCGTCACCTCTAAGATTCTGTGCCTATCAGCCACCGAGGGCAGTCAAAAACGAGGTGTCTCACGTCATCCCGTTGCGTCACCGCAGTATTTGCAACCCGGTGTCGCTACCTGTTCATCGCGAACAGTAACCTGAAGTAGCCGTGTCCGGAAAGAAATTGGGTGAGATAAAAATTGACCTCCCCCATCTTCTGCCTACCCACGGGCCTACCTCTTTAATCAATGATTTTCATCCATTTCGTATGGCGGCATTCACTCCATCCTCCTGCATTTCCGCATCGTCCTAATCGGTTCCTCGTCGATTCCACCCTAGCCGATTCCCGGAGACTCTCGTAGATCCGCTTGCGTTCAATTGCAAGCAAATCTACGGGAATCACCCCCGCGATAACCATTGACGCGTCCCCGGATACCGTTCGGTATGAGCACGCGATCTGAAGCGCCCCTATTCGTTGCACCGCCGTTATCTGCTTACGATACTTTTTCTTCTGCATGGCATCGGCCCACACCTCCGCTCCGTATAAAAGAATAGAATTTGTGGTTGCCATTAAGAGTCGTCTGACTGCCGGCCTAGGCCCGCGCACGTTGGCCATTAATCGACTAAGCTGCGCCACCCTAATCGCCGCCTTTTCGCATACGCTGTCTAAATGCGCCCCGTAGTTCAGCTTCGTATCTAGGGTTACCCCCAGGTACTTGGCTGTCGGCTTCGTCGTTATTGTTACGTCTCCGATGCGCATCGGTATGATGGCCGAGACACGCTTCCTAGTCAAGAGAACTATCTCTGTCTTTTCGAGTGCTAACTGTAGTCCGTGGTCGGTCATCCATTTTAGCACCCGGGCCATTACCGCGTTTAATTTGCCCTGCGCGATCTCCACATTTCTAGCTGTTATAACCGCCGCTACGTCGTCCGCGTACCCGACGAGTTTAACATCCTCCGGTACTTCTACTCTGAGTAACCCATCGTACAGAATGCCCCAGAAGTCCGGTCCCAAGATTGAACCCTGCGCCCCCCCTGCCGTTATGGGCCTGCTCTTACGTCCCTCCACGGTTTCGTATTCGATCGTGCGCTCCCTCAGATAATCCTCTACGACTCGCATGATGTACCAAGGCACCCCAAACGATCGCAGAGAATCCAAAATGTCAACCCATCTAGCCGAATTGAATGCGTTTTTCACGTCTAGTGTCACGAGCAAGACCAATGGCCTGGCCGCATGACATGCTTCATCCGTTTTCTTGACCGTGTTCGTTACTTCTCTGATCGCACCGATTGTTGAGCTTAATATTCGCGGTTTTATTAGCGATTCGCCTGTCTTTCCCATAGTGTCGAGCAGGCTCAACGGCCTGTACGATGGCTTCGCGCCCGCCTGACCTTTAGCTTTTTCAATTAAGACTAGCCTAGCCCTTTTCCACCGCGGACTGAACACGCCCTTCACCAGGCACTGATTGTACATTTCCAGGAGCAGCTCAGGCCGTTGTTTGGCAACGGCCTTAAGTATTTCCGCGGGAATGCCATCCAGTCCCGGAGCCTTACCGCTCTTCAGGGAAGAAGTTGCCGCGATAAGTTCGCCTTCGCTAAAAAGGGGTATCTCATGCGTCAGTTCGTCCGTCATTTCTAATTGAGGTCGGGTGAGATGGGTGGGAAACAGCTTGTCAATTATCTTCTCGATCGCCTCTGCCGCCATCGGTTCCATTCGCCCCATTTCTCCTATTTTTCGCGTGACAGTAGTACCCCGGCACCATGGAGAGTAAACAAAACTGACCTTGACCCCCCACCCGAGCTAGTGGGAGGTCAAGGTCAAGATTGTTTACTCTCCATGGTGCCATTTGTACTTTGGAGAGAGAGAACCCCCACTCTCGCTGTCTATCCAAAGTGCCTCTGATGGTTCAAGGCACTTTGGAGAGACCCCCCCCACCTTACCCTGTTTTTATCCAAAGTGTCTCGGAGTTATCAAGACACTTTGGAGAGCGTCGGAGTGACTTCTTGAGGTGTTGCTTCCCCGACGGTTGACTGACGACTGGTGTACGATGAGGGAGAGGTGGTTTCCGTGACTACTATGCCTCCTTCGCACATACTCAGCATATTACCCTTTCCATTTCGGGTAGAGCCCTCCCTGCCCTTCTCCACTCCTTAACGCACTTTTGTGTGTGTGTGTGTGTGTGTGTGTGTGTGTGTGTGTGTCATATGTGTGTGTATGTGTGTTTTAAAACTAGAATGAATATGAAGGATTACTGGATAGGTGGTGTTGGTTAGAGTAACACGGTAAGTGAGTACAAGTATTATATATTTAACAATTATATTTATTCATGAAAACTTAAACTAAATACAATTATGATCATTTATCCTTATATACGGTTGTATTTAAGTACGCAACTAGATTATATAAATGTAGATTAATAAATTCATAAATAATAATATAAATATCTTCTATAGCTAAGTGTATATTTTTATCTTTTAACAATTTATCTATCTTATCTACAAGCGATTGATCAAAATTTCTCATTGCACACTCAACATTATATGCGGTGAAGTATGTGTACTGAGAATTTTCGCTATTCATCAATTTTTCTTTGCTATAGTCACCCACCTCTCTCACAATAATCTCTATAGCTTCTTTAACCTTCAATAAATACTTAATTCTATGATCTATTATTTTAGACAATGCCTTCAATCTGTCAAAGGTCACTCTTTTAAATACAAGTGAAGGCTTACGTTGTCGTTTTGCTTTAGGCTCCTTACTGTCCTCGGCCTCCTCCATCACCAATTCAAACGCCCGATCCGAGTAGCTGATCATGAATCTTATGGTAAACCCAGTAATGGTGATTCGTTGATCCAGCATTTCTTCCTCACTGTATGCCTGGAAGTATCGGTCAATCTCGTCAAACTGCTCCCGGAACTGTATCCAGGTGGCGAGCGGCAAGGATAGACCGTAAAACTCCTGATTACTCAGTCGGACAACAGGGTTAAAGTCGCCAGAGCCGACGGAGGTATTTTCAAGTCCTACGTGAATAATTTTCCCGTAGGAGTTGTTCAAGCCAAACACCATTGGTAGGATTTGATGGCAGCGATACTTGCTGACCTGAGTCTCCTGGGCCTGACTATCAGCGTGCTGTCTCTTCTGTCCAGCCATCTTCTTCCTCTGAGAGCAAACTTCCTTACTAGTTTCTTACGGGCGAGAGAGAACTGTGGTCTCTGTGCTGCAACGCATTCAGCTTATATTCAAAATTGGTGGTTTTGGTGGGGTTAGTGAGACCAATTAAAACCAGCCTATCTGGTGGTGGGGGACCAATAGAATCACTGATTCTGTAGTGGGGAGCCAATAGAAATCTGCTGTGGTGACATTTTTGAAAACCAATGCTAACTAAAATATCTTGTTACACCGTCGTTTCACATAACATTTTCACAATATTACATTACAACCTGTCAGCAAATTTTTCAGCTATCTGATCATTTTTTCTCAAGTTTGATGAGAAATTTTGGAGGAATCGTTGCATACCCAAGCCATTAATCATATAATACAGAAACATGATGCAATATTTACCACAAGTATCAGAAAAACTGCTTTGTAATCGAATATTATTCCACCGTATACTCTTACAATTTCTCTGGATTCGACTTATGTGATCGGGAATGTATGGCGATCTGCCAAAACTATCAAAATACCATCCAACGCCACTCTCCGACACATATATTGCCACCCAATGCGAACCACGCCTCCTGTGACTCTGCGTATTAAACACAAAGCCACTTGGTTTTACCCACGTTATCGGAATTCGATCTGCCGGATACACTCCAACCGCATGAAAGCTCATTTTTCGCAACTTCTGAAGAATATCCAGCGAATTCATTTTTACAGAGGTAGAAGGGTGGTGAGAAGGGTCGTTCTGCTGATGTAACAATATCACTTCCACTACCACGGGTGTTTAACCAAAGTTTTCACTTATAGGCGTTGTTGAGTGCACAGGTATACTTGAGTGAGCAGTGTTTAATAGAGTGCTGCATACAATACCTCTCACTGT
>CM053171.1:31883973-31961962 GCA_012977825.3 Pteromalus puparum
GTGGGAGAGTACGCTTATTTTTGCGTGCTTTTTCTAAAAAACAAGTCGCGAGACTTTAATTTTTTGTAGTGTTTTTTTTTACTGATGACTCTGCGGAGCGGTGTGGGGTGTTACATACTGGACAGAACCATGTTAAATTCATCCGTCATCATCATCATCATTGTTTTGTAGATTCACGAGATCTTTAGCAGACACCCAAGAATTAAATTTTTCAGGGTAACCCTTCGAAAGGCTGTCCGAGCACGACTAACTCGAACCAAATCTTGAACATTGTATTTATGGGTACAGCGTGACTGTCGTTTGGCACAGTAGCGTAGCGCTGAATTTTCACGAGCTTTAGCTGCATTATACATATTCACACTAGATGGCGTCATTCTTATTGCACTATGCCACGAATTATTGTACGACTGTACAATACCGTCCAGCACGTCAATGTAGCGTCTTGTGTTGAGATGTGTGAAGTAGCGCCATATTCGTTCTTTAAGAGTTCTGATAAAACGCTCGGCGACTGCTGCCTTAACGTCGGGGTCTCGCACAGCACGATAAATAATGTTTCTTTTTTTCAGCAAATTCTGCACTTCACGTCCAATGAATTCCTTGCCCTTGTCCGTTTGAAAGTATATAGGCTGTCTACCATCGTTTCGCTGTAAAATCTGCTCCAGACCACTGACCACACTTTTAGTCGTTTTATCACGAAGTGGCTCAACCCACGCATACTTTGAAAGCACATCAATGACCACCAGTAAGTAACTGTATTGATCATTATACGTTTTTAGAGAGCGAAAGTCTGCTAAATCAGCCTCCCACAATTCGTACGGGCTGAAAACCCGGTAAGAGCGACGAGGAAAACGATATCGCACCATTTTATGCATTGTGTGCGCATCTTGCCTCTCGAGCCACTCCCGCACCTCGTTCGAGCGAAATTTTTTGCGCATGGCTCGTACAAGTCTGTCTCCACCAGCGTATGCTGATGGAGCTGGCAAGCCATAGTACAGTTTTTCAAGCTTGCTCTCCATTCGTTGACTGTCTCCCACCGACTAATCTCGATCTCTTTCTCCTTGTACGTTTTATAGCCTGTCTGAATCGTCGATAAACTCTATCAAAAGTGATTTTACCGACCATACACAAAACAGTTAATAAAGCAACGCTTTTCTCCTCACTATCCGACGACTCAGATAGCATACGTGAAAAAGCACGCTCAGCCAGTCGGCGATCGGCTTGAGTATGTCCCCCACCACCACCACCACCACCATTATTGCGCGAATATGCGATATCGTGCTCGAGACAGGCTCTATCTAGAGGATTTCTGCCGGTCTCACCGCGTGCCAGTCTCTCCTCAAGATGAGTGCCCGGCCCGAGAAACTGGTATCCCGGTACATGCATCTCGAAAGGCACTCGATTGATTAGTGCGTCCAGCACACTAGATGACTCCGCGTTTACTCTTTGTGGTGCTGCCATTTTATATGTCCGAGCTTAGGCTCTTTTAGTACTACTTGTTTTTTAGCAGGTGGCGCTACAGATCTTATTGAAGTATCTACCGTGGTGTCGACTGCTGCACGACTACTACCACCTCGTTTTCTCTTCTTATTACCTTTGCGATAATTCAAAAATGTCAAATTATTTGGATCTAGTGTTTTCTCTCCGTCGTAGTCCGTCTGCTCCTCCTCCTCCTCCTCCTCCTCCTCCTCGTCACTACCGCTTCCACTGGATACGAGTTGTTGTTGTCGTTCCGGTACAGATAATAATGACGTGTCGTAAGCAGTTAGCAGAGAGTTGTTATTACCACTACTGTTAGATTCTTCTGCTGCAGCAGCCGCTACAGCAATATGAAGCTGGTTATTCCCTATAAATTCTAGAGGTACGTGTGCCTTACGGAGTACGCGAACAAACTGATCGAAGCCACGAGAAGGCGGCCTTTTTCTACGTCTCACAGTTTCGTTCACTAAGTCTACAATATTAACGCCTCGTGCACGCACGCCATCTACCGTAATCATACCGAGTTTATTCCAGGCAATGCTACCAGATCGACGTAGACTATTCATTAGATTTCGTGCGTTTTCACGAAGACTTGGCGGTACACTATTGATAATATGCAGATCAGATATAACTTCACCATCACTATTTGTAGTAATAGAGTGCGGTGCTGGTAATGTTTTATCGACTGTCGGCAACAACAACTCATACCGCTTCCAATTTCCTCACTACTTGGTTTTTGTAGTGTAGAAAGCGTGCAAACCTCTGTACATGGATAATTTTCTCGTGATCAATCGCCACGAGTTCAAAATCTTTATCTCTCGTCCAGTCATAATACCTCGGAGCCCCGTCTGACTGTATTGAGGTAGTTGCATTACTGCACTACCAGCCCCACATCATCTGTGATACTTTGCCGTCTTTGACAGTGGTGTTGGTGTGTGGTGGTGGTGATGGTGTTGCGATGTTAGTTGGTTAAACTGACGTTTGTTTGCTGCTGCCTGCTGCTCTGTCTCACAACTCTCGGATTACCTCTTGAGCACTAAAATCATTTTCTCTAGCATGCTCCTGCTGATAAAACAGGTTTCACTAATTACGGCACAAGGTTTGACTTTAATTAAAATTCTGCGAGTCTCTAGCGTCTGTCCGGAAGCTATATTTGCGCAGTAATGGCGCTGTTACAACTGCCTTATAACGCCTGCCTCAAGTGGTAACGTTATCCACGCAGAATAGTCAGCACACCACTCGACCAGGCCTATCACAATTTTGGGCAGCTTGACGCATAAGCTCTGCGTTGACCGCGTCAAAGATGACAGCCACAGCACTTTCAATATATCCAATCTTTCATCTAATGGTAGCGATGACGCTGCCACTGCTGCTGCTGCTGCTGCTGCTGCTGGATGTTGCTCGCTCCATCATCACGCGAACGACTGAGCACATTGTCGGTGATGAGTGCTTTTAATCTGTTTGCCGCACATCACATACTGATGTCGAATCGAACGGAAAATATACACGCTACGATACCAGGCAATTTTCTGTATCCTGCTTCAAGTCCAGCAGTAGATTTAGTAAATGGACCGAAAGACAGCATCGCTATAGGCTTCTTGTAAAATTGCGTATCCTCGGGATTGTAGCTGTCGGGCCCAGATGCTGTATCTGGGATCGATCGGCGGATTCTTAAAAATAACTATTAATTTCGAGCTTCAACATATGTCTCGCTGACCACGATGAAAGAGATTTTGCGATCGAGAAAGAAAATTACTCAAATTACAATGATGGCTGCCCTGCAAATAGTTTAACTACACTCGCACTGAGACTCGCGCATGAAGACGTCGAGAAATCAAGAGTTTTGGTCGCTCGGGATCTCTACTGTAGTCCCGTCTTGGCAACCCTGTGAAATTCAATACTAATACTACCGCAGCAAATTCCATTATAAGCAGTCTGCCATTTCCGTGTACGTCAGAGTAATATACGCTCAATTTGTACGCTCATCTGTGCGAGTATTTGATAAAATACGATCAAACACGGTCTTCGCACGAGGTGGGACCGCAAATCATGCATGTCCAAGATTGTCTCCAGCGCCACATCCATCTGACGCGAAGTGCGGTGCTTGTGATGATACACGAAATACTCGCTAGACGGACAACACGCAGCTATATAACGTGTGAACTCGTAACCCCCGGGCGAAACCACGAACGCGTTGCGCAGGCCCCCTCCGCGCCATGCGCGAGCGGTGTCGAGCTTGCGAAAGGCAATTCATCAGGCTCCCTCCAGGGAGTACTTTATCGCGCGGTGCAGACTCGAAGGTTAGCCGTATGGCTCGCCCTCCGGGAGGCTTTTAAACGCGCACGCCGCGTAGCGGTTTTAAGGTAGTTCAGTCAGAACATACACACACACAACCACATACACTAGGTTATTCATAGTAGAGGGGAGCGGAAGATGAAGGGGAGTGAAAAAAGGAGACAAGTTAGCATCTGTACGCGGCGACGTTTGTATGGTTAGGTCGTCGCGACAGATATGTAGCGAGGAGAAGAGAGAGAGAGAAGAGAGAGAGGAAGAGAGAAAGTGCGTAATTATTAGATAAATATAGAAAGGGATTAAGTTTAACTTTTTATTAGTTTTTTGCATTTAGAGTACATAGCCGTCACGATAACTTTATCGTTGCAACAAGCGACGTTTAGAGAGAACAGGTTCACAAGACTTAAATCCGAGAGTGTGACCACATCATGCAACGCTGTACGTCTAAAGCGTCAAAGCAACAAATGTCCGGTGGTATTTCACACTCACAAGTTTACGCACACATTCAAAATTAATCTTTTCGGAGCTGATTGCATTCACGATCCGTTGATCTTTACATAACCCGATTCACAACCTTCATGTTAGTAGTATAAGCATAAAATTTATGTCCACGGAGACAAAAGGATGCTTATGATGTGCCTACCCATAAAACCCCCAACTCATTCAGGAGTTGCCCGTAAAAGGGCCCCAGTCGACGGCTCATCACTCGCATCCTTCTCTCGTCTCACAACACTATGCAACTGTTATAGACACACGCGTGCTCCAGTGCTCAAGCTCGGAGAAAAGTTTGAGTCGACGCCAGAGCATATTAGCAGTGCGTCGCGCATAATCACGGTGCACAGTGTCACGGTTCAATTCGATCCTCGTCAATATTTCCCAGACAACTAGAGGATTCACCGCACCGCGCCGTAGTAAGAATTTACAACTTTATCGGGGCCCTAGTACGCCTCGAACAATCTCTGTGGCGCTCTACTATCTCGGATTTTGTCATGTTTTCGCGTTACCCAACTTGCCCCACAACGAATGAGACATAGCTTGTGCCACAGAGCGTAGACCAGCCATTGAATTTTATCCTGATTTGTCAGCTTTATGCCCTCTCTGCCCTCAAATTCTGAACTATACCGATCTATTGCTTGCTCATCATTATTTCTACAGTCTGTGGGATCCGATCATAGGTCTTTTCCGCGAAAATTATTCGGCATGTACTCGTGGAAAGAGACCACCTTTACGCGACCGTTTTGTCGAATTGTGTTGTAATTTTATACGACCATATTTCAAATACCTTAGTAATCACGTAACCAAATTCCACGGCTTTTTAAGACTTCGTCGCCACCCATACCTACAAAAACACACACGTTCACTCTCGTGTTTAAGCTTCCTGACACATGGACTCGCGCCGCACGATCTACACAGCGCGAAATAGCCTTATTATGCATTTTTACGGGTAGGAATAGCTGAATAAGTTCTCCGGTGAGGTAACCACCTCGCACATCACCAGACCGTCATTGGCTGATGTCTTGTTGGGGCCAATACACACGCCACACTCAACCTCAATCCACATAAACTTCGGTATGGCCGACGGCTAGCACCGTATTTGCAAATTACGGGTATAAAAGGCAACATCGAATATTTAATTTTTTCGTTCTCGCGAATTCGGATGATTTACCGTGTTACCCGGCGACCACGAAAAATGCATCTCGCGATTTAAGGTGGCGATAGTGCCAGTCTTTGTGACCTCTTTATATACGCATCATCGCTCGTTTCGCTGTACTCGCCGATCAAACACACTCCCACTTTTCAAATGAGCACCGAACCCGTGCCTCTAATTTTTTTCGAAACTCTAAAGGTTCTCTCGTACCGCTCGCCATTACTCTCGCCATTCACGATTCGCCAAATCACTACCATCAGTGTAGCAGGCGAACACAGCCATGCAAAACACCGTGCGAAATTGCAGTACGACTTTTAATTTCTATACGCAAATCCATCCACCAGGGGCCTTCGGGTATCTTTTTCACGCGAATTATGATCTGTATCGACCAGCCTGTCTCATGCTCATCACGTGACCATGTGCTGCTTAGCGATGTTTATTGGCTCGACGATAGCACCCGACGGTTATATGCCAATAGTAATTGTTTAAAATTTCTTACGCGTACACACGCATACACGACGAACCAATACGCACACTCTACAACGTATCTGTCGAGCCGCATTCGATAAATGTCTTTCTGAATGCAAGACATGCAAGTCTCAAATATTTAACATCCTGTTTGAATACTTGATTGATCTCGTTTGAAAAAATCAAAATGTAATTTTTTCCTTTTCTACCGTCGTACCACTCTAAGAATGGGTTTTTCGCTCCTCGCACACCCCATACCGAGTCCGGTGTGAGATAACCTCTACAGGTGGGCATCTCGCCCCAACATAGTCTGATTTCCGGTCTGTTGAATAAGTGGGGAAACGTTCCCTTCTCAATACACCGCCAAGTCCGAGCTTTTCGGTAACAGCAACTCAAAAGCCATATGTAAATAATTAAACTATTCAGAGAACTTATGTGTGCAACTTCATCAAATTATTTTTGACCGTTTAGATACATAAAACAATAAAGTAAGACTTTGCGTAGTGCAGAATATTCAACTCCAGGAAGATCTAAACCACGAGCGTGACGTGCTCTAGCTGTACAGATGTCTCGTTCGTTTTTTCAATGGCTTTCATTGTCTCCAATCGAACGACTGAGCGTTTCTGCTCCACCCTCCTCATCATCTAAGTGTACGGTATGCAATCAGCACATCTGCTCTTCAGTGTCAGCTCATATTTATCAAGATTATGCATTCAGATTTCACGATAAAATTATATTCATATTTTGCAATGCTTTAAGAGAGGAGAGAGAGAGAGAGAGAGAGAGAGACGAGAGAAGAACTTACCAAGAATCAGCTGATATTGCTGCATAATAGTTGAACTTGCCAGGCACTCGTGATTCACGACTCACGATAGACTCACGATAAAGACTCGCCGAGAGCGCGATAATATCAACGCTCGCTCTCCAGCAAACCACGATTAAATAAGTACATAATAGTACGTAGATTGCAGAGAAACACAATATATACTTTAACCGCTTCAAAAAACAGCTGACGCGAGCAGTGTTTAAAGAACGACGCCATGCTTCATTACAAAAAATGCGTGCTGTCGCTCACGTACAAGAAACGCGGCTCAAGACGGTTAGCACGATTCTTAGCAGGCTGAAGTTTGTCCATCGTGGGTTGTTACAGCTCTCTCTCCGAATTTCCGTGCTACTGCTAGACACTGTTGGATGAGGCTAGCTGCTCAACCAGGCTTTATAATGCACCAAGCTACGAAAGTCGACAGTAGAGGGTGCCCTTTTGCTTAGCGAACATAAAGTCAGTCAGCGGAAAGCCAGAGTTCTTGATGACACTGCTTATTTAGATAACGTAGAAGCGAGAAAGTGCATCAGACGAGGTAAGGTTGCCTTCTCCATTCTGGACATTGTCCTCGTTAATATTTATGGTGCACGACGTATGTGCAAATCATCAATTTTTAAATTGTTGTATTGAATTGCAACCGAGTGTGTTGTAAAATTCTTGAGTGTACATAAAAAAGTTCTTATGTTACGAAAATGTCCAAAGCAATATCTTCGGAGATATTTGCAATCCGGTTGATTAAAAGCACATTCTCTGTATTGGAGAGTATAACAGCAAGAAGGTAGTGTCGTCTCTTGTCGTGACGTCAGACTGAGAATCATGTCTTAGGCTATTATGATGAAGAAGGTAGCTTTAGTACGCTAACATATTCTTGACATAAACTGTCATCTATACGTCAGATGACTAAATAGCCACAAGATAAAAGATAAGATAATAGATAATTATAAGATAAATAATTATCTTGAAATTATCTTTATAGTATCTATTATCATACTATTATCTAAATATCTGAATTATCTATTTATTATCTTGTGTTGTGCCACCTTCTGACTGAATGCTTGCCTGATAAATATATCTGTTTTTGCTGTTTTTGTGCGTAGATATGTGGGTGTGGTGTGTGTGTGTTGTGTGGTTGTGTTGTGTGTGTGTGTGTGTGTGTATGTGTGTGTGTGTGTGTGTGTGTGTGTCTGTGTGTGTGTTTGTGTGTATGTGTGTGTTTGTGTGTATGTGTGTGGGTGTGTGTATGTGTGTGGGTGTGTGTATGTGTGTGTGTATGTGTAATTAAAGGTAGTGCTGACGTAGGCGTGTATAAGGGTATATAGAGCTGACAAAATTCCCTCGACGTCAGTCGTTAATCAACCGTCGGAGTGCCAACATCTTAGGAAGTCGTCTATACATGTAGGTATGTGTGTGCACGTTTATGTATGTAGGTGCCCTACTTTTGTAGATTCACGAGATCTTTAGCAGACACCCAANATGTAGGTGTGTGTGTGTGTGTGTGTGTATGTGTGTGTGTGTGTGTGTGTATGTGTGTGTGTGTGTGCGCGCGCGCGCGTGCACGCGTGTATATAAAGGCTGCACTGGGATACCCACGTCAGTCGTCAGCCAGCCGCCGGATCGCCAACACCTCGGGAAGTCGCTCCATCGCTCTTTCCAAAGCGCCTTGAAACCCCCGAGGCACTTTGGATAGAAAGAAGGTAAGGTGGGGAGTTTTCTCCAACGTGTCTCGAGATATCAGAGGCACTTTGGATAGAGGGGACTCGTCTCTCTCCAAAGTGTCTCTAAAAAAATCAGAGGCACTTCGGATAGAGAGGAGGGGAGAGAGGGCTCTCTCCAAAGTGCAAATGGCACCATGGAAAGTAAACAATCTTGACCTTGACCTCCAGTGATCCCGGGAGTGGGGTCGCTGGGGGTCAAGGTCAGTTTTGTTTACATTCTCCATGGTGCCGGGGTACTACTCGTGACGATCGCGTATCCCTCGCCGAACCGATCGTTCTCTACATCATCTAGGACCTTGTACCAGCAGCGGCGCTTACTTTCTTTGATTGCGTCCCGGAGTCTCTTCTTCGCCTCGTCGTACCCGCGAGCAAGTTCTTGAGCCGTTGGGCGGTTATATACTGTATATAAATATAATTAGTATAAAAAATAATGGTAACGTCCATATGTAGTATTACTACGCAGTGTAGTAATAATGCTATAGCCAACATATAGTACTAACATTGTTACTAATTGAATATGAAAATTATATAAATTATGAAATGTTTTCTAGTTTGTAAGAATTTAGTTTATAAGTTTTTTATTTGTTTTATATTTGTATTTTTCTTTTTTTCTCTTTACAACCCAGTCCTGCGATCAGGTAACACTGTTTATCTTGGCGGGGTTTTTCGGGTATTGGTCGTACGACTAAAACTCTGTAAAATATTCACTGTTTTAAATAAATAAATAAATAAATTAATATCTGAATTCGCTAACCTTTTCGAAAGTAAAATTTCCGACTCTAAAATCGCCCTTTCCTTCACAAATGCCCAGTTTATCCATAATCATATATTTCGTTTTTAATTCTCTCACCTCTAGCCCCGTGTCTTCAGCCGCATTTATGAGTATTTCCGAGTTTCTCGCTACCGTTTCACCGTTATCCCCCACTATATCCAAATTATCTGCATATCGTAGAATCCGTTAAGTGTTGCGCCAAGCAGGCCAGTCTGCATTTTTCTAATAACATACTGTAGTGTTAAGTTAAAGAGTACCGTGGAGAGCCCGTCACCTTGCTATAAACCGTCGAGTATCATGAACGATTCGGATACATTACCGCCTTTTCGGACCTTCCTCGTGTATCCGTTCAAATATATTTGTATTAATTTCACAAGGTTTTTTGGTATTCTGAGAAGCACAAGGATCTGATACATTTTGCTTCGTTTGATAGAGTCGTACGCTTTTTTAAAGTCTATTAATAGCTGGTGTATTGTTCGCAATATTCCCATTTTTTCTCTAACAATTGTCTTATAGTAAATATGTGATGGCTTATCGACTTGTTACGCCGGAATCCACACTGATAATCTCCTATTATATCTTCCGCGAAGGATGTGAGTCTAACCTGTATTATGTTTGACAGATCTTTGTAGCAGGTCGCTAATAGTGAGATTCCCCGGTAATTATTGCAGTCTCCCTTTTTAAAAATCGGTATGATGATGGATTCTTCACAGTTTTCCGGCATTGTTTCATTATTCCAAATAGTACATACTAGTTAGAAAATTTTGGATGTAAGCGCGGTGTCCCCATATTTAAGTAATAATATATTTTGCCGCCACGAAATTTATGACTCTAATATCGTAATCGTTGCTAGTTTCGGGCAGACTTTTCTTGCCTATAGTAGGCCTAAACATTTCCTCTTTCCTTATTTTAGCCTTGAAATCCCCTACTACTATTTTGGTATCGTAAGACGCCAATTGGTCAATTAATTGTTCCAAAGCTCTGTAATAAAGATTCTTGACCTCTTTCTCGTTGTCCTCCGTAGGACAGTGTACAATAATAAGCACGTAATTATACCACGCTCCTTCAATGCCGATATACGGGAGTCTGTCGTTCACGAATTTAAAACTTTTAACCGAGTGTATAATTCTTTTGTTAATCAGGAATCCAGTACCTAAGAAATGTCCGCTCGCGCCTTCGAATATGAAGATGAAGTTATCTTTTTCTAATATCCCACTATCTTGCGACCAAGTGTGTTGTATTGCTACTAAATCGAAATTGTACCCATCAGCTTCTTTTACGATGTCTGGAACCCGCCCACTCTGTATAAACTGCGTACATTCCACGTTCCCACCTTTAACTCCCTTTTGGTTTTGGTTTAGTTGGTTTTTTTTTTTTTTTTTTTAGCCATGATAGTAAGTTAAACCCGCGCGTTTTGGATCCTGTTCCGATTGCAGGTGAGTCAGCCGTTCTAGAGGTGATACCACTTATACATCTGCAGAACTAAGTATAAGAGCTTTCCGACTTTGATGGGGACAGAATCAAGTCATCGTCGGACACACGACGGCCTCATTCTCGTATCCGAATGACCCCCTGCAAGGCAACGCGCCTTCGCTGGCTTCGTTGCCGTGTAAGGCCACGTGGCGAATCATTCTACACATCCCCTTTCGGGGCAGTTGTCATCGCTCCCGCATCCTCCACTACAGCAGAATTTTTGTAAAGGGTGCTTAAAGAGGTAGATTATAGACATAATGAGGTAGAAAGAGAAAGTGAAATAGGAAAATATAACAAAAACTTGGAGAAATCGAGCATTTGACACTGACGATAGCCTTTTAAGGAGATCTAAAAAAAAAAAAAAAATGGGTGGCTTGTCCGAACTCGAAAGTTTATGGCCTCACAACGTATTATGTTCTGTTTCTAGATGAATTTTAGCGTTCGCAAGTTTCCAGGGTAGGCTCATCACACCTATGCCTTTCTCAAACACGGTATCGTGAGTAAGATTTCCATCGGATCTGAAAAAACTGATCGTACTGATGGGGGCTCGAACCCACGACCCCTTGACCGGGAGGCAGGTGGTTTACCACGGAGCCATCGCCGGTCTTTAAGGAGATCTAACCACCTTAAATTGTCAAAAACTGCACAACCAGATTTTATTTATATATTAATCTTAAATTATTTGAAAAATGTGTTAAACAAATACATAAACTTAAAAAGCTATAGAGAACAAAAGACAATTTTCGAATGTACTAAATACCAAGTAAAATATTTGTTTAAAAATGTTTAAATTGACAAATATTTTGTTTAAATTGAAGATAGCTTTTAAAGATTCAATTTATTTTCAAATCCTCACACTCATATCAGAACTATATGTATTTCAAACATGTTTGTAAAGTTTTGGTGCCTTTCAATGCCTAGAACTGAAGTAAGTCTGCGGTATGTGAACAAATAAAAATTGTGAACTTTGGCCTTCGGAGATATCTTGCTGTTGGTATTTAGTACATATTAAAATTGTCTTTTGTTCTCTATAGTTTTTTGAGTTTATGTATTTGTTTCACACATTTTTTAAACAATTTAAGATTAATATATAAATAAAATCTGATTTTTCATTTTTTGACAATTTAAGGTGGATTTGATTTGGAAGGTATAAAGAAATATAAAAAGTCGCAAGGGAAAGACACTTCAGTAGACCTAACATTAGAAAAGGAAGCGATACAAAGTTATAAAAGAGTCAAAAGCAAATTATAGAAATATCACTTAGAAGCCCCGTATGCGCGTCCAAAAGCACGGAAATCGATTTATGACGGAATACCAAGAGTAGACAGAAATCTATTTAGTACTTATAGGGAAAATAAAGACACAGATGACGAAGACGATAGTCTTAGCAATCAGATAACCGCGAGTATTTCAGCGTTCAAAGTTCCTTCGAAACCCTTTTGATTACGATCATCGATATTAAAATCAAATAACTTAAATCAAGTAATTTCTAGTGCTACCATAGCCGTACTTTCTAGTCCCGCCCTCGAACAGCAAGATAATTTTCTTCCTGATTTGAGATAGACTTTGCAATAATTGAACGTAGCAGAACCAGAAAAAAGTTTATCAAACGAATTAGCCATAAATCTTAATTTGTCTAAATCTTCAGACACAGAAAATATAAAAAATCTATCCAGCTCCACCGTAAACGCAACAATTAAAAACGCAGTCACTCGCACAATCGGAAAACGAAGTGATGAAAAAAGCGGAAGAGTTACGGGTTAAATTCGCGAAATATTTAAAAAATCAACTAAGTCCTTGTATCAAACAAGAGGAACTAGATGATTACTTTTAAAATCCCGAGAACGCTGACGAGTTAAGTGAAAAGCTCAAAAGCGGTAATACATTTTCAAACGTATTAACATTTTTTAAAAATATTCCATATTTCTAATTGGGAGAAATATTACTCAACAAATTTGCAGCAATACCAGTCCATGCTATTGTTAGAAAACTTATATTTAATGATATTGTTACGTGTGATGGTCGATGTTTTGTTCTCCGTGAGGTGTAAAGCTCACGATTGCTGCGAAAATACTGGGGCGATAAATGAACACGGGAGATGATAATCTCCCGATAGGTGAATGTGTTTGTTTATTAATCGTGATTCACAATGAATGATTCGTGTGAAAGAGAGATACGCGTGTTTAAAGTGACCTCGGAGAATGCGCGTCTCTAATAATTATGCGATCCTATCTGTCGTCTCCAAATCAAAATTACCTGTCTAGTGCTGGATCGCGAGTGATGGAGTAGAGGCCGAGCGCCTGTATGCACCCTCTTTTGTAGCCTGTCTGGGTGGTGTGATTCCTACCCGCGCGGTGGTCCGAAATCGTGGATGGGAAGTAGCGCTGAGTTGGAAGAATCGGGCCTCGGGGTGCGTCCGAGCTGTTGCCATGCACGTGTTTGGCGATTTGTACTCGAGTACGTTATAACTAGCTATGCTATATACGTGTAAATATTCACACGTGACACGTCCTTGGGGTCGGTACAACAATAATTATGCAACTAAAATTCTGCGTCCAAAAAAAATTTGAGTTTTTCTCATATGAATTACCCTATTATTTTTCTTGTAAGTTTTTATAATGTTTATCAGTCTATTCCCAAATGAAAATAAAGGTAAATGTATCTAATCTACTTAATATGCTAGGTTAGCTTAAGATTTACGTGCTATTTTTCTAACTTACTCGTATAAAATCTCTAAGATAGTACGCGTTATTCTCCGGTCACATAAAATTTTGCTAAGGTTGCTCGAGCGGTTAACAATTTTTGCTTAGGTTGGTGAGCGGTTTTATAAGTATGCTGTTTTTTCTACAGTGTGATTGTTACATTATTGTGTGTTATGTAATGCGCCATCGGCTGTGTTTGTATAGTCCTATCATACTGTGACGAGACGTAAGTCTCGCACATAAAGCAAGCAAACGCGGCCCCGAGTCAATCAGCTGACGCCAGCGAGCGCGCGCGCAGCGAACAAAGGCGAGTCCGCACGACGCGAAGTGAGTGCGCACGCGCACCAACCGAAAGGCCAGTCCGCACGACCGCGGAGCGCGCAAATCAGCGGCGACGCGCCAGGCGGCGCGAACGGCGCACCGCGGGCACACCTATATAAAGCGGGCCGCGCAGCGCAGCGGGCAGTTCTACTCGAGCTTAACTCCTGGCGGCATCGTGAGCACACGTTCCCGTAAGGAACGGTCAGAGATAGACCGACGCCGACGACGTCGTCTCGTGAGCACACGTGGCGACAGTGTTAGCGAGCCCGGAACTCCGAGTTGTCGTCGTGAGCACACGAGACAACCAGGAATAGCCGAACAGCGCCGAGTCTCGTCTACGTGAGCACACGTAGCCGTTACCCGACGTAGCCGCCTGCTTCTGAATCTCCGTCCCAAGGGACTGGTTGTTTTCTCCGCCACCGTGAGCACACGGGGCTGAGAGAATAACTAAAGCCCCGCTGACGATTCCCCAGGTCGTGCGCTCACGTCCTGGTGAAGCAGCGGCCGACTCCTGCCCGTACGAAACCGACCACACGACGACCTCTCGAAATTCGCCTGGTCACTGTGAGCACACAGGACAAGGAGAAGAACGAGACGAGCGACCTCGATCCGTAGAGCCGTGCGCTCACCACTCTATGGACTCGAGGGATACATAACCGCCGAAAACCCGTCGATAACCGAAACCACATAATTCTGGCAACGTCGTGTTGATGTACCGTTAACCGCACTAGTTTAAGCCAGACCGATTGTAAAGGCAAAATATTCTAAACAAACCGCGATCTCGATTTCTGTTACAAATGGAGACTAATAATTGAACGATCAACTTGGTATCTTATTTACTAGAATATATCTATTTTGTTATTAATTACATAAACAGTCTCTTCAATTAACCTTTCCCCTAACCAAATCCTGGCGTCCGGCCGACTACTCAACACACGGGGAAAGTCGAACCGTTACAATACATTATGGCTACCTAGCGAATCTCTCTTTCATTTAAGTTTCTTAAAATGTACTTTCGCTTAATCTTATATTGTGCCTTGATTGGTTGTCTTGATCGTGTTTGGCTCCAACCATCTGTTGATTCAACCTTGAATCCCTTGGCATCAGGGCTGGCTGAGGAGCATCCTATTGGCTGCGGGCAGGTGCTGCAGATTTGGGAGGCTGAGGCCTGTTGATGGCCACGGGGGGTAGTATGGAAGTACCTGGTTTGCCATCTCGATTCGTCAAGCCTCATACATCTGTAGATGCTCTGCACTGGGTTGCGCATAAGTAGTCCTATAATCTGAAATCAATCTATCGTGGATTAGTAGTGGGGCCCCCCTTTTAGTGAGAACTGTCCATATTATCACTACTATTATGACAAACGTGAGTGTGTCGGTCTCGGAGTAAGTTACCGTTGATTGAAGAGACGAAAATCTACCGTAAATGTCCTTATATTCGCCTAGCCTTTCCGCCTTATGGATAATGTCGCGAAAATCCCGTCCCGTTTTCAAAGAACGTGCTAGCATATCCTTTCTAAGGTTCAGAGATTTTACCGTGTCCTCTTTTGCCAGCGTGTGTTTAATAAATGCTAGTGGTGTATTGCCCGTGTTATTTATTAAAGAGGCTACGTCTAATTCTGTCTTATTAAATATTACGGTCGAATAATTTACGCGTACTTCGCGTGATGCTACTAGTCGTAATGTGTTTGTGCGTGCGGTGCAACCATGCGGCAGGCGCAACGTGCCTACGCCGTGCAGAGTGTTTTCAAAGTATTCCAGGATTCCTAATAAATTATTCCATCTTGAGAAAAATGCTTCAAGATTTATGCGCTGTATCATTTTCCATGTCGTGCTGGAGGTCGCTAATGGGTTTAGCTTTTCGACCAGTAGCCCTGGATGACAGAAGGTGTCTTCCGTCAAGTCGTAGAGGACTGCTCTTGCAAAGACTATTCGCCGTCGAAGGTCAAGTTTATCATCGTTATTACGGTTCCGCAAGGGAAAACGTACTCGTAGTATTCGGCCGTGATCCATTTCTTCTGCAGCTTCCTAGTCTCGGCTAATTTCCTTTCCCAGAGAACCATTCTATGTGCATACTGGTTTAATTCCTTCCTACTGGTCCGACGATATTCTCCTACTTTGCCGTTGGCGTCGGTCTGACTGCCTCTATGCCAGTGTAGGCGCTTGATATCTGACGCTGTCTCTATGAGGCTTTATTTGCTTACCATGTCTTTTCTTTGGTTTTGTCCGAATATTAAATTTGTTTTATGTCGGATGGGTGTACGTCGGACTTATGCTTAAGGAATGCCCGATATGTGTCTACAAAATTTTCTTGACCTTATTGTAACTTTCCTAGTGATTCATTAGTCATCTAAGATTGTTTAAATATTTGAGCGGCTATTATCGCTTATTGTTGTCTGTTAGGGATGCTTAACATGTATGCGTAAAATCTTGCTTCTATGACTGTAACTCTCTGAGTAATTCATTAGTCATCTAAGATTGTTTAAATAATTGGGCGACTATTTTCGTTTTTCATTAACTGTTATAAATACTTAATACGTGTGTACAAAATCTTTGATATGTGAATGTAACTTCCCAAGTAATTCATTAAACATCTAAGATTGTTTAAATAATTAAGCGATTATTTTCGCTTTTTGTTAACTGTTATAAGTGCTTAATATGTATGTACAAAATCTTTGACATGTGAATGTAACTTCCCGAGCAATTCATTAAACATCTAAGATTGTTTAAATAATTGGGGGGTTATGGGGTTATTTTCTTGATTCCTTAATTGTTACTAGTACCCAATACGGGGCCGTAGAAATTATTCTTTTCTATAAGTAATTTTCCGAGATATTGCATTTAACATGTAAGATTGTTTAAATAATGGGTCACCCTATTTGTCTATTGGATGTCCTGGGGGTGTTCCATACGTACACCTAGGATTTTCTCCTAGGACTCGTGGTTTCTTTGTAATTAAAAAGTTAAATAATGCTCCGTTGTTTATTAACCTTGACAATTTTTATGATGGGTATGGTCTTAGTATATCCCCTGATCATACGAATCTACCCTTCGTAGAACAATTTTCCTAAGTTTTTTGTCAGCCTTAAAAAAATTTTAATTTATTTATTTACTCGCTCCTAGTTATTTATTTGCGTTTTTTGGGGTGTGAGTCCTCTCCGGGGGGTGTACCCGCACCTTTGACTCGAAGGGGGGTGAAATCGGATTGTTGGCTCGATTTATATCGTCGATTCCCGAAATCCTGATTTGAATATTGCCGCCTTCGGCGACCGCGGTCGGCCATCTTACATTCCTGGCTTGCACGGCTGCATTCCTATCTGAGACGGCTGCATTGTTATCTGGGGCGGCTGCATTGCTATCTGGGACGGCTACATTCCTATCTGGGACGGCTGCATTCCTATCTGGCACGACTGTCGTGTTGACTTTGGCCGAGCAGTGGCGCACTGCGACTGCGTCTGGCCTAGCGGTGGATTACGGCTACTGCGTCTGGCCTAGCGGTGGAGTACTGCAACTGCATCTGGCCTAGCGGTGGGGTATTGTGACAGCATCTGGGTCGTACCGCTGACTCCGTGGTTCGTGTGTTTAGCGCGTATTGACTACACCTAGCCTTCCCTGTGTATCTTCAACTCGTGTTTGCCATGTGCTCTTGCCGCGACGCCTCTTAATATCGATTATGTGCCGCATTTTGCAGGAGATAAGCGTTTCTTCTATCCATTACCCAAGAGATTCCTCTGCTGTCCTCTTTTTAAGGTAAGTCCCTCAATTTGTATGTAATTGAGCAGGGTATGGCGCGATTATAACTACCTGTTCGCGGCAGGGTTGTATATGTACGTTGCCATGCGTCGTATTCCCGACCGTTTATGAACCTGCCTGTTTATGGATTTATGGTGTACGGTATAGTGACGGATTTCTTTTCCCAGCTTTATCCAAATATGGCTGAAGGACTTCCTTGTGGTGGCCTTTCGTCCGAGACATACCCATGACCAGTACTCCGGAGCGTCAGATGAGTGCCGCTAAGGAGTTCATGCGCATCGGATTGGGGCGGAACTCAAACTTCCAGGTGCACGTGGTAAGTGTCATCACTGGCCCTTCACACCTTTGTGTGTGTCTACATTCGTTCGTACGTATACTCGTGTGTATATGAGTATATATTCGTGTCAGTGTATTCCGCGCGGAATGCTTGGTCTCAGTATGAGCGCCTGTACCTTGGATTACTGCCGGGTCTGCTCGGCAGCTTACCATTATATCTGTATGTAAGCTCGTGTTTGATGTATATATATATATATATATATATATATAAATATATGGGTGGTTCTCTGTGAAATCGAAGATGAAAAATTTCGATTTGGCCCAAACTGCGTGTATGTGTGTGTGGTGCTGTGTGTGTTGTGTTGGTGTGGTGTGTGTGTGGTGTGTGGCTGTTGTTGTGTTTGAGGCTACCTTATTTGCATTTTAAACCTTATAATGCGAAAATCTGAGAGTTCGATCCGGACTACGACAATCTCAATTCACCAAAAAGATACCTTTTCATAGTAAAAAAGTAGCTGTAAAGTTCCAGAATGGGTCTGACTTCTACTAGAAGTTGTCTAGAAAATAAATATGATATAATGGCTAATTAGGTATGTCTATCAATACCAGCAAAGTTTCGCAGCGAGCTTTAAGTACAAGTAGAAGAGCAGTATACAACATGTAGTTCACCACTACCGGAGCTGGGCTTAGCTCGTAGCAACATATCATGATATAGTTTCAATAAAACGAAGGCACCCTGATACACCTTCGCCATTTGCCGGGCTGCACGACTTCCTGAAAGTCAACGTGCGGACCCTAGGGGACTATCGCCTCTCTGTTGAAGGTCCCGTGGGCACGTAACGCAGCACTCTTATCTCGGATACATTGCACTCGTAGTCTGATAAGAGCAGGGAAATCCCAAATCAACGCAACCTGCTACACGTTGATGACGGGTATTAAACCGACTTCTAGTGCATTCGCCTCCTTTTAGCATCACTCGTGTTCGATATTTTACTACGGCCACTCGGTTTTGTCTTTAAATCTGTTTGGCACGTTTCATTGGTGCTCGGACAGGGGCATGAGTTTGCGATTAAGGCGAAGCTTACACTTTGTCGGTTAAATCTTTTCTTTAAGTATCTAAGCAAATGATCAATGATATTTCCAGCTCCGTAACTGAGCTTCAAATTTACAATCGCATAAACGAATTACAAACGATCGATGACTATTTGCTCGTACAAAGTGAGAAAAAAAGATAACGAGATGAGCGACTTGCTCGAATCCGTAGAGTGGTTAACACAAAGAGATGCGCTCCGCACTCAACAATTGTACAATATTAAACAAAACATAGAAAGATTTAATGAGAACGCCTCGGCATATTGAAAGGATTTGGGAGTTGTCAGAAAAGATTTTGATAACGCTGAGAAAAATTTTGAACACGTAACTAAAGTAATGCAAAGGACTATCACATCTCTCTAAACCCGATTCAATGCCAGGCTAGAAAAAGTAGATTCACGCCTTGAAATATTAGAGGTCCAGATCGAATACATCACGGTCGGAATTCAGGATCTACAGATATAAAAAACCCCTACCTGGTGTCTTTAGAGAGATTCTGTATGGGACAAGACTAATGTCAAGGGTTTAAATAAACTATAAAAACTATTGTCGATCTTGAATCAAACTTTATTAACGAAGTCTAACAAAAAAAGGTCCTTGCACGACCTCTTGCTCTGTCGAGTCGCCGCTGCCCACTGACGTAACGCGCATTAGTCGCCGCCGAAAACTCGGGCCCGTTAAAACAAAGGGCTTTCCCGAAGACCACTGAAAGGACTCGAAGCAGTGCGAGCGCTCCTCTATATCTATATATAAACACGGATACATTTCCCGTGCGAACGCCTCCCACCACTCGACCACTGGCCTGGCAGTCACAGAACAGCCCGTCGACTGCCCCGCACTGTGGTTGATCTTCGCAATCCGTGGAGAAACTCCCAATTTGAGATCTAAGCAGTCTAGGAGCAATTAAAAATTAGTCCTAACCGTGTTGGCCTAACGCCACGAATCGTCCCCCAATTCGCGCTCATAGGGTAGAATGGCTGAGAAACGTTTGCTAAACTAACGCAAAACTAAAAAAATATAAATTAATAATTATAAAAGCGCCACACTAGCTTTCTTCCCCGACAACCCCTCGTTACGTCCGGAACAGATTCAACAATTAAAAGCCTGTCAGAATAACTTAAGAATTTCTAAGCACAATGACTTAACGTCGCTCGGGAGCGCTCTTGGAGAAAATCCAAGATCCCGAAAAAGACGATGTAACGGAAGAAGTAATTGAGTGGCAAAAGGCAGTAGTTCATGAGCTCTCTCTCTCTCTCTCTTAGACACTAGGCAGGATGCACTGGAGGATCGGGTAGACAAATTAGAAAACGAGGAAACATCACAGTTTCCGAATATCTCTATAAGTAATAAAACACCTAAACGCTGCGATGTGCAGGCTACTGACCTCTACGAAAAGGTTGACGCGCTCGCACAGCAAATTAGTAAAATAAAAACGAGCCATAGTCTCTTAGCCAATAGAGTAGAATTACTAGAACCTGAAAATGATACACTCATATCTCGAAACACAAATTTACGACAAAATTTGGATGAACTTAATGAGAAAGTAGAATCAAATGTCTCGGAAGATAAACTCCGCGAGGAAATACAAACAATTCTCGAAAAACAAGCAAAAGATTTGGAACAATTAGAAAGAAAAACTCAGGCAAGGAGAGCCCCGAGGCCCTCCGATGCAAAAACTGATGCAACACGACGATTAAAAATCGCGATTACAAAATTCAAGGGAGTAATCGGGGAGAGACCCATGAAATTCTTATCTGAACTTCATAATTACATGGCACTTATGCAACCCGATGATAAAGAATTAAAGTGTATCATTTCTCAGGCACTTGAAGGAGAGGCACAAAATTGGTGGTATCTCCTCCAAGCCAGCGTGGACAGTCTAGATACATTTTCTGAAAAATTTAAAGAATGATTTTGGAATAAAAATGTACAAAGATATCACGCGAGAAAAATATAGTATGGTAAATTCAACTCTGAACAAAGAAATCGCGTAAGTTATGCTACATATATGTTTGGCTTAGCACACGAGCTAGAGCTAAACTCAGAGGAGCACAAGCTCGTCAAAAAACTGGCAGAACATTTCGACAGAGAAATTCACGTGCAGTGACCGGTCACAAAATTCAAAAAATTAATGAATTTCTAGAAATTCTTGCTGATTTTGACAACGACGACGCGTTGAAAAAGAAAGAGAACTCTATAACTAACAAAATAACCCCTAAAGATGATAATAATCAAAAATCAAAAATCAATCCAAACGCTAACTATCCTAATAAAACAGACGCACCTCACAAAGATCACACTTTAATACAACATGGTCAAAGGCAAAACAAACAGAACAAAAGATACAAACAATACAAGCCAATAACCAAAAACCAAACGAAACAAATAAAACTAATTTACAGGGCCCATGGGGGGCAAACAAAAAGACAAACTTCACCAAGGACCCTGTGGACGTTTTTAATCTCAATATAGACACGGAAAACGAATCGTAGTTGCGCCAGCAGTGGATGCACTTCCTCAAACGACGAAGAAAGACGCAACTACGACTTCGATTGCATCCATTATGGGAGACCCTCGTAACGATCTACTGTATGATATCAACCCGGATGGTCAAGAATTAGAAATTTCACATTGCCTGGAAATTTAAATATCTCTTGAGAACGTTAACGTAACTGCACTTATCGATACGGGAAGCGAAGTAACGGCAATATCAGAAGAATTTTATTATCAAAATCGCGGAGAATTTGAAGCCTGTTCAACACTACCCATAAGTGGTAAAATTGTAAAAGGCGCTACCGGTAACAAATCCGCGCGATTAAAATTCCAAGTACAGTTAAATACTAAGTTCATAGAATCGACTATTTAAATGATATATATAGTCATCCCAAAATTAATTAAACCGTGTATCATCGGCTTCGATACGGTAAAATTATTAAAAATGCTTATTGACACAAGAAAAGAGGAAATCCTTTTCTCAATAGGTAATATCGACGGTGTGATGTCGTGCGTAGACAAAATTGTACCGCGTAACGAATTTACGTCACTCGCGATCACTCAAACGAGTAGATTCACCGAAGAAGGGTTTCTCTCAAATCTAGATAGACTTTACGAAGCCTATGAAAACAATTATGAAAATCCCTACGAAATCTCTATAGGAGAAATCGAAAAAAATTGAATCCTGCGAAAACCTCAATGAGGCGCAAAAAGAAAAATTAAAACAAATAATAATAAAAAACAAAGAAGTTTTTGAAAATGAAAGCGACGCGACGTAGTTCGGTTGGACTTCGTCGGTATGCGGATGCAGTGACGTGATCGGACCACCATGATGGAGCTTGCGAGAACCGATATCGGATCTATAAACAAAGTCTTTCTTAAGCAAGAGTGGTGACTCCATAAGTCGTCACCACCATAGCAACGAGTACGAGCTGGCGGAGTAAGTCTGGCTTCGTACTCTCGAGTGTTCACATCTAATGCGATCTAAAGCTTCTATGAATAACGTTACTTTACTATAATCCTGGAAAATTTATTGTCGAGTTCCCGACTCTTACAAAAAGAAGCCGGGTTTATTAACCATATATGAACATGAACTAGTACTAACCGATACCACTCCCTGGTTCTGCAAATCCTATCCTATCCCGATAGCAGATAGACCAGATACGTTAAAAGAAATTAATCGTATGCTGGAGTTAAATATTATAAGACGCTCAAATAGCGTCTATATAAATCCTATTAAAATCGTGAGGAAAAAAGATAATTCTATGAAACCATGTGTTCAAGTAGAATCATTAAATTTGAATTCGCCGAGAAAGCGACAGAGTCGGAGCTAGCCGTTACGTAAGTTTCTGAACGCTACTGGTCAGCTCGATCAAATAGGCGGTTGCTATGACAACGCTCGAGCGCTCGCTCTCTCTCTCTCTCTCTCTCTCTCTCACTCACTCTCTCAGCAGTACCTGTTGCCCGACTGTAGTCAGTCGAGCTGTAGAATCCAAGCTGAACACACTGTAGTGTCAGCTACTGGTATCGTTCTCAGTTGGAGAACGACTGTTTAGTTAATACTTTCACTCATTTTTCCTTGGTCTTTCACAAGTGTATTAACACTCTTTTGTCAATATATTTTGCTCTCTGAGCCTTTAATTATCTCAAACATTGAGTAGTTTTAATTATCGCCAACCTTAAGTAGAAAAAAAGATCCAACGTCTACATAGTCAGTTAGACGATAAATTGGTTGGTAGCAGAGCGTGTAAAAGTGTTGGTGTTAATTATCGGTTGTTTAAAAGTGAATGCACTAAACGGCTACAGCGACCGATTGCGACCTTGTAATTGTCGCAACGGTCAACCTTCGTTAGAGGTATTAGAATGCACGAATTATTAGAGGTTGTTCAGAAGTCTAGAAGCTAGAGGTTTAGAGGATTCAAGATTTGTTTAGAGGTCATCAGAAGAAACCAAGTTTTATCGTCGTTGCATCCCAGTGGCAAGCCGAGTACAGCGGAGGGACGCCTTTTGCTGTAAAGTGGCAGCATCGGGACCAGCTTGTCGTCATCGGACTCCAGGGAACTCAGCCTTCGTCAGCAGTCTGGGCAGCGTTTGGAGCATCTCTTAGGCTAGCAGTCATTGTCATAAGCAACGGACGGAGAGGAGTTGGTAAATTGTTTATATTGTCGTTCTCTCTTCGCTAAAAACGTCGCTCTCTTCTAGGTAAAAGGAAGAAGTTTAAGGATCAGGAATATTTTGATGTCGTTATAATATAGTTTTGAACGCGATAGGATACCGCGAAATAACGTAACACAAACAATGTTAATTAAAGAAAGAAACGCAGCGTGGCTTTATTTTAAACGTGAACTGAGTATTTATAAAAGAAGAGCAGGACGTGGGCTGGAGGCTTGCGTCATGCTCGGTGGTCTCGGAGAGAGTGAGGCGGCGAGCGGATAGTACTGCCGAGCTCCGCGGCGCGTCACGTGGTCTATGCGGCGAGCGACTTGGAGTGGCGCTGCGGTGCGAGCGGGCTGTTGTCGATGTCGCGGGGAATCGTCATTAATCCAACATTCGAGAACAATGAATTCAATGCCACGGAGTGTGCCTACATAAGCGCACAGGCTGACTTGATGGCAGGTCTAGCTGAGCTTGAGGGTCTAGATCGACCCGTGAATCCAGAACGTAACAACAAAGCGACTGACGCGCAGGCTGCTGCGATCGTACGCGAATTTCGAGCGTCTGAGATAAATAGCATGCCGAAACTTCACATTCTTAAATTCACCGGGAAACAGTCAGAGTGGGAGTCCTTTAAGGAACAATTCACATCTATGGTTAAGTATAAGATCATGGCTCCTGCACTCAAAATGCAATATTTGTTAGATTCGGTGGAGGGTGCGGCGGCGCACCGCTTGAAAGGTCTTGCGATTATCGGATCTAGCTTCGAGGTTGCCTGGAACAAGTTGGTTCGTCGGTACGATAATCCGATTGCGCGAATGCATACCTATATGGAGATGCTTATCGAATTGAAACCTGCAAAGTAGGAATCTGCTGACGAATTGGTTAGATTGTTGGACGCTGCTGAGGTAGCATTGAAGGTTTTCAACGATGTAAAATGTCCAGTCGAGCAATGGGACAGTTGGTTGGTGTATTTGGTGGAAAGGAAGATGGATGAGCAAACAGCTAAAAGCTGGCGCATCTCGCAGGAGTCGGACGATGGGTTTCCTACCTTTAGTAGTTTGACCACGTTCATAGAATCTCGCTCCCAGTCGTTGGATAGTAAGCTGGATATTTGTCCAGACTCTCCGACGTTAGATAATCGTAAAAGTTCAGGGTCCAATCGCTCATTGAGAAAAGAATCAGTTTCCGCTAATGCAGCTACCACGTCTTCAGACAAGGCTGGTAGCAAGGGGTCGCTCAAGTGTGTCGAGTGCAAAGGTGCACACCAACTGGCTGATTGCCAAAAATTTTGCCAGATGAGCACGTCTGCTCGTTTTGAATTTTGCAAACCAGTTAGGCTTTGCAATTATGGTTTGAAAAAAGGACATTTTGTTGCGGATTGCAATGTTAATCTTCGTTGTGCCATTTGTAAGGGCAAACACCATACTAAGCTTCATATGAATAGGCAAAAGCCAGGGGAAGATTCGAGGGCAGAGAAGGATAAAACATCGAACTCCGATGACTCGGCGAACACTCGTTCAGGTGCATACGGAGGTGGTTGGCAGGACTCGGCTGATGGCCACAGCCAAGGTCCTGTTACAGGCCACTAATGGTAATTCAGTTCCTGCACGCGATTTGGTAGATCCGTGTGCTGAAGTCTTCTTCGTGTCCTCAAGATCGTACAAAGTTTGTCGACTAAAGTTAAGCCAGTCTCAATTTCCGTTATTGGAGTTGGTGCTGGCTCGTCAGCATTGTCCAAGGGTGAGGTTTCTCTATGCTTGCGGTCCAGGCTGGACGTAGATTTCTGCTTTGAATTTAGGGCGTTAGTATTGAATAAGGTGACTGGTGTTATGCCACGGGAAGAAGTAGAACATGTTCCATGGGAACATATCAAAGACCTAGAACTTTCAGATCCTGATTTTGCTAAATCACAGAAAATAGATTGTGTGTTGAGCGCTGACGTCTACGCAGCGATTATTCGACCTGGTTTGAGAGTGGGAGGCAAGAATGAGCCTGTTGCTCAGTTTACTGTATTGGGCTGGATTTTGACGGGTAGAGTTTCCTCGGGTGGGCAGTCCGTTGATTCGGAGTCCCAGGTGTGTCATGCTCGTGTTGAGCCTTCTCTCTTGCTTGTTTTGGAAAACTTTTGGAGCTTCGAAGAAGTTTGTTCTTCTAGAGTATTGTCTAAAGAAGATCAATGCTGTGAGGACTATTTCACCTCGACCGTTTACAGGGATCCTGACGGTAGATTTGTAGTTAGATTGCCATTCTCGGAAAAACTACAAGAAGTTTCATTCGCACATACACAGCAGGTTGCTGTTGCTTGTTTGCTCCGCTCAGAGAAGCGTCGAGCTCAGGACGTTAAGCTGAATGCAGCGTATACTAAGTTCATGGGCGACTATTTAATTCATGGGTGTCTTTTGGAGCGAATTGGTTTATCCGTCTTTAACTTAATTACATGTTGTATAATGTTAGTCGCGAAAGCCCCAGAAAAATCCGAAATCAAATCTCGCACATGCTCTATTTCTGCCGCATTACAACTGCTAGTGTCGACTAATTTCATAATTTTGTCAACCCTTTCCTTCAGCAAATGTGGGTTTTCTAGCATGTGCCTATTACGCACCGCAACATCAATAGGCATATTTACCTTGTTGTCCGAGAATAGATTCAGAATGTTGACTCTGCTCGTGACACTATCGACATCGTCCTCATCGAGGTCTGCGTCACCAGTAGGTGCAACAGTGTAACAAGGTATTATATTCACCTGGGGTACTGGTATCGTAATTGGAGTTGTCCCTATGTTCAGGATCTCCGCATATACATACCCATCATTGTTTTTACCCAAAAAGTTATCAAACAGTAGGTCTGGTCCTAGGTTTTGTAAGGGTACCCAGCCTTCTTTTTCATTGACATTCCTAACTTCCGCAAAGATTATCTGTCTTGTTCTACCTCTTATATGAAAAGATTCCTCATGTTTAAAGGGAATAAACATATTGTTGCACAATTCTAGACGCTTATGCGCGGCATCAATTCGTGCCTTGTGAGCATCAATAAAGTCCCAACCGATCAGGCCCTCTACTTTGATGGGGTAGCTGTCGGGGACTATGTGCAACATACAACATACGCCATTGTCGGCCTTCACACATACCTTCCCTAAAGTGAAACATGTTCCAGGAACAACGCCTTTAATTGCTAGAACAACAGATCTATCAATTTTTGTAAAAAGCTCGTCTATAATGCTCTCTTTAATTACAGAGATGTCCGAGCCTGTGTCAATGAAAAAGTCAGCCTGATTGTTTGCCAGACTATGACTTTTTAAGGTTATGACGGGAGGTGAGCGCCCTACTTTCGCCAATTTGATGTTGACCTCTTTGATATTGTGGATTTTGGCTTCTATTTTGTTTAGACTGGGCTGCTCGTCCTCTGAGGATCGAGTCGAGCAGTCTACGAGTTTAAAGGATTGTTGTTGGGGTTATATCTGGGTCCGGAATTTGCGTTGTTGCTATGATTACCACGCACATCTCGATTTCTGTCAAAGAAGTTTTGTACTTCCCTGATGTACTGGTATCTTTCATTGTTGTCCTGTCTATTTTCATTTAAATATCCCATATTGTCCCAGTTGCGATTGCTACGCCCGTAGCCGTTGTCGTTGTTGGATCTGCCACGAGTGTCGCCGTAGCCTCCGCGGTTGCTGTTGCTGTTGTAGCCTCCACGATTGTTGTTACTATATCCGCGGTGATTGCTATATCCTCTGTTGTGATTTCTTCGATTGTAATGATTGCTGTCATTATTGTAGTCCTGGTCCCTGCGGCTGTTACCCTGATTGTTGTGACCATATTGAGGGTTACCTCGATTGTTGCTAACGTTCCCCTGGTTCCTGTTGTCAGTATCGTTGTTGTTGTTGTTGGAGTAATTGCGAGGAGTATTACCGGCTTCTCGGTTACCAAAACTGCCCTGAGTATTACTGGAATTTCTGTTATTTTGGTTGTTGTTATTGTTGCTGCTATCTGAATTCTGCACCATTTGAGCATTGACGCGTCTGGCACTGAAGTCCTTTTCTAGTTTGTAACAGTCTTTGAAAATGTGACCTACTTTTTCACAATAATGACAGTACAGTCTGATAGCTTTCTTCTTGGTACAATTCTCAGCGACATGATCCGTGCTGTTACAGTTTTTACATTTCGCTTCTTGAATTTCTGGTAATACACCAATGGCTTTGGTGGCCTCAGGCACTTGTTTGTTCGCAGCCGGTTGAGTATCCAAATAATTCACCTGTGCATACGGTGGTTGACGTATCATCTGGGGAAGTGATAGTCTGGCGCTTTATTTGCACTCAAATTCAATGGCCAGACGTATAGCATCATTTAGTGTGTTTGGCCTCTCGCTCCTGACTTGGTGATTGAGCGGGTCACATAAGCCAAACATGAAGTGCTGAAGAGCATCGTTTTGCGCTCCTCTCTTTCTACACTCACGGTCTGCGGATTCCATGTCAGGTGCTGACTCGTAAATTGTCAGCAATCTATTGAGCAACTTTTGTACACGTAGACCATAGTCACCTGCCTGTTCGTATGGCTGCTGCGTGATAAGTTTGAGCTGACATAAAATCTCATCAGCCAGACCAATATTGCTGTACTGGAGAATTATGTCACTCAAAAATTTCTCGATTGACGTATATTGCAAGATGCTAGCTGAGAATCCATCAGCAGGTCTACCTCTTAGTTTGTTGGCTATGGCTAGCAATGCGTATTGTTCAGCTTGCGAGCCATATGTGTTAATAATGCGTCTGATTGCCGAACATATTCTATTTGATTAAGGAATCTGTACGGAACGTTAGGTGTGTCCAACGATGGGTTGGAGTATGTTTAGGAGTTGTTGTGTTGGCGAGACCCGTTGCTCTGATCCAAACTGGTGTTGTACCCAACTGCGCGAGGATCGGGTGCGCCGTTCACATTCTCCGGTGAGTTTTCCGGAGTGTAGAATATCGGCAGAGCCTGTCGCGTGTCCCATGACACTCTCGCGTTCGAAGGTGGCCTTGAGTTGTCGTTGGCTGTCTGGAAGTTGTTGCTTGCATAGTACGCTGTCGATATTCCGGACGTGCCTGTTTCTCTTGTTGGTTCTTGGATCTCAAAATTCTTATTATGTACCATCTGCAAACTGCCGTAATTACTGTTGAAGTATGCTTGAGAGCTTTGGTTGATCATTTGCTTCTGCAAATGGCTACCAACGAGTGGATCATTCAAGACTGAGGGACGCCATTTTAAAAGTTATGTCAATGACTTGACTTTCTATCTCTGAAATGCGTGTGAGTACTTCCGCTTTTTCTGAGGCAAGACGTGCTTCCAAATCCTCTAATTTTTTTACTGACTTATCTAGAGCTCTGAGGATTGCCCTATTGATGTCTTGCAACGCTTCGATTTTTGCGTCGCTTTCCAGGATTCGCTGTTCAAGAGAGCAAATGACTTCCTGCAAGTCCTCCTGATTTTCAGTGAGATAGTCTATGCGCTCATCTATCGTGACAATGGGGACCTCCGGAGTATTTGTAAGATCTTCCCCCGGCCAGGGAAAATTCAGTGGCGCAAAAACAGGTGTCATGGGCTATTGACACTTGTTCCAAAATGTCGATATGTGTATGTTAAACAGATAGGGGTATAATAAGTTGATGGTTGAGCCACCCAAAAATTAGCTGTGTAATTTGTAGCTAAATGCTTAAGAAGTGGTGATGGACTTTACAGGAACATGCACCGTGCGATATGTAAGTGCTAACCAAAGAGTAATGAAGAATTAGAGGGAAATCTGTGAAATAAACTATAAGCTAATCGGAGTCCTTGAAATTTTAAATGTCAACGAACTATCAAAATTCACTTATTACTCTATGAAGTGAAAAGCATGAATGGGCTCTTGAAGTGTAATAAAGAATTTACTAGAAATATTTGAGGTGCCAAATATAAGAGAATGATTACAATGAAAATATGTTTAATTTATTAAGAACATATGAAATGCAAAATTTAAAAGCGTTACTGAAAGTAAAAGTTAATATTGGGAATATTTGGAGTGCTAGATGTAAGTAAGTTATTTATAGAAGTTTTCAATGTGTAAAGTATATTTAAAGCGTAGAAAAAGGTCGATAATATCCTAATTGGGAATATCTTAAATGTAAAACGTCAATGAACTGTTGAAAGGCAACAATAAGTTCATTGAAGGCAATAGTAAATCTATGTTATTTATTTTTAAATTTATGTTTTACTTAAAGTTACTAAATATAAATGAACTCTTAGAATATGTTAACTGAAGGTATTTAAGCTATTAAAGATTATGCTGAGTGTTGAGGACACTCTAAGCGTGAGATGTGAGCGAATCTCTAAAATGTCATAATAAACTAGTTGAAAGTTTTCAAAATGCATGTAGTAGGATTGTCTAGGTAGAATAATGTGATTGTGATTGACGTCTAAGGGCGTGCAATCCTGATAAGCCAATGTCAAAGAATCGACGAATTGAATTGAACTTAAAGAGGGTCTTATAAATGTTTATCTAAAATATTCAAGATACTGAATCTAAGAGAGTCCATATACAATGATACAATCAATAATGTAAAATACGAAATTAAGATATTATATAATGTGCTAGTAATAGTTTACAGAGCGTAAAATGCCCCTCGTTAATCGAAGCATAAAAATTGTTTATTAAGAATGTGAAATGCCAAAAAAAAAAAATTATTGAAATGCTAAAGGGAGTATCTAAGCTGAGAAAATTCCAAGTGTGAGATATCGACAATAATTTGAATTATAAAATCTATTAATCGAGAATATTCAACGAGTCTAATATCGGTGAATAACCAAGATGTAAAGAGTTTACGCGTATTTGTTAAGCATATGTAAAATATTAATAATTTACTGAAGTGCAATAATATTCGCAAAATATCTAATGTCAGTAAATTATTAAAATGCAGGAAGTATGTGTATTTACTGAGAGTGTCAATTATTAATTATTTATTGAAGTGCAATAATATTCCCAAAATATCTAATGTCAGTAAATTATTAAAATACAAGAAGTATGTGTATTTGCTGAGAGTGTCAATTATCAATTAAACTACAATAATCTCCGAACCCTATACGAGTAATGTTTGTACATTACTCGCATAGGGTTCGGAGAATTGCAATGGTGATCGAAAGAATTGAGGTGTCTCAGAAAAAGGTAAATGTGAATCACTATAAACCAAGTTGGTCCTGAAGGTATGTTGTTGTTGATATATTATAACCAACTTGTCGTAAATAATTTCCTTCGTGAAATTATTGTTTCAAACATCAAAGGTGATTATTGATTTAGGGTCCAGTTTGAACAGAATTTTATCAAAAATTCGACAGATGTGTCAAACAAAAATCAATTAGTACGTGTTGCAGCCAAAGCAAAAACTTGTATTTGCTGTAAAATCTATAATGGCTGACAATCCTATATCTCTGTGGTGTATAATAATTGACTTCGTAGTTTTTGAGAGGAAAAAAAAAATTTTAATACGTCGAGTTAATGGTCTGGAGATAAGACAACAACGACTCGCTTAATTTTCGTTGTTCATTGAAAGTCACTCGCTTTCATGCACAGATCGACAGTGTAAATTCATAAGTGTAAGTGAAATAATATAATAAAATGAAATGTATGTATGTATATTTATAAAATTATGTAAGTAAAAGTATACCTTGTATTTTGATTGACATAGACATTCATTGTCAATAATTTAGAAGTCTTTCTTTCATGAGAAAGTATCAGTTGGCTTATGACTGATAAAGACTCGCTATTTCTATGCCATGTCACACGCGCCGGATGCTGAGGCTATTATTTATCAAAGCTAAGGGTCCAATGTTTTGCTGAGGTGGAGAAAAGGGAGCACGAGTGCCAAGAGTTTATCACATCCGCGGTATACAGTGTCGATGGGAAAAATATAATACTTGCACCGAGTCGTACTGAGAAAGAGATCTTATGTTTGCGCTGATGTGGCGAGTGTGTTTCGAGTAGCAACGCGATTGTAAAAGAATATTCCGTAAGTTAGATTACAGTGCCTTCGTTGTATGCTGAGTCGATGGAAAAAAAGGCGACGCTGATTTTGTCCAAGAAAAATAATGTGAGTAGTGATTTATCGTAGTAGGTGTCGGTTGCGTCCTCGCAAGTACGACTTGAGCTACGCCGGATGCTGCGTCTAGCGTAACGCGACACCCGCGCGATAAGTGGACCGAGAGAAAGAAAATATGATGCGTCGTTGCGTCTCGCTGCTCGCTTGTGGAAAAAAAAGGGAAAAACGGTTACAAATTACGATCTATTATACATTTTCTTTTAAAATTTCAAACAGGCGAACCACAGTTATAATGATAAATGTTGAAGCTGCTAAGATCAATACCGTTAAAGTAAGGGGAAAAATTCTCGAAGCCTCCGCAATTATCATTGAATTCGGTAAAAAGGGGAGAAACACCTGTGAAAGCGACGCGAAAGAGAAGCGATGATTTTAGCTATCACTAGGGAATCGCGCAGTTATGTGTTTCATGCCTGTATACAATTTACTGAAAACCGTGGGTTATTTTGCAAAAACAAGGAGGGCAGTCCTAAACGTGACAAGAAATCACCGAAAATGTGCGCTTATTCTCAGCATGTTTAAGTGGACAATGAAATATGCATGTATGTTTATATATATATATATATATATATATATATATATAAAATTATAAAAATATAATTGAAAATGTACCTGTTATAATGTAATTTGAAGTAGTTTTGTTTGTACGATTTTGCACTGAAGCAAAAAGTACAGGAGAACGGAAAACTCCTAGATTGTGCGAAAAGTTATATTACTGAGCATTAATATACAAAAACAAATTTTATAAAGTTTACACCTGTCGATGCTGCGCCTCTGTGAATATGTAGTTACGATGGATAATAATGTAAATATACGCGATCACATAAAGCCTGTTGTACACTATGTCAATTTTGTTCGGACAATTTGCGCAGCGAGCAAAAAGTCCAGGAGAACGTAAAACTCCTTTATTATGGCCAAAAATTTATATTGTTGAATATAGACGTCCAAAATTATGCGCAATTAATAATATGGGAAATATATATGTTGTCGTATATGAATGTATCGATATCTTCTATATTATATAGTTGTTTTGGCTATACTCCCCCCACACCACCACGCCCCCCACAGCCCCCCACTCCGGCCCACACAATAACGTAAAAATCGTTCATTTTTTGTTATGTTATTTTGATAATCTCAATGCCCCCCACAGCCCCCCCCACAGCCCCCCACATACCCCCACACCCCCACACAGAAATAACACGAATTTGGTATGATTATACTTATTCAAAATGTACTGTTAGTTTCATTACAAAAGAACAAGAAAAGAAGACGAGTCACATGTAAATACGCATACAAAAAATGTACAATTTACATGTGATATATGTGATAAAAGCTTCAATCGAAAATGTCATATTATATCACATATGTCGGTTCACTCAAATGTTGCTGAAAATGAATGCTCGATCTGCCAAGAAATGTTTAAAAACAAATCTTTTTTGTTGTACATAAGAGAATTCTTTCTAACGATAAAAAATATGTATGTGATGTCTGTAATAGCTCATTGTATGTAAGAGAATTTAATAGACACAGAAAGATTCACAACTAATATTGTAACAATAATAACAACGCTTTTTCTAAATTTTGTGTTTGTGTTCATTTATATTCTATTTTATTCAATATTTGAAAATACGAAATATTCTCGTGGCGGGATTGCGTAGCTTTAAGCCGCGTGTAAATGATCGCTTGTAAGAGACTAAGGGAATCAATTCCCCATTCAGGCGCATTAGAAGCAGCTGATAGTCATAATATTTATTTAAATAACTATACTGCTGAACTAACTTATAATAAATAACAAAGTATATATACATTGCAGTAGTATCATGCACTTTACGGCTGTATCTGGCTATTGGCAGTATACTGCATGCGTTGCAGTACTGCGTATGTGTTGAATTTGAGAGTCGGGCGGGGCGGGTTGCACGGGAGTTCGCGACATGTGTCCAGCCGATGAGAATTATAATTGATTTTGAATTTATATAAAAGGGGAATTATATATTTTCTTTTAAGCGTTATGAAAAGCTTTTTTTCTAATGTATTTTTTTTGGCATTTAAATTACGAAATACCTTGTGGCGGATTTTGATATAGACTAAGGGAATCAATTCCCTATTTATGCGCATTAGCTGATAGGTAATAAAGATGATAGGTAATATAAATTTTAATTATAAAGTTTATTTATGTCAACAAATTTATAACAGATTTATGAGTTGAACATATTTTTCTTAAATTAACACTGAAACTAAAATTGGGGGGTTGGCGAGCGAAGCGAGCAGGGGGGCGAATTTAACACGGAAAAAATAAAATATAATGATAATATTTTTAAAATAAAAATTCTACAAAAATTAAAATGGGGGGTTGGCGAGCGAAGCGAGCAGGGGGGCGGAGCCCCACTAGTATATATATATATATACATGAAATATAACCAAAATGTACCTGTCGTGTGTTGACGTGGACCATAAATAAAGACGGTGACACTAAAATGCTTAATTACTAAGAAAATGGGTTTCGGAAACGAGTAATGTAGATTATCGTTTGCTGTGAAAAAAGAAAATTTGGCGATCGAAATGTGACAATGGCAAAAACTTATGCAATTCTAAAATTATCCAGATGAAAGATAACGTGGTGTTCAGTTTCAGAAATATTATGCATTGAAGACTACAAATTGGGACCAAAAGTTGTGTTATTTTAGGCTGAAACTTCAAAAGCCTTAGTGTCATATTGAAAGGGAAAGACGTATAATTATCAATTACGCCGTACGACGGCAAACATATTAATGCTATGTTCTACTGTACGATTGAGAAAAACTAAAAAGAAAACAAAAAGTTGATAAAGAGCGCTTACTTGTTCACCACGCGGTCCGACGGCCGACGTGTTAACGTGGTATTGCGTTTTTCAGTTAATGAACCAAATATAAACGGGTTGAAAAAAGTACGCTAAATTATGCGTTGCGCCGTCCGACGGCAAACGTGTTGCACTATATGTCTCGTAAACGGCAAAATGATAATGAACGGATTGAAAAAGCGTGTATGAACTACATGTTGCGCCGTCCGACGGCAAAGGTATCACTTTCGATAAGTCCTCCTTTCTATTTATTTGAACAAAAGCTGGTTGTTTGAAACGGAAAGAAAAAAGGCTATTGGTAGTGGCGCATAATCCGACGGCAAATTTCGAGTCGATCGGACTGTTTTGCGCACACTGTGTTTTTGGAAATTACACCTACAAATTTCGAGAGGTGGATTGATTCGCAAAAAGGGTTGTAATCTGGTGTAATTTAATTATGTTAGCAAAAATGGCCCTGAATTTACTTTAAGTTTACGTTAAATTCATACCGAATTAACTTTAAAAAAGTGAGATTTCAATTTGAATTCAAAGTAACATTGAATCAACTATAATATTCTTAACAAAGTGTAAACTAACTTTAATTCCAAATTGTAGAATTTCAATTGAGATTCACACTGAATTTATTCTTAATATTTTTACAAAAAGGTTACTGATTTTATTCCAAAAACGAACAATTTTACTTGAAATTTACACTGAATTTATTTCTTTTAACACTTTTGCAAAAATCTAAGCTTATTTTATTACAAAACTATAACATTCCATTTAAAATTTACACTGAATTTATCTTTAACATATTTTGCAAAGAAAAATTATGCTGATTTTATCTCAAATCTGTGAAGTTTCGATGAAATTTACACTGAATTTATTTTCTGCGCTTTTCGTAAAAAACCTAAGTTGATTTTATCTCAAGACTGTGAAGTTTCGATTGAAATTTACACTGAATTTATTTTCTCTAAGCTGATTTTATTTAAAAACTGCGAAATTTCAATTAAAACTTGCACTGAATTTATTTTCAACATATTCCGCAAAAATCTACACCGATTTTATTTCAACACTGCAACATTTCAATTAAAATTTGCACTGAATTTATTTTCAACATATTTCGCAAAAATCTATACTGATTTTATTTCAACACTGTAATATTTCAATTAAAATTTGCACTGAATCTATTTTCAACATATTTCGCAAAAAATCTACACTGACTTTAATTTAAAATAGTTGAATTTCGATTAGAATTTGCACAGAGTCTATTTTTTACACTTTTTATAAGATTTTATGTTGATTTTGATTTAAAATAGTTGAATTTCGATTAGAATTTGCACAGAGTCTATTTTTTACACTTTTTATAAGATTTTATGTTGATTTTGATTTAAAATAGTTGAATTTCGATTAGAATTTGCACAGAGTCTATTTTTTACACTTTTTATAAGATTTTATGTTGATTTTGATTTAAAATAGTTGAATTTCGATTAGAATTTGCACAGAGTCTATTTTTTACACTTTTTATAAGATTTTATGTTGATTTTGATTTAAAATAGTTGAATTTCGATTAGAATTTGCACAGAGTCTATTTTTTACACTTTTTATAAGATTTTATGTTGATTTTGATTTAAAATAGTTGAATTTCGATTAGAATTTGCACAGAGTCTATTTTTTACACTTTTTATAAGATTTTATGTTGATTTTGATTTAAAATAGTTGAATTTCGATTAGAATTTGCACAGAGTCTATTTTTTACCACTTTTTATAAGATTTTATGCTGATTTTGATTGAAAAATTATGCAAGAAAATTTCCGCATGGAACCGGTGGAAATAAGCGATCACCAACCCACGGGAGATAAACAATAGAATATGTATATTAGATATAATAAAATCTTACCTTAATGTGGCTGCGATGAAGTGGATAATTACTATATATATTGTGTGCATTGTGTCTCTGATTCCACTGTATTTTCTATTTTAGATCGTGAGGTTTTTTTTCCAAAAATTTACTCTATTATGTGATTAAGGCCTGGAACTTCCTTCTTTCAAAAATATTTTCCTGCTTTTTTTTGTAAGGCCTTGGACTTCCTTCCTTCAAAAATAGATCTTTTCCTGCTTTTTGTATAAGGCCTGGGGCTTCCTTCCTTCAAAAAAAAATGTTTTCCTGCTTTTGTATAAGGCCTGGTAATTCTCTGCTCTTCACTGCTGTCACTGCTGAAAAGTGCCGAGATCGCGAGAAGTGTACACAACCACAAGGGATGCCACTGTTACGTATACTCGTGTGTGTACGTGGTCGCGGGTTCGGGCGCAAGGAAAAACACTAATGCTGTATTTGCTGCGTGCTCTTTATTGCGGTGAGCACGAGAGAGAGCAGCGAGAGCGAGGTGTGACTCGCTCGACAGGTCCGTGGCAACTGCCGTTGTGCACCGCAGCTCGCAAGAAGCTGCGCTGCACCGGACGTACCTTATCGCAAAGCGATAACGCAAGTCCGCGGCGAGGGCTTGGGATTCTCCGAATCCACGAGCCGGAGCCGACGTCTTTTGCGCCGAGCAGTGCGACGCTTGCACCGTCAGCACTGCACGTGCGGTTCCCCATCGTGGGAATCGACGTGCGCCGACGTGACAAATTATATTGTTATAATGAAAAGGGAACATTTTGATAATTTTCCAGTCCGCCGTTTATCTGGCGCGACTGTAAATCTTAAAACTAACTTAGGATTAGGACCACGAGGTCTCGTATGACCTTGTGCCTCTTCTTTTTTTTTGTTTACATGAATCTTTATCTCTATACCTTATACAATAAAAAATACAAAATAGTATGACACTTGTTTTTCAACATTATACGAATAATAGTGCAAAGTAATAACCTCATGGCTCTATTCAGTAAGAGCTTATATATGGGGATTATGGTTTAACAGTTAAAAAATACAAAAGAATTGTTACTTATCTATTGGTTTTGCTAGGAGCTATAATTGGAATTGTGATTATAATATTGTAACGAGCGCTTGAATTTCCCGCGCTCGTTTGTCGCGCGAAACGGAGTGGGCCGTAGCAGACGACGTTAGCGGTCAACGCCGACGGGTTAGAACCGTTCGGAGGAGAGTCCGAGCGGGCAGACTCGTTTTCGCAACCGCACAGTACGCACGTAGATTCATCGACGCGCACGGAGAAGCCAGCTACGCAAAACCGTTGTGAATCATCACATCATCACCTGGAGGGACGCCTCCAGACTGCGAAGGACGAGAGACCATTCACTCCCGAGGAGCCGAGTAAGGGACGAGTGTGAGAAACCCCGCGTTCGGCAGCGTCGAGCGAATAAGTGTTCTAATCGAGAATCCGGACCAAGCCGTCGCAGGCCGAGACTCGCTGTCGTGATCCGTGCGTGTTCCTCTCGGCATCGCGCGTGCGAGATTTGTATCCCACTTTGTATTTTATTAGAGTCACAATATATGCTTCACCCTTTTCTTACTAATTCGAGAGTAGTCATTTGTGTTCGCCCGAATATCCTTCCGCTAGTAGACTCACGATCACGCGGATAAGCGTGGTACTCCGGGCGTACCACGCATTTAACGGAAGTTGGCAGGCAACGCACCGGTGATAGTGATTGCACTACGCGGCTAACGTCCGCGCACTATCACCACGCCGATCACCGAGGGATCAGCCAAGCGGTATCAGAAACCCCCTATGTGGTGACGTGCGGCATTTCCGCGGCCGCACGGCGTTGTCGAGTCCACCCCGTTACAATATATAGTTATAGTATAAAAGAACATATTGTTTGTTTATCAGTCCGCCGTTTATCTTGCGCGACTGTCGATCTTAAAACTAACTTAGGATTAAGTTTGCGAGGTCTCGCATGACCTTGTGCACCTCATTTCCCAGCTTGGCTTTCCTTCTTCTTTCATTTTCTTTTTTTTCTGCGCAATCTGTTCTAAATTCTAAGCTTTACTATGAAAATAAGAAGAAAAAAAAATTACTTACGACGAAAGAAAAAGATGTAAGACATACTGAGCTACATTTTCGGAAGATTGAGCTCTTCTCTCTCGCGAAAATGTACGCGTTTGCTGTTTTTTTATTTACTCGTTTTGTGTATGTTCCCTTTTTGCGCGGCACGTCCGGTTCCGTGAAAAAAAAAACAGTATAAAAACGAACATTTCTCGGGCTTTTTCTTGGAGGTCACTATAACGATACTTACTATAACTTCGTTTTTTCAAATTTGATTTATTTTATTTTCGAGCCTGCATTGTAAATTTAAAATTATTACTTGTTTGTACCGATCGTCAGTGGCGCAGAAGCGAGGTTAACTCTGGAGGCTTCAACTGACGTATTCATTTTTGAACAATGAATATCTTTATTTCTGCTGCTACACAACTGTAATTTTACGATTTTTGCTTTTCACTTCTATGCTCGTAAAATTCTATTATCAGGTGCACGAGAGACTCGGTTAACTCTGGCCTAATGGGACTGTGGGACCTATATTTTAAATAGGTGCTGGAAATTATGCTGATGTTTGCAAAAACCTTGATACTGTGGGCAAGCAACCAATATAGACAGAGTTAACTCTACTCTGATTGATGCAATAATACGACGACCTGAGGCAAGCTATGTTTGACCATCGCTTGGGTTCAATAATAGTCTACGATATAGTTGAGTAGCACTTTTGCTTCCTCCTCAAGAGGAAGCTTTGTAATAGTAAAATTTTCAGTTTTGCTAATACTTCGTGGAAACGCATTTGGAGGTGTTTGGAATACGAATCATACGTTTTTAGAAAATGTCCGTGCGGATAACTGTGTGTGTGTGTGTGTGTATGTGTGTGTGTGTGTGTGTATGTGTGTGTGTGTGTGTGTGCGCGTGTGTGTGTGTGTATGTACGTATACCGCATAATTTTGGAACCATGCGACGGATCGTAATAAAATTTGACATGCATATATTTTTTCTAATTCTGAATTTAGGTCATTTTTTGTTTTATGATTCTGACCATTTTATGGCCATATTATAGCCATTTTTCTATTTTTGAAAAAATATTTTTGCTTTTTTATAATGATATGATTTATACAATATATTCAACAATAGTGTATCTAAAAGAACATAAATTTGTCTACTTTTTCCCGCAAGATTTTCTAGATTGACTGATCTGTTCATTTTTTATGATATAAAAGGTAATTTTTCGATAAACATATATAACTCAAAAAATAAATAGTTAATTTTTTTTTCAAAACTCTTGATAATAAAAAACAACAATATCTACTAGTTGTAAAAATTTTAAGCAATTTTGGCGACTAGTTTTTGAGATAATAATTAAAAACTAAAAAAATGGTTTTTTATGTCGTACGATTACGGGAGTAAAAAGGTTTAAATTGAGTTGAAATTTTAGGGAAAGATTGATCTTTTTGGATGGCATCTTGGCTAGGTTCTTTTTGTAGCTTATGAAAACCTTTTTAGTTTAAAAGATATGATTTCAAATTCTTCAACTCTCACCCTGTATACTCTGTGTGACTAAACATTATTATTTTTGTAAAACCATATAATTTGATAATTAAAGCTTAGTAAGTTTGGAGAGAGTTTTCATGGTCTTATAAAATGTCCGTGCAAATAGTTTTGTCTGTGTGTGTGCGTGCGTGCGTGCATGCGTGCGTACGTATACTGTTATAATTCTGGAACTACGTGATCGATCGTAATAAGATTGGACGTGCATATATGTTTTCTGATTCTGAATTCGAGTAAATTTTCTTTTAAGATTTAGACTATTTTATGACCATTTCATGGCCATTTTTCGATTTTTGAAAAAATATTTTTGCTTTTTATTATGATATGATTTATACAATATATTCAACAATAGTGTACCTAAAAGACTGCTACCCACAAGGTTGGAATATTTTCCCCCTTCTCCGACGCCCGCGCTCTCTCGTCTTAAGAGAGCTCGGGGCTTCAGTCCCGAGCGGATCTCTGGTGAGACCTCTCTCCCAGGAGCTGTGGAATACAGAAAACTATTACGAGGGTCTAAAAGGCGACTGTGGGAGTACTGAAATGAGCTTTTAAATTTTAATAGGCGATTATGGGAATATAGAAAACAACGTCAAGGGTCTGAAAGGCGGCTGTGGGTATGTAAAAATCTATTGCAAAGGTCAAAAAGGCGACTGTGGGAATACAGAAAACGATCACGATGGTCTAAAATGCGACTGTGGGAGTGCTGAAATGAGCTTTAAAATTTTAAAAGGCGATTATGGGAGTATAGAAAACAACGTCAAGGGTCTGAAAGGCGGCTGTGGGTATGTAGAAATCGTGAAAAATAATTTTTTTGTGAAAAATTTATTTTTCACAAAAAAATGAAGCCACCTGCAATTTTGTAATTTGCTGTTGTTAACGTTATTAACGATTCCGCAATTACTGGTATTTTTCTTATTACGATATATGTAAGTTATTTTAGGAGTTCACGGAGCTCTATCCTTTTGATATCCACCTTAACCCCCACTCCCCTGATACCCCTCCCCTACATGTGTCTTCCTAACCTATCCTTTTAGTATCGAATAGTAGCGAATATTTAAATCAAAGAATGAGTTGATTGTCCCATGTAATTATCTTTCACTAGCAGAATAGGAGGAAGCTAAGTGCCAATGACTTGGCAGCGGTTTTTTACTTACCATCAACTACACTATTCTGCGATATTGCCGTGTGGATTTCTTGATCAACACACGGCTCAGCTTGTAAGATTGAATTTTATTCCAACCTCTCCATTCTACCTAGGTGTCGTTTACAAAACAAACTACGCGCTTTAATAGCTTCACGCAATTTGTGCTGATACGTTTGGACATCAAGGGTTATTAAACGTCGCATAAGCTTACTACAGATTAATAAAAATATAGCAGCATTGTATTCGATTTTGTTTAAATTCCGAATATTCATTATTTTTATTTATTTATCTTTTCGTGTGCGGTTTTTATTTGATTATGCTTTTAAATGTTTAAACAGCGCGTGTACGCGTCAATGATTTTATCAAGCATCGGTAACAGGTTAAAGCGTTTAAAATTCATTTATTTATTTTTTTTTTTAAATTCATGAATTTTCTTCTCTACCTTCCTCAAGAAAAGTACTTATTTGTCGTTATTTCAAATATCTCTTAAAGAATATATAATAAACATTACTTAAAAATAAAGTGGTCGCGATTTCTATAAATGCAACTGCTTTAACATGGGTTCATTTATTTAAAAATTATGAAGGCCTACTGTCTGCTCTTATATTATAATTATTAAAATTATGTTTGTTTGTTTGTTTGTTTGTTTGTTTTTTTTCTTAAAGTCAATTTATTCAGACCGTCTTTACTAGCGGCGAGCGACAATTTTCGGTTAGATGTTCACGGTACGTGCAACGAGAGCAGCTGAGAAAATTTCGTTTTAAGCTATGAACAGTTGCATGCGGTAGATGTGAGGACATCAAAAATAGTCCTAAATTCTGTGGATCACCGTCAAAGAGTGCGATCGCGTCTCGGTTCGCGCTACGTTGCGGATCAAGCTTTTGTTTCATGCTGCCGAGTAGCTTGGTCTGTTCAGTAGCTGAAATGTTTGCGCTGAATGAACTTACCCCCAAAATCGCGAATGATTCGTTTTTATTAGTTATAGCTGCCTCGTGACCGGTTCGTACATTTAAAGTGTTCGCGGGCATGATTTTGTCGGGCAACTCAAAGCGGTGGCTAGAGGCGCGCGTAGCGCTGGATCTCGCGCTGCTAAATAATTGCCTCCTGCTACCCGCTTTGCTTTGCACCGCAATTTCTTCGCGAATCCAGGCTCCGGCCTTAGCTTTGCTAATGTTGCCCTCGATATGCGGTAAATCGTCAATGAGAGGGGCAGTCCGTTCTGCGACTGCAGGGGCAGCATTTTGCAATAAGTCGAAGCTAGAAGTATTACCCGCGCGTAACGGAGGCGCTTCGCCGCTCGCACCAGCGGCGCCTAGAGTCTTTCGCGCTAATCCTACGATATTTAACAGGTTCGACACACCTGCTTGGCACCTCGCATCGATTTCCATGCGTTCCGGAATATTTAGCGGTTCTCCGGCGGAACCCCATAGATTTTTCGGCGCGTTGTCCGTTCCCATTTCTAGGCCTAACAGTCTTTGCTCTAGACTCGTCATACTAAACGTAACAACCGCTCTATCACGCTGTTCGGCCGGCTTGTGCACTATTATTTGTCCTTCTTTTACCGGTTCGACGGCCGACGGCAGCGCGGTGCCGCTCAGCTCGCGAGACTCGTCGATTGATGTTTTTGAACCATCGGCACGCGTGGGCGTTTTGCCGTAGAGCGGTAGTAATTTCTTTTGATATTGCTCCCAATCAACTGCTATCCGAGAAGTGCACTTTTGACCTTCACTTGAACTACTAGAAATTAATTTTGATTTACCAATGGTGCGACCTATCGCTCTGCGCGACTGTGGTATCACTTTTCTGATAATTTTAAATACTGCTCGCGCTTTTCTCCTCGCTTTTGCGGTACCTCCTCGCTCCTTTTCTATGTCAGAGCGGGGACAAAGTGATTTTTCCTTCGGCACTGTTCCGGTTGGTTTTAACGTGTTTTTTGCGGTCTCTAATATGCTTGCCGGGAACATTTTTGCTAGCTACGCCACGCGCACTGATTTTAATCGCATTAACGCCAATTTCTACTAAAATTTAGCGCAGTGTGATGCGGTTCGCAGACCGCTGGAAAGCCAAGCCAAGAAGAAAAATATGAGCGGATTTACATTATGACGAGTAGACCGACCGCCCGCATGATGAGCTTCTGAAGACCCGGTGCTGTTGAATATGGACTGCAGGCTGCTGCTCGCCCGCACCGACGGCTGGTTCGCGTCGGTGTCTGCACTGTGCGTGCTGACTGCTCTGCTGCTCGGTGGCCCAGGCGGGCTTAGTTGGCCGAGATCGGCGTCGTTGCACCCAGGTGGCCGTTGGTGGAAGGGTCGAGACACACCCTTACTGCTTCTGCTTTTTGGTTGGTCGAGAAACTGCTGTTGTTTTTTTTTTTTTTTGTTCTTGAATTTTTTTTATGTTGGCTCAATCGAGAAACTGCTGCTTTTCTGATCTTGAATTTTTTGATGTTGGTTTGATGATCGAGAAACTGCTGCTTTTCTGTCCTTAAATTTTTTTTTGGTGTTGGCTCAATCGAGAAAATGCTGCTTTTCTGTCCTTGAATTTTTTTTTGTTGTTGGCTCAATCGAGAAACTGCTGCTTTTCTGTCCTTGAATTTTTTTGTTGGTGTTGGCTGAATCGAGAAACTGCTGGTTTTCTGACCTTGAATTTTTTGATATTGGTTTGATGATTGGCAGTAAATTTAAAATCTGATGTTTCCGAGAAAAAAAATTTTGGCGGAAAATTGCAGCGGCTTTCCAAGATGTTAATCGCGCCTCGCGTCGCAATAACATAACAGTTCTGTTTAGGTAAACGGATAGCATGTTTGACTAACACGCTGGTGATCCAGGTTCGATTCCCACCGCCGGTGAAAAATTTAATTTAATTTCTTTGTTACAGAATAATACAATATGAATAATAAATTAATAAAACTGAATAATAATAAGTATTAATAATAAGTCTAAAATGAATTAAATAAATAGAAAAATTAATTTTGATGCATCTGATACTACAAATTTTTTCTTAAACCTTCATAGAAGGTTACCTAAATTTTTCTAACAATACTGAAAGATATTGGAAAATTATTGGAATCTTCCAAAAGATTTCATTAATATTTCTAGAATCTTTCAGAAAACCTTCCAAAAAGTTTTTGAGTAATATTACTGTAATGTTGTTAGCAACCTTCCTGACAGTGATTTGAAGCGGACATTCTTAGCATCCAGGAAGATTCCATGGAATATTCTTGTAAGGTTCCTACACTTTCAAGGAAGCTTCCTGAAAGCTTTCAAAAAGCTTTCATGCTATGTGGGGACTGCCGGATAGTCAAAATAGAGCTCGAGGATCATTTGCAGGTGGTTGAGGCAGCTAGAAACGCCAACCAGCACTGCCAGAAAGTTCAAATATAGTTCCAAGATTGTCTCCGGGTGATGACATCAGCCAGAAACGCCAAGCAGCACAACCAGATACCATAAATCCAGCACCAGGGTTGTATCGAGGCTGTTGAAGTACCTAGAAACGCCAACCAGCTCCACCAGAGAGAAAGGGAATCAAATGTGAAATGGCTTTGCTTAGCTGATATAATAAAATTAATACATTTTCTGTTTAAATTATGTAATAAACTATCTTTGCACGAAATTCAAGACTTTAGAAATGGGATGGAATTCGGTTTATTAGCGTGACGTCACAGCTTACATATAAACCAATGTATTTTCTACCAATAGCATGGTTCCGAATATTATGGAATTTCGCATGTATAATTTGAATTAAAGTACTATCAAAAGATAATTTTCTTAATCTTACGAAATAATAATAGGTTTTTAATCATATTTAAAATAAATTTCGTTGCGATAAAAGAATACATGTTAAAATTTATATGAATGTCTATTCCAGAATCAACAATATTCAAAATCATAAGTCGGAAAATAAAATAATTTAAAAACTTTTAAGCTATGCATAGCCAACACATTTTAGTATATGAAGAAGATGAAAAATGAATGTTTTTTTACTAATAATTAGATAACAAAGGTCAGACAGCAAGCGCGCAGCGCGATCTCCGGTGTGCATGGCGAGCGTCAGCGGTCGTGCCTTATGCGCAAAACGCGAAGGGCGAGCTACACTTGGAAGTATAGAGCCAAGCTGTAAAGTCGTGCCGATAATCCGCAACCTTTGTTACCGCGACTACACGTACAAAAGCCTAGATTCGTGCGTGCGTTCGTATCCCAGAGGACCGTTGTTGCAACCGAGACATGGTCTTTGTCTGTCGCCGGGTGGAATTGTCTAGGTCCAGCACCACGTGTCAGTCTCGAGCCGTGCATTAACTTGCCGCTCGACTTCTCGCTGCACCCGGCCACACACGGGGCCTTGAGGCGTCCGTCCTGCTGTCCAGCGTCGGGCCCTGGTCATCCGTCCTGCGCCGCTCCGGTCGAAGTCACGAGGCATTCATCGAGTTCTGCGAAACACCTCTGTAAGTACCTGCCCGATCGCAATACTCTTTCTCTCGGCATCATTCGCTCTGCTCCGTCTCTCTTACTCCGCGCTGCCTTTGTATTTATTTCGAGTCTTACATAAAGAGAAACGTTGTTAATACTCGACTTGTGTCACTTTGCTCCTGAGTCTATCCATTCCCATGCGATTCTCTCTTAACTTAACGTGCGAACTAGCTATACGTAGCCAATTCACTCACGACGCCTCCGCGGGCTCACATGCACGAGGACGTGCACGTACAGCATATGCGCTACAGGCCAGGCTTCGCATAGCCTTCAAGAAGCCTGCATCAAGCTGCTACATCTTTTCCTCTCGCATATTCACCGATCAGTATATGCGCCACTGATCGCTTATACACGGGTGCGGACCCCCGTCATATTCGAATATATCGGTCCAAGAACCCCGTTATATATGGCGAAGCGATGCAAGGCAGCAAGCCACCGCGGCTGTCTTACTGAAGCTGTCGCAGGAGCAACATCGCGCAGAAATTGGATTACGATGGATTTGTATCTTATTTGCATTTTTCTGCCAGTTCTTGGGGGAGCAGATGATCCTGACTTTTGAATAATATCGGTTTTTACATTTCAGCTCTTTACTTAAGAACCGCTCAACGAAATCGTTTAAAATTTTAACAGCAGATATTTTTGTTTATAGTGAATCTCCAAATAAAATTTTGAAGCATTTGACTACATTGTTTTAGAGATGTAAGGAATCAATAAATTTTCAAAAAAAAATTTAAACCTTGATATCTTAAGAACCATAGGGGTTTCAAAGAAGCGCAATGAACTTAGCCAAAACATATAAAATATCTACCTTTTCCCAAAATCTCAAGTGCAATAAGGCCTTTTTACGCCCGTAATCGAGACTCAAAATAATAACTCATTTTTTTCAGTTTTCGATTTATTACTGAAAAAATAAGTAGTCAAATCACTTGAAATTTTAATGGAATATAGTTTGAGACGTAAGCCATTAATATTTTTTTTCGTGAGGTTATGATTTTTAGTTTCAGAGATATGAATTTAAAAAAAAAAAATCACCTTTTTCATTTTATCTGCCAAACGGAGCGGTCAATCCCGAGTACCAAACGGGGAAAAGTAGGTAATTTTATTATCTTTCAAATGCATTTTAGCTAAACTGTTTGTAACAATGGAATGATTGAAAAAAACGAAAATAATGTTTTTCGAAAATCAAAAAATGGCCATAAAAAAAAAATAATTGAAAAAATTAAAAAATAAATGTTTTTCCCGAATTCAGAATCCAAAAATAGATATGCATGTCATATTTGATTGATATTGACGGAGTAGTTTCAGAAATATCACGGTACACACACACACACACACACACACACACACCCACACACACACACACACATCCATACGGACATTTCCTAAAAACACGTAATTCGGACTTGTAACATCTAAAAACATGTTTCTATGAAGTTTTAGCGAAAATGAAAATTTTACTATTACAAAGCTTCCTCTAGGAGGAAGCAAAAAGCAATACATGAAAAAAATGTATTCTTTCCAACTTTTACCATTTAATAAAGGTTTTATTTTGATTAATGTAATATTTAAAAAAAAAATTCTGTTGAACATATATATTATAATATACACCACTTTTACTGAAAAAAATCATGGATACACCTTATAAAATCACTGACCAAAAATCATGACATTTTACTACCTAAATCAGTGTTTTTGACCACTTGCCACAGCTTTTTAAATGATACACGCCATCTTCTTTACTTTATGCAGGCTTAAGATGTTCCTGAAACATACCTCTTCAGACTAAGCAAGAGATATTCCAATGAATAATCAATTGAACATTGTTCGCCATAGATTAGATGTTTCGCTAATAATTTTAATTCATATTTTTTACATTGTATTTAGGCTAGTTAGCAGATTTTAGCTTACCTGCACTGACAACAATCATTTCTTACTCCAAGATGAATCAATCCCACTATAGTTTTAAGGTGAAAATTCGCTATGTATTTAAATAATTCATATATAATTAATAAGGGATTTGCTTGATTTTTGTATATTTATGCTTTTGCTCATTTCTTTGCACAAGATGATTCGGATTAGTTTTCAGATTAATTCTTCGTCGAGTAAGAAATGATTTTTGTTAGTGTGGTGATTTTTAATACTTGACATTTTTTAAACTGATTTCACAACATTCATTAGCGCGTAAGGATAAAAATACAGAAAAATGTAAGTTGTAAACATTTGACAATTTTTTTAAGAATCTCATAACTTTTTAGAGGAGAAATCATAATTATAATACTAAGATAGATTCGTTACGATGGACACATAAATTTTAGTTGCCAAAATTTTACCTTGTAAAAGGTGTTCTTTGAACTGATTTCACAACCTTTTCTTGAGTTTAATTAAATAAACTTATAATGGAAATGTTTTCGACAAAAACGATCCAAGAGGCTGTTACTTAATATTGTCGATTTGTACGAAGTCTAGCAGAATTCTGATTTTCAACAAAGACTTGCACAACTTAAATTTTTAGCTCTTTTTTTAGTATTCCTTTTTGTAAGGAAAACGGCAAATTATTGAGTTGCGACAGTCTTCGTTGAAAATTGCTAAATATTGATATCGGCTAAGCAGCAGCAGCGTAGTAGGCTATATGACTTTGTATTGAGTGTTACGGGTATGCTAAGCTTGAAGCTGGTCGCTGCCGATTTGCGGGGCCACGTTGGTTCGTTGACGTCCACCTCCTCCTCGTTCTCGAACTTGATGAGATTGTTGCCATTATTCGATCGCATTCTGACGCGAAGTTCTTGGGCTCTGATTGCCTGACGCACTATCTGGCAGCTTCTGCAGCTTTTGCTTGAGCGCGGACTCCTCCATTGACTTAGTCTTAAGCGAGAAGTGTCGTTTGCTGTTGATCTCGCACGCTGTTGAATCGATATCTATGTCGCAATCCAGCAAGTCGCCGGACGATTTGCCGGTGCCTATAAGTTTGCAGTCCATCGATGTGGTTTTTATTACATTATACCTCCATTATATCTCCAGCCAGGAGGTCCGGAGCACGTTGCTGTGTTTACTCACTGTACCCAGTATTCACACACACGTCGTGTCTGTGACGATCTGCTTGGATTTGTTATGGGATGTCGTGAGTATGCTGAGATTAAGGCTGGACTACTTATCTCTGCCTGAGGACATATACATCCTCCTCCATGTGCTCAAACTCGATGAGATAGTTGCCGCAGTCGCGTCCCGCCTCGAACTCATTCACGGGTTCGTTGTCAAATGCTCCGCCCAGGAGCCGCTATATAGCTGTTGAGGTATATACGACCGAGTTTAGGTTGACTATCATCAAGGCGGCGTCGCGCCGCTAAAGTTCAAGATTAACGTTGTTGCTGTAACGGAAGATAAAGGAATTAGACCTTGCAGTCTTCGACACGTTACGGAAGTTTAAGCGAAAATGAGGTTATAGAGAAGAGGACCGAGATATAGTTAGTGCAGCCAACTCGGTCGTCGCCGAGCTCAAGCGGTGTAAGGGCTCGATGAAGTTGAAGCCGAGCTTGGAAGGGCTGCCGATTACGCTGCCGATCTCGCTCTTGATCTCTGGCGATCTACGCTATAGTGCTTGAGTCGTCCTGACCAGCGCTCGACGCTTTGACACAAAAATCCTAACGGGCGATGCACTAGCGGTATCACGAGTATCTTCTTTGTATACTATCTTGGCTGCCGTTGATACTTAAAATTTGAAAACACCAATTATGCACCATTCGTTAAATTGTATTTATAATCAAAACAACTTGTTGATTCCAAGTGGCACAGCAGAAAGCAAAATATCCGACTCGAACTTGAACGAGTCCAAGTGCATATTTATTCGGGATTTCCAATTTATGAAGAATGCGAGGTGGACTCCAAAACGAAACGATGCTCTGGAAATTATTTATTCACGGCGTAGTCGTAATCAAGAGAATATGAACTTGCAGATATTATAACCTTATAACCTATTTATTTTTTGACATATTCTTGCATTCTTGTACCTAAAAAGAAGAGAATCTCGGAAAGATGATCGCATGGCCAAAAATTTTAAGAAATTTTTGCAAATTAATTTTCGAACATAATTATTTTGATAAAAGAGAAATTTTTGAAGCCAAATATTATGATCATTAGAAAGATCTCATTAAAATCTTGAAGATACATTACTCAAACATAAGCTTCAAAGACATATCAATCAAGAAATCATTGGCGATAATAAAACGCGTTTAGGTTAAAAAGCAAATTCAAAGTATAATAGGGTCACGGGGCTCCCCGACGGCACAGTGTACAAAAACGTATACTTGCCATCGGGGCGCTATCGCGCCTTTTGATGTATTTTTAACAGAAAAAAATTTTCAATATTTTATTATAAAACAAAAGTTTTACTCATAAGAATATTTTTTGCTTTTTTTGCAAGATTTAACCCAGGCTTGACTTCTTAACATAATTATAAATTCAAAATTTAATTTTTTTTGTTTATTGACATTTTAAGGTGTATTCGCTCCCTTAAGAAAGTCAGAAACAACGAAGAGAAGAAAAGAGAAACACAAGGCTGAATAGCTGTCAAAAATTGTTGCTGGATGAAGACCACCAAGGCATAAGTACGAAACGCTCCTCGGACCAATGCAGAGGAATGTAGGTCAAAGAGTTAAACTTTCGCTCCCCTACCCGATGCGGAGGAAAGTAGGAGCTAGGATTGAATATCTTTAAGTGCTATTTCGACCGATGCTGAGGAACGTAGGTAATTGAGTTGAGCCCAGACTCCCTCACCCGATACAGAGGGACGTAGGTGTTGTGGTTGAGTCTGTCTTAAAGATGAACGGATGATGCTGTATAAAGTAGACGTCCTGACTATGCACAAGGAAGAAAACGAGTTTGATCTTGGTTGGCAGAAAGTAGAAAGTATCAACAAAGACATTCTGCGAGATTTAGAATAGGTAGCGAAGCAAGATGATAGAGATACTGGACAAAAGACAAAAAGAGAAAAAGTAGACTACGCAAAGTGTAAAAGAATACAATGAAGCATATCTTCAAGAAGTGCAAGTATACAGGTAACAATAAAGATAAATAGAAAGAAATCGTTTCCGGAAAAAAAATATGGGCCAAATGCTAAGCGTGGTCGTTAGTGTCTTCGTAGACTAAGACAGCGACTTTACTTAGTAGGTAAAAGAGCAACAATGAATAACTTACCGACATCGGTAAGTTGCCGACTATGTAAAGCTAGTCATCACCATGTAATATTTTACCTAAGCGTATGTAGATGTTGTGCGAGCATGAAACATTAATTATGTGTCGTCTGCTATTGGTAAGTTGAGAAGCAGTGCTTCATCACTCTGCTTTCTTAGTGATATATTAATATACCACGTACTCCTTGGAGTATAATTTTTTAGCGGATGAGATCCCATCATACGGCTCTTACGTTCACTCTAAAAAAGCACGCAAATCTCGTGTTTTTATGAGCCTAGATGGGTTCCTCCGCGACTGACGACAAAACTAACCTAGAATTGCCCGAATTATCATCAAGAGTCTATTGGACGAAGAGCTGTCCAACTACACAAGGACATCCATAAGCACCTACGATCTCCTGCAAGAATCTGGTGCTGCTCCGCTGAAACCCATAAGGAGCCCATAAAGAGCTCAGATTCATGTCCACTTTTGAGGTTAGAGATCTTAGCATTCAGTCTGATTAACTATGGAATAGTTGCATGGGGTGGTGCGTATCAAAATAACTTGCAACTATTACAAACGGTTTAAAAAAGAATCCTAAAAATTATAAATAAAAATACCTTCCAAAGAGCTAATCCACTTAACCTACAGCAACTATTCGCATATGAAAGTCTACGGTATCATTATAATAACTTTAAAGATCAGTTTATTAATTCAACAAGCAGAACAAGAAATAAACTAATAATCCTACCGAGGTATAATAAAACTGTTAGCACAAAAAATAGCTACATCAAAGCTATCAACATCTATAATAAACTACCAAATGATCTCAAAATTTTAGACACGAGGAGAAAAACAAACATCAGTAAAATACAAGACTGGTTAATTAAGTTACGATTTAATGAGTGAGGAAACAAATACCACGACAATAGATTGACAGCAACTCAAAATATGGCTTTCAGAGATAAGCAATCAAGATCAAAGTGAGCATAAATGTGTAATATCCTTGAAAATACAGAATTTAATACAGCAAAGAAAAGAAATAAATTATAATGGACAAATAACTGCAGAAAACTCAGTATATATAGATATTAGAACATACATTTGCGCAAAAGGCAAATGTAATTCACACAAAATACGCAAACATCGTCGTATCTCCTTCTACAATTACAACAAAATTATTAATACATATCCAAATATCATTAATAGTTTAGACAATATAGCGAACGATATAAGAATACCGGGATGCTCAAAACAAGAAGCAATAAGGCTGACATAAAATTCATTAAATTCATTAAAAGATCGTGTAATGATTTGGAAAACATAAAAAATCCTAATATCGAAAAATATAAACCAATTGAAACGGTATTCTCCATGATAGATGGAATGGCTGCAGAAAATAGCAACAAAGCAAGAAATAGAGAAACGACTGCCGCACCTGGACAGAAAATCACGGAATCAGCTAGCCATAGAATGACTTATGGCGATATTACTTACCTAGGATCTAACAAAGCCTTTTTCTACTTTGATAGAGGAATAAGAGGGAAACAGGTTTTTACAAACTCAGTGTCTTCTCTTAAACTACAATCACCGTATAAGGACATAGTAATAATAGATGAAATAGTTTTTACATCAGACTGTAAGTGTGACTCATCTAATCAGCACAAAGAAATGTTTCCACGCTATAGTTACCTGTGCTGTTGGACTTACATGCCCGGCTAGGCTCAACTCAACAGAGAAGATGTCGTACATCAGAGAAAAAAATACAACAACGGATAGATTTATGACAGCAAGACAAATGTTAGTGCGGAACTGGTGAATTAGATTAAAATGCGAAAGCTGTGAAAAGTGACATTATACAAAGTTAGAATGTAATATTATAAATGTTAAGTTTTTCTTTACAGTAACAAATTATGATACAAATACATAGAATCTAAAAAATTGTGCAATATAATCTTATTTAATGTATTCTCTAATGTTGTCGTAATATCACTCGCAAAAAAGACCAAATCATAAAATCACTTACTAATACCTAAGAAAATGTTAACAAAATTTGTATATAATATTATTAAAAAAATTATATGTCATTGTTAAATTTTTTGTAAGAATATAATACATATTGTAATCAGAGTTGGGACTAAGAGTGTCTAAGAATTCTCGTACCCCGACCTTCGTTTGTATGAATTAGAAGGGTGGTATGAACTATGTCTGGAAGTCCGACATGGTCCCATGCTATCCTTAAACATGAATGGAGATTGTATGGTATGTTGTATGACTGGAAGTTATTGCTGAAGATACAGCAATAACCAACCAGTACTTTCAAGTATTTATTAGTATTTTTCAATATTGTTAATCCGGACCTGCGAACAGGAAATATTGTGTTGCGACACCCTCGCTCGTCGAACAGCATTAGCGTGGGTTGGTACCACTGGGTCGCTGAACTGGCGCAAAAATTTAAAATTCAAGATGTTGAAGTCGACAGCTGCCAACAGAGGAACAAACAAATCGGAGCAGGAACGATGTGCAGAGTGCCAGGTGACTCCACGCACAGCTAGAAACCTGTCGAAATGCAACTCTTGCACTCGGAAGCGTTATCCGAAGTGCATGACAGCGGTTCCAAAAACACGAAGCAAAAGCCTCATGGAATGCTCCTCCCGCTTCAAACTTCGGCAAAAAACAAACAGCAGCCTGAAGTGGGAGAGGTAATCACCTCCTAAGAAAGAAGCAGTGGACAAAGAGGAGTTACGGAATACAACGCAGGTACGAGACTCGCAGTCATCTGCGGAAACAAATGCCATGACTACTAACCATACATTGTCAGGTGGCCCTATGGCATTGGAACTTATGTCCTGAGCCTCAGATGGCCAATCAAGATGGCGCCGGAAGAAATTAGAGAGAGGGAGTCAGCATCTCTCCTTCAGCTGAGCCGCAGTTACATCCAACTCTGCTAAAGACATCGATACCAGCGACTACAATCGCCAGGAGGGCAGCCACCGCCATTGGGAACACCTCATGCTTCGAATACACTTTCAATATCAGCAGGAGGAGTTCCACCGGTGTATCCGGGTCCATCTGCAGGCCGGATGACATCTTCGAGTCAAGCAAGTCGGCGCTGATCAACGCGACGGGCGACAGCAACAAGGTCACTATAGCCAAGCTTAAAAGCTATGTTAGTGGCCTCTCAACCATGGCGAAACAAGTAATCTCTGCAACGGCTAGACTGGAGGAGGATCTTGATACATTGAGGCTTATACCAGCAATAATCCTTGATATCAAGACCCTTAATGACAGAATAGCCGAGCAGGAGGTCAAACTCGCCCTCAAAGAAGCCAAGCTAGTGGAACTTGAGAGTAGCCGTATATCGATATTTGACAAGTACACAGCTATGACTAAGGGAGTCCTACAGCTGGAAGAGCGGTTGCGCGGATCAAGCGAGGTTGACGGCAACAATAATGATAGTGATTTTAGTAATAATAATAATAATGTTACTAGGGGAGTTCACCCTTGCTCGCTTCGTTCGCCAACCGCACGTTCGTCGTAGTAAAAACTTTAATTTTAGTAAGCTCGTAATATGCGTAAAAGCGTATATGCGTGGACTACAATAAGCTGTGCACGCGCTGATAACAATACTTCAAAAAATAAAACTAAAATTTTCGAAGTGCGAATTGTGTTAAATCACTTTCTATCCTCTCTTTCCTCGCTTATTCACGCCTGAATTATATATCATAGCTCGAAGCTACTGCTAAAAATTAACCACGCGTACGCATGTGTTTTTGATTTTCCTTTTTGATGAGCTTTTTAACATTGAACGCTTTTCAACGCGTTTTAGATTTTATATTGCAGCCGCCACCACCGATTACACATTGATAATTTTGCTCGATACGCTTGATACGCAACGCCAGCCCGAGCAGATTTGTTCGCTCTACTCGCGCGCATAATCACAAATCGATGGTATTAAGGTTGTTGGAAAACGCACCCATTGCTGTGTATGCATCAGCTTTTTATAACAAATCATAGGCGCCAGCTATTTGCTGTAGCTGAGCTAACGCGCTAAACGTATACGGGATTCTATATCGCATTTGCTGAACTTACCGGTACAAGAAAAGAAAAATTATTATTCTATATTGATTACGAGCTTCTGCTAAATTTAGTGTAATCTAAACGCTTGTATAATGTCGAGATTTTTAGTTGATATATGATTGTTTCGGCGCATAAGTTTTGGATTTTCCTTTCCAAGGAGTTAAAATGATAGGGCACGTGTAAACAATACATTTCTATCTTTCTGTGTATGTGGAGAAAACATTTTACCTAAAAGAGCTCAAATACTTCTTAATTGTTCAGTATTGATTTGTCGCAATAAATCGGTCGTTGCAAAAGTTACGCCGTTTCGAATTTTACAACAACGTGCGTGCACGCACCTATTGTCGTATAGTTTGCGAGTCTACCGATAGGTAATGTAAGAGGCAGAACTGTTACCCACGTTAAAAACTAAACCTTAAAACTACTTAAAAAACATCTTAAGGGAATATTTCGAGATCAAACCAATGCGTCTCTTAGTAAATTGAAATACATTATAGATCTTTCAGTGTAGACGAATCTTAGCAACTCTTTGAACGACGTCATTGATCGTAACCATTTTTCTATCATGTCGTGATCAAATCTGATCCGCAACCACTTGTGATACAGCGGGTAAAGAAGCTTGTACATTTTGCTCCTAAACTCTTCGATAATTTTAGAATAACTTACGATAGAAGTCATTACGTCTATCGGCTTGTTTAATAGATTGCAATACGAAGTACCTTCGATCTGATAAATTGGCACAGCCCTTTCATAATAATCCAAAATCGGTTGTTCCCTTTGTATTAATGAGATCGCTTTCTTATCGAAATGAGTTTTATTACAACACGCAAATCTCTTGAGTTCTTCTTATAAAAGGGATTCAGTATAGTCCCAATCTTGCTAACCCTTGTCAAACCACTTAGAATTTCCTTGAACATCTTGAGTTTTACCATCTTAGAAATCGTCTGCCTGTCTGCGAGAAGAAGCTGATGATAAAATATAGATGAAGAAAGACTTTTGTGATATTTCATCGTTGGGTATTGAATTTGAATTGACCGTTAATGCACATAACAGCTTCTGTTTATTGAATATCAACTTATTTGTCTTTACTACATACAATGGCTAATAGATGTATTACAAACAACATATTTTTTGCCTACCCTCTGGTCATATTGATTTGTAATAATCTTTTAAATATTTATTTCGTTTGATCTAGCTACGACGAAGAAAAACTATTCTTCTTTTTGCTTATATTGTGAACTGTATCTTTATATACTTATTCTTATCTGCAGCTTTATTTTACTTGAATTTCATGTGCTCGTGACTATTCTGAGACGTGGTTTTGTTTATTTTCAATATTGCTTTTAAACGCATTTTCAAGCATTTGGGTGGTTATGCGATCGGAAAAACAATAAATTATTTATGTGGCTTCAGTAAATACGCTTAAATAAATTGCCTTATGTCCTTTAGTTTTATAATTATAGACTTTGAGGTTAAAATTTTTCAAGCACAGGGCATATTTTTTCGAGAGCTCATCATCTTCAAGCCCAACTTACATCTATCTTTACATCGAACGCCACGAAGCACGTTACCGATATTTTGTTTTTTTCTCTGCCAGACACCTGGACATCGTCTACCGGAGTCCGAGGTGACAGGCTCATAATCTTCAAGCACAACTAACATCTGTGTATTAAAAGCTGGAATGCTAGTAAATAGCAGATTGCTCCTCTTCTTTGAGACCTGGAAAGGTGTCCATAAGCCAAGGCTTCCATTCATTGCGTGACGATTTTGTATCCAAGCGTTTGTAAATCATTGACCAACATTGTCCAATTGGCTTTCTTATGGTAAATGGTTGGCTGACGTTTCTACCAATGTTGTTCTGTATAAATATGAATGTGATTTGTATCATTTAAATTTAAAGGGATTATTACATTCTGTTTCATGTAATTGTATGAAATCTTATAATAGAAATGTATGTTCATTATTGTGTGAGAAGGAAACAAACCAATTACCACATGCGAAAGTACACATACCGTTATTTGAAATTTTAAATTCGGGAAACTCTCGCCACTGCTGGTCATAGGTTAATGGGGAACTTGAATGAAAAAATCTATTAGGTCCGTCATGTAGAATATCGAAGAATAATCGACACGTATTTTTTCCTTTTTTCAATCAAACGATTATTTACAAAGGTACAGCGGGTAGAAATATCGTGTGACGTCACTGAATCGGACGATATAGATATACTATACACAGTCCAAATCAGTGGCGTCATACATTTCAACTCTCGCCATCGTTGGTAATAATCGTTTAATTGAAAAAAGAAAAAATACGTGTCGATTGTTTTTCGATATTCTACATGACGGACCTAATGAATTTTTTCATGCAAGTTCCCCATTGGGGATATCCAGAGCCGACAAGCATGCGCTGGACGTGAGTGGCCGCGTTTTGGTATAAAGCGCATGCACGTCGGCCCCAGTTAACAAGCGGTCGAAACTGGCAAAAATTTCCGGAATTCAAATTAACCGTGTGTGTAATAGAACTTATTACAGAATAAGTATTAACAGTGGTTTAGATGTAATAGCTGAATGGCAGTATTGGAGGGTAATTAAGAAGCAAGATCTGCTGACTTCTCAAATATTCAGCCTATCCTCTATCTGTACAGATCCCTGGTTATGCCTCACTTCACGTATCTCTCTCAAATTTGGGCCCCTTTCACTCTCCGGGATAAACTAAGGCTCGAGTCAATCCAGCACAGATTTCTCCGTTATATTGCGTACAAATCGTTTACACCGATGCATAAGTTTGACCATAATTACGATGACCTGGCTAGCGAGCTTGGCATCGTCTCTATTAGGTCTCTCTTTCACTATCATGACTGCGTTCTTTCGTTTAAATTAAAAAACGGTCTCTTTTATTCTGATGAGTTAAACAACTCTTTTAGACTAAGAGAGCTCAATTATTCCCTGCGAAATCCGCGAGTGATATCCAAAGCTGTTTGTAGAACCAACTATACATTTTTCTCGACGTTGAACCGTCTAAGTAGAGCATGGAATGCTTTGCCTAGTAATTTTAAGAGCGTATCCTCAGTTAATGAGTTTAAAACCAAAATCTTCCCCTTTGTTACAAGCTTCTCATGCTCTTCCTAGACCGTTCTTCGTCTCTACTTAAATTTTCACCTTTCTTGTATCATTATTCTTCGCTCTAACTAGTTCCTTATCTACTATTGATCTCTACTGTGATTTCATCTGTAAAAGCCAGGTAACGTCATGCGTGCGCCGACCTATCATATGTATTACCTTTCTTATGTATAGGGCATTCCTGCCCGTTTAATTAATATAATAAAATAAAATAAATAAAGATTAAGGGGCAGTAATTGAGGGGCAGTAATTGAGTGGCACTAATTAAGGAGCACAATCTATGAATCAGCAGCGGCGAAACTTTTTTGATAATATAGAGAGACTACAGAATCTATAATAAAGAATTCTAAAATCTACATTTGAGACGATATGCATTGAGGGGGGAAATTGAGGGGGAAAATTGACGGGTAAAATATCTGAACCGGCGCAAAAAATATCAACGTAACCGTTCTACACGAGGAAACATGTAATTGCTTAAGGGAACCTAACGACCTTAAATTGTCAAAAAATTAAACATCGGATTTGTCAAATAACGGGTAATACTCAGACTGAATAATAAAACAGGGTGTTTGATAAATAAATCTATAATTCTGCGATCTCTGATTACACGCAGTACCCGACAATATGACACGAGTCGTCGTAGCAAGTTGTAGTGCACGCCGTTGCAGCCCGAACCAGAATGCCTCCTCTCCCCCGCCTCGAGTGTCTCGTTACCTCGGGACGCCATCCCCTCCGGTAGTCCGTGAGGCTGCCCCTTCCGCTGTTGGTCCCAGATGTTCCGCTTTGGCAGGGACTTGGCCCGGCACGCCCGGGAAATTCCGGCTGTAGCGAGGGTGGTCATAAAAGAGCTTAGCGCTTCTCTCTCTTTTATGGCCCAGGCGGCTGCATCCTCGGCGGCGACAAACAATCTCCGGGATTCCCAAGCCATTAAGGCCTGAAGGGGTGGAGACGCGTCTTTTAGGAGAGAATATCGAAACGGGAGCTAACAGTCGGCCTTCCTGACTATATTCGCGCCCTCGCGAATGGCTCATTTCGCAGGTCGTCTTTCATTCTCGGTCAGCTTTGTCCTATAGAAAACAAATCAATAAAAATTTCGTATAGTATGGCACATCATTCATATTTTGTAATTTCACTCTGTTCATGCTTTGAATTCCTTTATAAACTCTCTACGGTCTAGACTTAACTACAACTATCATGCTCTCCGCGCATTCCTATCGGGGTTATATGCCGTATAGCAGTTCCAAACAGCTCGTCCGCCGACCATTTGGTTAAGCTCGCATATCATACCCACCAAGGCCATCGCGGCGGTCGTCCCAGACGACCAGTTGTGTGTCCCAGACAACTCATACGTCGACATAGCGGTTCGTCTCGCGAGCGACATTCTGCGCACCTTCCTGTCGGGGTTATGTGCCGTCTAGTTGTCCCTGACAACTCGTCCACCGGCCTTTCGGCGCGGCTCGCGCATCCTACCCGTCAAGGCCATTGCGACGTCTGCTCAGGACGACCAATTGTCCCAGACTACTCTCGTGTCGACGTCTTGTTTATCTCGTGTGTGATGTACTATGATCGCACACAAGGCTGGCGTTGTCCCCGACAACCCATTAGCCGGCCCTCTCGGCTCGGCTCGAGAGACAACTCGTCAGCTGTTCTCGTTACACGCGTCGTCCCAGACGACTTAGCCTATGCTCTCACGAGCTCTGGCACATTCTTAGCTAGTACAACTGTCCTAGTCAGTTAGTACCTTACAGGGGTGGAAGGAGAGGATCCTCGAGGAGGAGCGGTCACTAATCAGACGCCCTATCGTCCTCTGCCTCGTCGTCGCTGCTTGCCACCATTTCCCAGGCCTTGAGGTCCTCGGACGGCACCACGCCGTTATATGGTTTTTGCGACCGTTGACACCCCTTGATGTCACCGATGACGTAACGATCGTTAGTCAGCACCTGTTTCACCTCGTAAGGACCGCCGTACTTAGGTAGCAGTTTCTTGCTGCCGCCGTCGACGTTAGCCGCGACGCGCCTGACCCCCACGGCATCTCCGACTTTGAACATCTTTGGAGCGGCTCGTCGCAAATCGTATCTCGCCTTCGCTTTAACCTGGTTGTTACGCGTCGTCTCTGCGGCCCTTTTTCTCGTATTGCTCCGATCTTTATCGTAGGTAGCCTCGCCTACATCGTTGAGCAACGCTACTTCAGCCCGATTTCTCGGCCGGTACCCTAGCAATAGCTCCGTCGGGCTTTTACCAGTTCCTTTATTGACGGTATTGTTCATTCGAGTCGAGAATCGTTCGGCTATACCGTTCCACTTGTCCGTTCGCGCGGGGTGTGGCTACCGCAGTCAACGTGTGCTTAACGTTAAGTTCCCTGCAGAAATCGCGGAAACGTTTGCTCGTGAAGGCGCTGCCTCGATCACTGATTAAGTGTTTTGGATACCCGAAATTTGTGGCGATTTCATCGAGGAATCTCTCTACGCAGAGAGCCTTCGTCGTGGCCACCGCCTTCATGAAAACGAATTTGGTGAACGCGTCGACTGCTACGATAAGATATGCGTTACCATGAGTGCTTTTTGTGAACTGTCCCAGGTGGTCAATATGGAGCGTATGCATCGGCTCGGGCAGTTTTTCTATCGGGAACAGTAGACCGGGTCGCTTGTCTGCGGGCTCTTTGCGATAGAAGCACTCGACGCACGACGATATGTATCCCTTTACGTAACGCCGCATGCCCGGGAACCAATAATCGCATCGCATTTTCGCCAGCGTTCTGTCCAGCGCCGGGTGGCCCATCTCGTCATGGCAAAGTCGCGTTACTTGGCGTCTCATGGCGCAAGGTACGGCCCATTTCAACCCGTCTTCCATTCGTCGGTATACGCGCTCGTTCTTGCGGACGTAGTGCATTTTTATCTGTTGCTCTTCGTCATCGTTAGCGTCCCGACCCAGAACCTCGTTGACGTATTTTAGTCTTTTGTCTTGTAATTGCGCAAGTAATATGTGGTCGTCGCGCTCGATGTGATAGATACCGATCTCCTGAATCTCCTCGGTATTGATAAGGTCTTCAATCGCGTTACGGCTTAAGGCGTCCACGTGAGGCCTTCTAGCGCCGGGCCTATATTCGATCGTGCAATCGTACTCTTGGAGCTGTATCCACCACCGACCTATCCGTGGTGACAGATCCCGTTTGATAAACGTGGCTCTAAGCGCGTTACAGTCGCTCACTACCTTGAATTTAACTCCTAGGACGTACACGCGGAACCGATGTAGGCTGCTTATCACTGCTAGAGTCTCGAGCTCATAAGAGTGATATTTCTGCTCCTCTTTTGACGTTTGTCGACTGAAATACGTGATAGGCTGCAGCTGCCCGTTGCCTTGTTTTTGTAGCAATATGCCCGCAAGTCCCCATTTCGAAGCGTCGGTGTGCAGTTCTGTCTCCGCGTCGCGTTTATAGAGTGCGAGCACAGGCCGAGAAATTAGTGCGGCCTTGATTTTGTTAAACGCGTGTACTTGCTCGTCTCCCCAGACCCACTCTTGCGATTTCTTCGTGAGCATGGTGAGTGGCCGTGCGATGATAGCGAAATCTTTGACGAATTTACGGAAGTAGCTGGCAAGCCCGACGAATTGCCGTATCTCGTGCACGTTTTCGGGTGCCTTGAATTTCTCAACGGCTTCTACCTTCATCGACTCCGGCCTTATGCCCTCTTCCGAGACCTCGTATCCCAGAAAATCGACGCGGGGCATCAAGAATCTGCATTTAGCGAGCTTTAGCGTCAGCCCGGCTTCGCGTAATTGACTTAGGATCTCCGCGAGTCCTTGCAGCGCCTCATCTATTCCTTCCGACGCGCACATAATGTCTTCGATGTATGCGAGCACTACTGAGCCCTTTACTCGCTGTTTCAGCGGCGCGATCACTCTAGCTATCAGTCTCGCGAAGACGCTTCGTGCGTTTACTAAGCCGAACGGTTGACGTAGAAATTCATACTGTCCGTCGGGAGTTACGAACGCGGTTTTCTCGACGTCGTTCTCAGCCACCGGCACTTGGTAATATCCCGACGCCAAATCAAGACTTGTGAAACGTGTCGCTCCGCCCATGCTGTTTATTTGATCCTCGATTACAGGGAGCGGATGCCGATCTTTCTTAGTGATGGCATTTAGGGCACGATAATCGACGCACATCCGAATCTCGCCGTTCTTCTTACGCACTAGCAATATAGGACTCGCGAATGGAGAATTAGAATCGCGAATAATACCATGGGCCTTGAGTTCCTCAATGAGAGACTTCACGTGGTCCCTTTCACTATAGGATAATCGGTACGGTCTATAATATATCGGCGCGTCGCTGGTGAGTTCAATTTTTAACTCTGCCATATCCGTTTTCCCTAATTCACTTACGTCGAGCGCGAAACAGTCCCGGAACTCATTCAGCAGCTCGACAAGCCGTTCTCGTTTGCTTTTAGGGACGTCGTCGCCGATAATTATATCTCGTTCCGGAAGCTTGGTCATATTTTCGCGTCTCTTCTTACTTGCTTTCTGTAGCACGCGGATTTCTCTAAAGTCGGCGGCTTTCGCCGCTTCCCCCCTAGCTATCAGTTGCGTCTCTCTGATGCGCAGTGGCACGTCCGCGAGATTAATAACGGGCAAGATTCCGGTCGCCACGTTCATTATACACCGCGGTATACAATGCTCTTCGCGTTCTTTACCGCGAAGACTCAACTCGACATACACATCACCTCGATAGGTACTATCTTTCAATTTTACCTTTACATTGGCGGCTTCTCCCGGGGGTATCACCGTGGCCTCAGTGGCCCACAGTTCTACTTTGCGAGGTGGCAGTATCTCCATCCCTGACAGAGGCGCGGCTGTGGAGTCAAACAAGCGCAGTTGTCCGTCCCTCTGCACGGTCGTAACCCCTGGTCCGTCGGTGAATGGTTGGCCCACTATTATAGGCACGTTCTGGGTTTCATCCAGGGCGATGATCGCTTCGACCGGTGCTTCAGCTAGGTCGACCTTCAGCTGGACACGGGCTTTCCCGTATGGCCGAACGATCGCTCCGCCGTAGCCACGCAGGACGACCTCCGTCGGCTCGCAGCTTAGATCCAGGCTGACCGCATCGCTTTTCCGCAAGGTGACGCACTGGCTTCCCATGTCCACGTACGCGCGCAGAGGTTTCCCGTCGACGCTCGCCTCGATAAAACGGGTGTCATCTGCCGGCGTCGGCCTACTTCCAATGCTCAGTACATTTTTCCGCTTCTTCTGGTCCGCCTTGGGACAGTCGCGTGCGTAGTGTCCGCGTTCATGGCATATGTAGCACTCAATGTAGTTCGCGGGTCGCGGCTCTTTCTTGTACGGAGTGTGACGTTCATTCCGACCGTGTCGCGGGGCATTCGCGAATTTATTATTTCGCTTCTCATGGTGATGTGGTTTGCCTGGCACGCGGGCTATATCTTCGTCGTACTTAGCCAGGAAGTTTCGGAGCACGTCTACCGTATCGACGTTCGCCACGCGCACCGCGGCTCTAATCGCTTCGTCTTGTATACCGTGCATAATACATTGCACGGCCTTCTTTTCGTCAGTTAGTCCGCACGGCGTGATGAGTGCCAGTTTGTCGAAAAAGTATCTGACCATTTTTTCATCCGACCGTTTAACACGCGCGAGCATTCTAGTCATGCGGACGGGAAATTCTACGCGATCCGCGAATGTAACTATTAACTTCGCTTTCCACTCTTCCCATGATAACGCGATCGGAGGGAGCGATTCATACCACTTACGGGCGAGTCCTCGTAGTCGTGACATGGCGATGTTGGCTGTTGTCACTTCGTTCCATTTGTTGATGGCTTTCATTTCCTAGATCTTCTCGATCCAGGTTTCCACACTTTGATGTGTGTCCTCGGGGTCCAAGTCGGGGATGTTATTTTTTATCTCCCTGGTTGACCAATCAGCAGCTTTGTCGGCTACTCTCGTCTTAGCCATCGACTCAATCGCGATCTTCACGACGCTCATGACGTCCGCGAGATCGTAATGAGTCGTGGCAGTACTCGGTGGCGGGCTGGCGTTCTGTTGCGTCGGCGTCGTGCCTTTTGAGCGCGGACCCGGCCCTGGCGTAATGCTCCTTGATCTCACTTGCCTGCGCGAACGGCGATCTCTCCTCCTGGAGCGATCTCTCCGCGACCGTCGTTCGTGTTCCTCCTGGCGAGTGACATCTTCGATACTATGGCCCATCTTGATGAGAACTTGTCGGTGATTGCACTCGTTTTTCTGTCTGCACTGATCACTTCACTCCCGCGTACTCTATCAACTGGTATATCACGTGTGTGTATCCCACTTCTGATATGTCAAATAACGGGTAATACTCAGACTGAATAATAAAACAGGGTGTTTGATAAATAAATCTATAATTCTGCGATCTCTGATTACACGCAGTACCCGACAATATGACACGAGTCGTCGTAGCAAGTTGTAGTGCACGCCGTTGCAGCCCGAACCAGAATGCCTCCTCTCCCCCGCCTCGAGTGTCTCGTTACCTCGGGACGCCATCCCCTCCGGTAGTCCGTGAGGCTGCCCCTTCCGCTGTTGGTCCCAGATGTTCCGCTTTGGCAGGGACTTGGCCCGGCACGCCCGGGAAATTCCAGCTGTAGCGAGGGTGGTCATAAAAGAGCTTAGCGCTTCTCTCTCTTTTATGGCCCAGGCGGCTGCATCCTCGGCGGCGACAAACAATCTCCGGGATTCCCAAGCCATTAAGGCCTGAAGGGGTGGAGACGCGTCTTTTAGGAGAGAATATCGAAACGGGAGCTAACATAACACAGAATAAAATCCAAAGATATCTTCATCCAATTCCATATGATTACACCTACGAAACAATTATGGAACAACCTGACATCAACACAACCGTAGGGTCACTCATAAAAAAATCAGCAGATCCACCTCAAGAATTTGAGACGATTTTCNATTTTACTTTTATATTAACATTAAATGGTTTAAAAAATGTTTAATAAACAAACATATAAACTTAAATAACCTATAGAGAACAAGAAACAATTTTTATATGTACCAATCAAAATCACTATTTATTATCTATATTTTATCACAATAGACCTTTCGAATGATTTCATTTTAGCATTTTGTTAATCAATTCAAGGAATATTCTTACCACCTCTGTTGTATTTCGTACTGTTACATATACGAGATTATCACACATAATTTATAAAGACTTTTGGAATTATTCTTTTCTTTTATGTTAAATATATAATTGAGAGAATCAGATTTTCCTTATAATTAACATAAAAATAAAGAAGTTGAATTTATATAAGAATATGTCTATTAATATGTTATAAGTGTATCTCTGTAACAATATTATCAAATTTAAAATAATTGTTTCTCAAGCATAGCTTTGAACCTTTTATTGTTATAATATTACAGATTTCATTTTTAATTACGTTCATATAAATGTATTTGCTTGCAATTTTGAATATTATTGTTTACAGATTTTTTTTATGAAAATGAACTTTTATTTGCTTTGGCATAATTGAAACAATATATGCAATATTTCATATCGCGTAAATATATGTAGTTGTCCGATTTTGTACTTTTTCTCAGAAAATGTTTGAGATATATTTTCATCACTCATTTTTAAGTAACTTTCTTTGTGTTTGTTATCTTTAATTTTGGTCATTTTTAATATAACCTTACTTCATACATATGCACGTTAATTACAAACGCTTCTTATTACATGTTATTACATATCGCACATGATTAACAGATATTAGTATTGTTGGAATCAACACGGTGGATACTTGTCTTTCACTAATTAACACAATCTTTGATACTTATGTGATAGACTTAATTATCTGATTTTATTTTCTCAGATTTTAAATACAATCATCAGATTTTTATATTGAAACATGAGTTTTATTGATTTCAGGATTATTAAAATGTCTGATTTATTTAATATTAAATTACATAAAATATATTGAAACTGATTTATAAACATCAGATTTTAACTTTCAGACTTATTAATAAAAATCACCTGATTTATCTAATACATCAATTAATTTTAGACAATACTGATTTTGACTCGATGCCAGATGCATCAGTTTTAATTTTATGTCTTTGATTGATGTACTATCATTAGATTGGAAACCATACTGATTGTGACTAACGTCAGATGCATCAGTTTTATTATCAAATTCATTAGACAATATACTGATTTTGACTACATGTCAGATGCATAAGTTTTATTTTATATGTCTATATTTGATTTACATTATCAGATTTCTGAGACTTTACTGATTTTGACTTCTCGTCAGATGCATCAGTTTCTATTTATTAGAGTTTTTAATATCAACTCTTTTAAATCGCACTGCAAATAGTTATTGCAGCTTTATGTCTCTTGTCATTATGAATCCCTTTTACGCATGTAATGAATCATTTAATATTGAAAATAGTTTTTAACGAATTATAATTGATTCTCGCTTTTCTATGTTTTATTATCTTGATTAATACATCAAGCTAAACTTTTACTCGATATCGCTTGAAGTTTTTTTATCAATCCACTAATATGATGTTTAATTATAATTTAGAGTTTTAATTATTAAACATAAATTTTTCACTCTATATATAGCATCGGCTTAATTTGGTCGAGCTATTATAATATCATCATTTTGAACTTAATTTAATTTAAGGTATTATTACGAGAGAAAGAATGTTTTAAATTCAATATTACTTATCAATATTACTTATTAATATTATCTCTCCCTTCAGGAAGAAGCTGGGCTGGATGGACACTAATGAGCGTAGAACGTACTTTGCGGCGGTGTTAATGTATAAGTCGTTCTGCATAGGAAACTTCTTCAGGGTACAGGGCGCCCGCCTGTGGAATTCGCTCCCACAAGGCATACGGACACTGCCTTTGCTTTCAAAGTTCAAAATAGCAATGCGAAATTTTCTCTTGCCGACGCCCTAGTGCAATATAATTTGTTATAGTTTAGTGTATGCGCCTGCGTCGTGTCTGTTTATACCAGTCGTATTTTAAATCTAGTCTGCGTTACTATCTATATTGACGTGATAGAATAGTTTAATTATGTGTCATACACAAAAACTTGACGTGTACTTATATGTATATATGTATGAAACTGTGATATATAATGACGAATTTGTGATAACACAGCTGTGATTATAACCAGCTATGACGTTGTGTGACAATTGTAAATTTTTCGAATCTTTGAAAATAAATAGTAATTCTATTCTATTCTATTCTATTCTATTAAGGAGAGGGAAAGCTACGAATATATAAAGAGCTTGAGACCAGCAGCAAGCTCTTATGATCTAGCTCTCGCTGAAAGCACTAGACGAAGGGTACTTCTCGTCACATGCTCTGCCTCCGTGGTACCTAGTATAATATGAGCATAGCGGTCTTTAACAGTACTCATGGGGACCTTTCTTCTCCCAATAACTTCTAAGAGTCAGATTATGTAGATATTTTGAGTAAATATACAGTTTATTCAATTTATCTTTTACTCTTGTTTTTGTACCTTATCTTTTTATTATCCCTTCCTCCGGATACCCCTTAGGATTAGGATAGTAGTACCCTGTTCTTAGATGGGATCATTTGGTTATAGATTAGTAGTGAGATGATAGATTCTCACATACAGGTCTAAAGCTGCGTTGCTTGCCTAAGTCCGCAGAGCCTGTGTAATAGATCTTCCTTACACAACACTCTTTGCATACGGCAGCTTTCCTCTGGTGTAGATACCACTACAGAGGGTAGGGACTCGTGATCACTCAACTAAAAGTGTGGAGTGATAACGGGTCTTTAGATAATCTTCGAGTGTATTCATCCTACCCTTACTAACATCGGGTGATAAATCTTTGGCGGTTTCCTGCTAACACAGTCTGGACCGTTTTATAACGGATAAGGTGATACTGGAGGTGGAAGGAACGAGGTATACATGAGACGAGATGCAGGAGAGAATAATCTAACTGAGAAGAAGACCGAAACTTGAAGAGGTGTAGAGAGAGCAGGAAACATAATATGTATAATATTCATTTATTCGCATATAATTATATATACATAAACACCACCTGAATCTATATGATATTCTTTCAATAAAAACAATAGTCTTCAATTTTTGTATTGCTATTACTCGAAAAAACCAAAAAATTTTGTTGATTCAGCAGCTCCTTGAAAATATCTCACCATCAAATGTAGCACAAATAAGTAAAATGTGTATGTTGTTATGCAGTGGATGACGTACAATCTAAAAAAATATAAAAATAAAACATTTATATTAAAACAAATTCACTAATATACAAACTTATAAATACATATAAACTTGATCGTAAAACAATTTCTTGTTAACGGTTCTTTATCTTGGATACGAGTATCAATAAATTTTAACATATTTAACCTTGTGCAAACAATGATTAACTTGTTCTTTCGACTAATACGAGCAGTTAGTATCAGTATCTCTATCGTCTACAAAAAATCTTTGCGATGTTTAGGAGCATAAATTAGATAATAAGCACAACGTTATAATTTCTCGTATTTATGAAATATCTTAAAATTTTTGAAGTTGATAGTTCTTATTTAACCTTATTATTGTTATTTTATAATGATTCGGCTAATTAATGACCAAATTTTAAGTTTAAAAAAAATACTAACAAATATTGAATAAAGTAGGTAGTAGAAAATAAGAATTAAGTAGGTCATTATACTTGTAGAGATCGATAGATCTATATGAAAAAAAAAGATTAAGATGACAAAAAAATCTATCCAAATAAAAGTTTTTAATAGAGTCTATGCTTTTTGCTTTCTCAAAGAAAAAGCTTTGTAACAATGCAAATTTTCAAATCAAAGATTTTAATGTATTTCGACGTTTTGGAGCTTCCTTAGTCCAAAAAAGGATTTTTTACAAAATCTATGAATGTATATATGTGTAATTATTCTGAATTTGTCCTAACTTGGGTCTGATTAGGAATCTTTAACTTCTTGTCACAAATGCACAAACGACAAAGATGTTATTGTAAAAAACATCGTTAGAACCAAAACGCTTTGATTTCACATGACGCACTCGCCTATCTTCTAAAGTTGCATGAAATACATGACATATCGCGAAAATGGCAAAGACTTATATGGGTATCGGGCTAAAGAGTAAGAACGAATGGCCAATGTTCCGTTTAAGTGGGTGGAATGGTAAGCGCAAAGTCGATTGAAGATTTTTGTGCGATTTAAAGCTCAGAACGCCTTTGTGGCTCCCATTCGGCCAAATAGACTGTAATATATTTTTAACGTTGGTCTTTGGGAACAAACAAAATTCTCAGTTAATAAGAAAATGTAGGAGTTATTATATGATTTCATTTAAAATTCTTAGGTCGTAAGTTCCCTAACGATGGATACGTGAAAATAATACGCATTCGCACACTCACTCATACGACATACTCTTCTCCCTGTGATGATGGTGTTGATGGCCGTTTCCTGGGTTTAGCGGTGTTGGATGGTGAGATTCGTGGCAGCGAACGTAGGCCGAACGTTTTTACAGGAACACCGGCTACTGCGCCGAGTTCTTTGCGTGCAGACGCCCCGCAGCATCCTAATCTCTGCTGGCCGGCCGTGACCGTCTACAATCAGCCCGTATGCTCGAGCTGGGACGGGGGATTTGGCCTAAAACAGCTACGAATTCGCTCTCGCAATCGAGTCCTCAAGTGACTAATCAAATTGCAGGAGTTGCGCCAAGCAGCACCTGGAACACTTTGGACAACTCCCGTCCGCGAACAAAAAATCTCGGGAGGACGGTTAGAGAGTGGAAATTAAAATTATCTGGCTACAAAGGCATTAGGATTGAAGAATTCCTAGCGCAAGTCGTGGCAAACCAGCGATTAGAAAATATATCCGACGATGAACTCCTAGATTCCTTGTTCCCCTTGCTAGAGAAACCTGCGCTGTTTTGGTATCGTGCCTTGAGGCGCTCGTGGCAAACGTACCAAGACTTCTAGAGGGCAGCTCTTAATAATTATAGCAAATCTCCAAGGAATAAGCGGGGTCTGATAGTCGAGGCTCATCTACGAACGCAAGGAGCCGACGAGCCTGTAATAGACTACATTGTCTCCCTCCTCATGATCTTAAATCGGTTTGAAAATCCATGGAGCCAGCAAGAACAATTTAATCTGATCATCGATAACATGCTTCCGAAGCTTAAGAAGAGGATGAAGAAATACTATGGGAATTTAACGAATACTCAAGAACTCCTCGACAGAGCCCAAGAAGTGGAAGACGATGAAGATGGCCAATGGAGGCCACCGTCTCCAGTAGACCAAACGGTGCTACCGGAAACGGCATATAGGCCAGGCAAAAAACCCAAGAGCAAGCAGATCAGCATCTCCTCGGTGAACTCGAACACGCCGTCCATGTCAGAGGCAGAATGGGACAGACACATCGAGAAGTTCCTCAAGAAGAGGTCTATAGAGCTCGACTCTCCCAACTGCACGAAGTCTGGTTCAGGAAAGAATTCCTCAGCGAAAAAGACCTCTTCGAAAGAAGCAGAAACTTCGCCGAAAAAGGAGAAGTGCGGCGACGACCAAGCGCCGACTCGCAGTGGCAAACGTGGTCGAGGAGATAAACGAGGCAAAGGAGGCTGGCGTCTTAGAGGGGATCGTGCAGATGAAATTACACCCAAGTCGGACAAAAACAAGGATAAGCCGGCAGGTCCGGACGGTGAGAACGTTCTGTGCTGGAATTGCAGCTGGTCCGGTTACACTAAGCTCACCTGCCCGGAATGTGCCCAAGATCAGTCAAAAAACGGGAAAGAGAGCGAGTAGATAAGGTCCTACCGCTCTAGAACAACCGCGGACCTTCGACGCTGAAAGCGTAACAGGAGTAGCGCAAACACTTCACGGTACGGCGAGCGACTCACCGCTAGCAACGAGTAGCTCGACCGATGTGGAGACGTTCTGCGATGGAGGTACTGTTTGTAATACCCCGTACACGTTTCCGAGGATTTTGATAAAAAAAGAAAACATTAACATTAAAAGAAACTAAAGTCATTCGACTTTAATTTTAGAAAATCTCAGCAGTTCCCCTGCTCCTGCGCCGAACAGCAACCAGCACCAGTAGACCGGCGCAGCGAGCAAGAACGCACAGCAGAGCGGCGCAGCGAGCGCACATGAGTGTGAGTGAGAAGCGAGCGAGTATGCATGTGTGAGTATGAAAGCGAACAGTGACGTAGCGACGGTGCGGCGCGCGCACCTAAGTATGAATGTATTGTAATGGGATATGGATATATGAATGTGATAGTTTTCTCGGCGGCTCGAGTCCCGCTCTCCGGCGCTACCTTTATAAGGGCCCGCGCAGCCTACAATTAAGCACTAGCCTCAGCGCAATTTAAGCGCCTAGTCTCTACCCAAGAGCAATTTACGCCTTGAGTAGAAAATATACTTATAAAATCTTCGAAATGATTATAGATTAGGAAATTTTCAAAGATATATGATAACGCGATGTTAAGCGTATTATATAAAATTATACTTAGAAAAATTATGAATTTTGATTATACTTATAAAATTTAGGATATAGATAGATAACGCAAAACCAAGCGTATTTATCCAAAAATCAATTGTAATGAACCAAAGCGGGTTTAACAAAAACAAATATGTATAATTGAATATATGCAACAAGTTATGCAATATTCTTACTTAAATATTTAATTTCATGAATATAATTCTTTTGTTATTTGAACATAAATCAAACTTCTTTTTCTTATTATAATGAAAACATTCCACTACTTGGTATCCCGGACCTGAAATAATATTATTAACATTTATGCGACGATTAAAAATAAATAAAATCAATATAAAGAATTATTCTTTTGGCCTGTTGTCAGAATTAAGACGCAGAGCCGTAAACAATCACGACTTTTATGAAATAGAATCATACATTTTCTTTTTATCTAAAAGCGCCCACCGCAAGTAAGAGTCGTGACCGTTTCATGTTGCCAGCGCTTTAGTTGAGAAGTTTCCACGATGGTGGCTGGCCGTGGAGGTCGGTCAATTTAAATTAAGAGGACTCTACGATACCGGAGCTTCACGCACTGTCCTTGGCCCCATCGGCATATCTCTCGCTGCCTCATTAAATAGGCGCGTGAAACCACATGTGGGCCCAGGGGCTAGAGCAGCCGATGGTCATTTAGTGCCTATAATGGGTAGCGTTAAATTGCCCTTCACCATCGGTGGAGTAACTCATTCGATTGACGTTCTTATCTTGAATGAAGCTGACACTGAGTGCACTTTAAGTGCCGCCTTCATTCGCGCATTTTCGGCGATGCTTGATCCTGTAGCAAATAAGCTACTGCTCAAAGGCACAGGTGTTGAGGTTCTGGCCGTCCTCTCGTCTATGCGTGCTGAGGAGCTTTTATCGCTCGCCCCTCTCGCAATTGAAGCAATTACCGATGAGCAGCGTCTAGAAATCGACAATCTGATGAAAGAACTGCTACCCGATCCTTCTTGTGAACAGTTGGGCTGCACGGGATGGATACACCACGATATCGACGTTGGCAGTGCTCGCCCTATCAAACAGCGGTATTATCCTGTTTCGAAAATTTTAGAGGACGAAATGCTCGAGCAGGTGCATAAGATGCTCCGTGCCGGCATAATTAGAAGGTCCAAAAGTAATTGGTCTAGTCCAGTAGTTATGGTGCGAAAATCCGACGGCAGTTTTCGTTTCTGCGTCAATTACCGAAAAGTGAACGCCGTGTCAAAAATAGCTGCTTACCCGCTACCCTACATGGATATGATATTGCGGAAGATACAGCATGCTAGATATATATCGGCGCTGGATTGCTCAGGAGCGTTTTTGCAAATACCCCTTACAGAGCGATCCATCCCTATCACAGCCTTCACTGTACCTGGACTTGGATTATTTGAATTCGTCAGGATGCCATATGGCCTCGCAGGAGGGCCAGCTACGTTCCAGATGCTCGCTGACCAGTTGATCACGCCAGAAATGGAACCGTATACCTTTGCGTACCTAGACGACATCATAATCGCAACCGATAAGTTCTCAGACCATATCAAATGGCTAACGTTAACCTTGAAACGGATAAACGAAGCTGGACTCACCATAAACCGGAAGAAGTCGAAAATATGCATGTCTGAAGTGCGTTACCTAGGCGTACTTGTGAATCGTGAGGGCTGTCGCCCCGATCCAGAACGGGTTCGGCCTATAGTCGAGTACCCGGCTCCCAAGAACTTAAAGCAACTGCGCAGATTCCTTGGGATGGCTTCGTGGTACCGGAAATTTCTAGAAGATTTCGCTACACTATGCGTCCTGCTCACTGCACTCACTCGTAAAAATGTAAAATACGAGTGGAAGGACGAACAACAGGCAGCTTTTGAGCAAGTAAAAGCTCTGATCGCAACCGCTCCAGTTTTAGCAAGGCCTGACTTCAGCGCCCCATTCATAGTAGAATGTGATGCCAGCGATACAGGACTTGGAAGCGTCCTTCTGCAACGCATTGAGGGAGAAGACCGCGTGCTCTGCTTCGCGAGCCGCGTCTTGTCTGCTACGGAGCGCAGGGTGTCAGTGACAGAGAGGGAATGCCTCAGTGTTATTTGGTCGATAGAAAAATTTAGACCTTACATCGAAGGCTACCATTTCACTGTAGTAACGGACCACCACAGCCTTGTGTGGCTACAGAACTTGAAACATCCAAACGGAAAATTGGGCCGTTGGTCTCTGCGTCTCCAGTCCTACGACTTTGAGATCGTTCACCGTAAAGGCAAAAACAACGTCGTGCCCGATGCACTCTCTCGTATGTACGAGACCGACGAAGACGAAACAGCTGTAATAGCCTCGCTTTCAGTGGCCGAGTCGATCAAGGATCCTTGGTATCAGAAAAAGGCGAAACTGGCAGAATAGCTGCTCGTGGAGCCGGCGATGGTTCCGCTGTTGTCCTTGCGGCATCTCCTAAGGACCAAAAGGAAGCACCTCTCAAGGCACTGCCAGGGCCGTCGACCGAAAAGCCCCGCGGCATAGAAGCTCTGCAGCCACAGCCGCTCGACGAGGAGACTGCTCCTTCTCTGCCTCCAGGCGCACCGCCCACTCCAACAGGCACCGCAACACTACAGGAACAGTGGACCCGGATCGAGGCCAACGCTCGGGCCTGCCGCCGAGATCGCCAGGCGGCCGCCCTCAAGGAAAAAGCAGCCTATAAGTGCTCGCTTTCGCCGAACAAGAAGACATCAGGGGTAAGGCCTTACTGGATTTCGTAGGTAAAGTGCAGAGGGCAGTCGATTTACAGAAGTATCTCGACCGAGCAGAGGCCCAGTGGCACGAGAACCAGAAGCAGGAGGAGAATAGGAGAGCTCTGAAGATGGAGCAGTTGAAAAAGCTCTAGGAGTTCGAGGAGATACGTGAGCAACTGCACCACCTCGAAGTGGCTCACGCAGGCAAAGCCAGCGCCCCAAAAACCAGCGAGATGCGCCTAAGAGAGCCTGGACCAACGGCTATGGCCTACAAAGACGCTAAAAAGCCCTGCGGCCCCTTGGAAGGCCCTCGCACCGATTTGCGGTACGTCAGGTACTGCCAGGTCTGTAACTGGACGGGAGTGGCGAGAACTAAGAATTGTCCCAACTACTACCTTCATAGCAAGTTCTAGAGTGGCGATTTCCCACGTTACCGCTACTAAGCTTATCTACACGAAGATCTTCGCCTCTCACCAAGCTTCGCAGCATTCAAGATCATCAGAAGAGATCAAGCGATTTTCCTTTCTTTTGCTGTACAGAAGCGTATTATCTAACTTTGTATCTGGCATCGACGCCCTCGATCTTCGTTTATTTTCTATGTAATTGTAAGAGAGACGAAGAGGCTATTAGTTGTTAATGTTACTCTTATATCAATCGTTTATTACCTTTTCCATTGAATAAATTTGAATATTTCATTACATTCTAATTTTCATCTTTCATTTTCTTACAGTCGAGAGAGACTGTTGATCGAGCTGGTACCCCGTGCTACCAGCGTCTGGGGGTGGGAATCGTCCAGGTGCTGTTCAGCCCCGCGTGTCAGGCTCGAGCAGTGCATTTGCTTGCCGCTCGACTTCTCGCTGCACCCGGCAACACACGAGGCTTTGAGGCGTCCGTCCTGCTGTCCAGCGTCGGGCCCTGATCATCCGTCCTGCGCCGCTCCGGTCGAAGCCACGAGGCGTTTATCAAGTTCTACGAAGCACTTCTGTAAGTACCTGCCCGATCGAATACTCTCTCTCTCTCTCTCTCTCGGCATTATTCGCTCTGCTCCGTCTCTCTTACTCCGCGCTGCTTTTGTACTGATTTCGAGTCTTTACATAAAGAGAAACTTTGCTACTACTCGGCTTGTGTCACTTTGCTCCTGACTCTATCCATTCCCATGCGATTCCCTCTTAGTTTATCTCGCGAACTAGCTACGTAGCCAAATTACTCACGACGCCTCCGCGGGCTCACTTGCACGAGGACGTGCACGTACAGCAAACTGCACTACGGGCTAGGCTTCGCATAGCCTTCAAGAAGCCTGCAACTAGCTGCTACATACTTTTTCTCTCGCTTATTCACCGATCAGTGGATGCGCCACTGATCGTTTATACACGGGTGCGGACCCCGTCATTCTCTAATATCCCGGTCCGAATCCCCGTTATAAAGTATAACATTGAAGCTAAAATTATAACTGGGGAAAAAATTGGAAATAAAGTTTTCATGCCTAGAATTACTTTAAATACCGGAAATTTATCTTCATTGCCAATTATTTTATACAGAAAACAATTTCCTTTAGTCTTATCGTTTGCTATGACTATTATTAAATCTCGAGGCAAAGTTTCGATAATGTAGGAATATACTTTAAAAAACCGTTATTTTCTCATGGACAATTGTATGTATCGTTATCTAGATGCAAAGATCCTAATCGATTGTTTATTCAAAATGAAAGTGAAAACAATTCAGATATAGAAAATATAGTTTGGAATGAAATTTTTTATTAGAAGTCATACTTGAATCGCACGAATACACACATACATATATATAGGTGGTTCTCTGACAAATCGTGCGCGACAAAAAAAAATGTTGCCCAAACTTGGGGTATAAGTTCTAGAGGTCACTACGATGTCAGCTGTAAATTTTCAGATCGATTTGATCAATTCTCTTCGAGTTATAAGGGTTCAAAGTTGGTTATTTAGGCATTTTTTGCATTTTTGCCTATTTTCAATGATTTATAGCTCTTAAACAACACATCTTTCACTAAAAACACACTAAATGTTTTTTTTTGTAAAATTTTCTCAACTTTTTCATAAATGTTCCCTTATAGTCCTATATATATATATATATATATATATATATATGTTATAACTGACTTGTTTGCAATTTAAACCTTAAAATGTGAAAATCCAAGATGTGATCTTCATTCCGACTATTTTTGTACGATCAAAAGATACCTTTTCATAGTGCAAAAGTACTTGTACAAGAGCCAGAATGGCAGAGGCCTTTAAACAAATATCTCGCCGAATGGCATTCGAATAATGTCTCAAAATCATATAATTCGAACGTCATTCGGCGAGATATTTGTTTATAAGTGACAAACTTTGTAAAATGGTAGATAATTACATAACGGAGGGCAGTGATATCCTAGTTTTTCATAATTTTCTTTTGTTGTTTGTTATAAGCAAATTAGTTACTTTTGTCGTCTGCTATTTTGTGGCGCGAAATCTAGATTTGAATTGACTTTCGGACTCCCGTAACTGTCTATAAGCCAAATTTGACCATCAAAATTAGAAAATTCATATAGATTTTAATGTGATTATATGACCAAAAATAGTTAAGGGGATGTCGTCACTAAAAACACTGTTTTCAGGCACGACCGCGATACGGAGGTGCCTTATAGTTTCGTGTACGAAAAATGTGTGAGATGCGATATCACGAAAAACAACATCGCTAAAAGTGATTTTTGGATACATAAATTCAATAATAACTTCACTGCAACACCCCTCATCCGACCAAAATATTTTCAGGAATTTTCCTATATTTTTAAAAGCTAAAAGTTATATTTTTGCCTTTATATCGTACACGATTAAACCACTTTTTAGGCACGACCACGACACCTAAGTGCCTTATAGTTTCGTGGGATGCGAAAAATGTGTGAGATTCGATATCTCAGCCTGCTCTGTGAAGCCTGACACGTCCCTCTAAACTATGCTATTACAATCCATTTTCTAAATTAAACCCTATTACTAAATCAAATCTTGATCAAATCTTGAATATTCTATTAACTATCTTTAATATCCTATTGGAAATCCTCTTGAGTCCTTTGAGATAGAATTAAATTCATAAGACTAGAAAAAAATAACTGTATAACGTAATTAACTGTTAAAGAAAAACCAACCTCTATAAAATACATGATTATAGATACATATAGTAGTAATATAGAAATGTCAGAGTCTTGAATGAAGTTACGTCCCAACTCCAAGATTTTGAAAGCTCAGCTATTAACACCATCAGTCTTCTCAGTTTGACTCCGGTAGACGCAGTAGACTATAATCCAACAAATGCAGAAGTGTTTATGCACCTAGACATACAGAAAAATATTACAAAATCATACTCATAAATAATTATTGAGCGATTCAGACCACTGATCTCATTAAGTATGAATACCGACCAACAACATGTTTCAGTCACATAGTTCACATTTACAAACAGAAGATTATCATCATGAACACTGAAAAGGTATTCGCAAGCCAACATAAATGTTTTTACTAAATTTATCATAGGGGACAAAGCGTTTTAAATTAAAATGTATTAAAGATACAATATCAATTTAACATACAGTTCAAGTTTATCTAATATTTTCAAAATTACCTTATAAATCTATTAGCAGATTCGTATTAAAATAGTTGAAGTATAGAAGAACGCCAACCAGCACTCCAAGACAGCATAAATTAAGTTAAAAGAGGCAGCTAGAAGCGCTAACCAGTATTGCCAGAAGGTTCAAATGTAGTTCTAAGGTTATCTCTGGGTGACTACATCAGCCAGAGACGCCGAGCAACACGATCAGATACCATAAATCCAACTCTGGAGTCGGATTGAGGCTGTTGAAGTACCTAGAAACGCCAACCAGCACCACCAGAGAGAGAGAGAGAGAGAGAGAGAGAGAGAGAGAGAGAGAGAGAAGAGA
>CM053171.1:31961984-31981207 GCA_012977825.3 Pteromalus puparum
AGAGAGAGAGAGAGAGAGAGAGAGAGAGAGAGAGAGAGAGAATCCAGTCGAGGGTGATCTTAAGAGGTATCGGAGTTACAACACTGATTTAACTCTAAAAACCAGATCACCTTCATCCAGACAGCATCTTGTAAGAAGAATGTATCAGCACATCAATAGAATGAGCAGGAGCAGCAGCCACAGGAGTAGTCCAAAAAACGAAGGATAACCTCCAAGAAAAAACTTTTTTGTTGGAACCACGTGTCTTCCTATACTGCAGCACTCCTTGATGAAGTGACACTGACATATCGCATAGTCGCACAGTGGGAATTTTGGCTACTTTCTTTGGACAAAAATCTGCCGACAACACAATTTTTGGCCTATTGAGCTAATTTTTTTCTTCAAATTATTTAGAAATATTTGAAGTTTAACAGGCAACTGCACCTTTTTTATAAAAATCATTTTAACAATATGTATCATAATAAACAATTAATACTAGCATTCTAAATACAAAATTGTGCTTTCAGGTAATAACATAATTTTATGAAAAAAATATACATATTCTTTCGTATGGTTTCCCGTCAAATACGAAAATGTAGTTATTAGAAGCTGAAAATGCACCCAAGTTGCATATACAATGCAATTATTTAAACAAATCATACAAAACAATACCAAATTCATCACACCAGTTCTTATGTACATAAAATACATGTTTTCTGTAATGATTTTTTCCGTAAAATACGATAAAGTAGTTATTAGAAGCTGAAAATGCTCCTAAGTTATAACAAACAGAATAAAAACCATCGCTAAAAGCGAAACGCTTTACTTTTCAGATGAGGCACTCGCCTATCTTCTAAGGTTGCATGATATTTCGAAAATGGCGGAGACTTGTAGGGGTAATGTTCTGATGTGTGAAAAGGCATAGTTCGGATAGCCGATGTCCTGTTCAAGTGGATGAAATGGTCAGCAACAAGTCAATTGAAAATTTTTATGCGAACCGAAGGTCAGAACGCATTTGTAAATCTATGAATTAAGGATTGGACGAGAAGGCTCCAACATAGAGTGTTCCCGGTGTTTCAGGATTTTAAAATTAACGGGATAAGGTAAAATAAATGACTTATTTTTGAGCCACAAGAAATAGATTTATTAGGCTCGGCGAGAGAGTAAAGCCTTGCGGCATAAAACCTCTCTCGAAAGATAATTTTGACAGAATATTACAAATATTTATAGAGGTGAAGATTCAGAGTGTGTAGTGTAAAATGTATGGAAAGAGAAGTAAACGTTGTGTCATGAGTTGTGTCAAAAACGCGTGAATTTAAAGAGAGAAGATATTGAATCAAAGTTTACTCTTCCAGAGCAATTGCTCTCGGTTTTCTCTCCCGCTTTCCTTTCCAAGGCTCTATTGGCGTTGGAGGGGAAAGCCGAGCTGGTGGAAAAACCTGGTTAAGGACCTGGTCGTAAAGGACCCGGCTTGGTCTGCGGTACTACGGGGCGCTGCGCCGTCGGGCCGTCAAACGGCGACCGGTTTTCCCCGAACCTTCATTAGTACTTGATCTTATAGCTGCCGCTTTATGGCTTTGTTTGTGCGTCAGGCGTCGAGGTTCAGGGAAAAATGCGTAATGATTGAATGGTCGATATACGGTTTCTCCAAAATGTATGCATGACAATGTCGATCCTTCGATGTTACTACTTAGAAGATGCAACAGTAAATGCGTCGAATGCAACAAGAGATACCGCTATATTATAAGGCAGATATCGCAAAATTGACGGAGACGTATGGGGGTAGTGGTCTAAAGAGTAAGTATCAATAGTTTGAATGGCTACGGTCCGGTTTGAGAAGGTGGCATGGTCGGCAGAAAGTCGGTGATGGATTTTCATGCGATTTCGAGGTTAGAATGTCTTTGTGAGTCCCACTAGGCCGGATCGACAGATATCGCAAAGGTTGCGAAGATGTATAGGGGTATTGGGCTAAAGAGTAAGTACAAATAGTTGGAATGGCTACGGTCCGGTTTAAGTAGGTGGTATGGTCGGCAGAAAATCAGTGATGGATTTTTATGCGATTTTAAAGTCAAGTATTTGTAGTTTATTACACATCCACACATATACACTCACAGCTATATATATATATATATATATATATATATATATATATGCCCTGATACTTTTTTTATGAAATTTTCTAAATTTTACAATAAAAATGCTTTTAAACTCCAGACTCTGACTACTTTCGTACGGTGAAAAGATATCTTTTTATAGTAAGAAAGTAGCTGTAAAGTTTCAGAGTGGGTCTGACCTTCTACTAGAAGTTATGTACAAAAGAAACATGAAATAATGGCTAATAAGTGGTTTTTATGCAAATTTGACACTTATAAGGTAGTACATTGTATGTCTATCGATACCAACAAAGTTACGCAGCAAGGTTAATTCATATACCTATGCTATAATATTCGATTTTTTATGCATTCTCTATCCAAATTGTCGTAAAGGTGGCTGCTGGAACTAGAAAAGTATCTATATGATTTTCAAAGTAGCAGGGGACATGCATAGGTTGCAAACAATTAGAATATCAATTTATAAATTAAGGTTATACGCATAATATGGTATTGATATTTAAACCTATAACGAGTCGCCTTTAGTGCACTCGTTACGTCTCTCTCCCCTACATCCTATTATTATATTCATATTCTTGTATTAAACATTTATGTATTTGTGAGAAAATTGTTTTCAGCAGCAAGGTAAGTGAGAGAGCAGACAGCCTTTGAACTCACACCACGGTGTAAGATAAAGAGGTGGACTGACTGCCCTTCCCCCACTACCAAATTGCTGTAACGCTTATTGAAGCCCTTCGCTTCGTCTCCATGTGGCGGTGCCACAGAAACAGTGGACTAGATGATACACACCTACAGTCAGCGCTTGAACTCGTGCGTTTGTGTGAGTGCGCTACTCACTGACGCGGTCCCACCTTGCTTGTGTGTGCGGATACACTACAATTTCTGTTGCGCGCGTTGGCGCGCGGCAGAAATACGTCTGAATTTTGAATGTTTTTATTTACATCTGCCACTTTTCAACAATAAAACATCGTCATTATTAATATACTATCTAATGATATGTATATTTAACTACAACACCAATTAGTTTATTAGAAAGATGTTACAGAATACGTGAATATTCAATAGGTTGACTGATGGACATCATAGAGTTGCAAATTATATTAATATTATAATAAAAGTAATTATTCGCAAGTACTGCGTTGTATTATCAATACCAATGATTCATAGTTTATTATTTATTAACCCTAACTCGTAAATTCCCTATGCCATGCTACAAAGCACAAACAGTATCGACAATACACGTAATATTCGTTCTAAACAAAAATCCCAAGCTCAAGCTTAAACTTTAGATCAAACTTAAACCCAATTACAATAAAAGCCCAATAATACCCCCACAGGGAGGCGATGATCATATGCAACTTTCAACATCGTATAGGTAACGATGTTGGTGGCTGTGGTGGCTAAAGCGCCGCGCTAACGTTCATTATGCTGAGGTTCGAATCCAGCTCTCGGAATTTTTTTTTTTTTTTTTTCAAAAAACGTATTTATTTCACGGAATTTAATTAATTGAAGATTGATTCTTATTGTAATTTACGCATTTATGTTTAATTAAAAAGTACGTAGCTTCTGTAAATCTTCAACTTACTCAATTATAATTAATCAATTGAAACTTTTGCGGGAAATGAAATATGAATTAGCAAATAAGTATAAATAACTGTCCTTGTATCAAGTTTTCAATAAGCCTTTTTATTAATTTAAATTTCATTAATTATTATACAATTTAGCAATTTTTTTCTTCTCTTGGCTTACTTTTTGAACTTCTCTGTTTTTTATTCTAGCATATTGACGCATTCTCATTGATATATAATAAACTATACAGTAAGAAATCATGTCGTATTTGTGTTCAGTACATAGAAACGTAAATTTAAAATTGCTACGTAAGACGTTTTCCACAACTGAATCATAAATATTTGGTGATTCTAAATGATTTTGAAAAAATGCTTCAATCATTTGAAATAATCTAAGTAGATTTATCTTTGGGTGAACTAATCTGCCTCTTGATTTGACATTTACTAGTTCCGTTTCGGCATAACCCTCGATAAGATTTTCGTGTGATGATTGAAAAGCTGATTTGCACACGTCATATTTTGCTGATTTAAACATTTTTCGTGCAACAAAACCTGTTACATAATAAATTATGCAGTCTTTAACTGCATCAATTTTATAATCACTCTCAATGATTTGATCACATTCCCATTCACTGTCAGTTATTAAACCGTCAATCCTACTTTTTAATGTTTGAATGTGCTGCTTTCTGTAACAATTCCAAGTAATATATTTAAAATAAACTGTGAAAGATAATATATTAATATCAGTTCTCTATGTGCATAACGTTAATTTTGTAATATTTTATCCTTTTTTGTAAGTGAATAAAATTACGGAATCTAATACGAATTTTCACATATTTACGTCATTTTGAAAGAAACTATGCTTAAATAAACACAGTTCTTGTAGCAAATGTCATTTGAAACGAAAAATTTTATTTTGCGGAGCACTTGGAATAATGTGTGGAATATCTGCAAATTTTACATTTCATGCATAATTGTAGTATCATCATATTTCAGATAACCGTTAAGTTATTAAGACCTAGGTTGAAGCCAGGAGCATTGCCCTACGAACATGACAAATGTTTGGAGCCACCAAGGAAGGTGATTAAATTGTGCGGAAACCTCAATGAAGAAAAACATGAAGCATCAACTTCAGCAGCATCTACAAGTGCCAGCATTAATGAAGCTGTACGTATACATTGTGCTTCAAGTACAGTAGCAGCTGATGCTTCTAATGTGGTCGAAAATAAAGAAGATTCACTTCTTAAGAATATTTTAGAAGTAAGAAGCAAATTACCAATTTTTCTATTCGTTAGAGGGTCGGAAAGTTAATTTAAGGACGAAAAAAGTTATAATAATGTTATTTTTTTATTTGTTATAAACGATAATGTTTTTTTCTCTTTACTGTAACACAAATTTTGAATTTCTAATTGACTTTAATACTCCCTTTAAATTAACAGTAATTTTAATTATTACTATATATAGATGTATATGCACGCGTTAAATTAAATAATATTTTTTTCTATGTTGCAGGATATGCCATCATCATCAAATTCAAACAAACATGAATCTGGTGTAAATGAGAATTTTGTTGAAGTAAGAAATGAAATATGTTATGTATGTAATTTTTTATTTTATATGCAATATTAAATGTGTATCATAGTTAACCGATATTTGCAATTATAGCGTACAAGCCGTTACATACAAATATCTCGCTTGTCGGCTATGCCACAACATATATAAGAAGTACATGGGAAGTGTCGTGGCCGACAAGCGGGATATTAAAAGTTACATTGAACGGTATTTGTAGGTAATATGTGTACATGCATGTTTATATACACATAAAATTCAAGTACATTAACACTAGATGTTCTGTAGTATTGTTTACTTTGTAGGATGCACCTTCAGCAAATGTAAATACATCTAATAAAGAAGTGCATGAAACAACAGAAGGATTGTATTTTTTGCTTGTACAAAAGAAAGACAGCATTGAATAACCAAATCCTCAATGGGCATCAAGTCACTCTATCGAGAAGAAAATAATAATATTTTCAATGATCGATTCAATACCCAGCCCGTCTGCAAGTGGCAATGTTATTCCTATTTTTAAAAGACAGGTAAATGACAATGATACTGAATAAATTCGTTTATATCTTCTATAATTGTTTTACTTACACTACAATACTAGCAAATTCAGATATTCTACTGTTATTTCTTTTTGATTGTAGGTTATTATTCACAACGATTCCAGACTTCAGATAAGAATTTGTCAGAGAAATATCGATAGTAATGTCTTTGAAAAAAACCACAAACTATTCAGGATTTCCAAAATTTTTTGAAAGAGATGGATGCTCTAAATTGTTGTCAAGGAGGGCCACCAGTAAATTACTTCAAAAATGTTAATGTTGGAACTGCATATAAAGATTATGAGAGATGATGGCATAATAAATGTCCAATAATTCTAAGTACTGGAAGTGTCTGCTCACATTGCACGACATTATATAAACTTTTATCGCAGAATCAGCATCGACAAAAAGTAAAAAAGCTGCGCACAAATAGATACGCTCCTGAAGCTGTCAAAAATACTATTAAAGAAATGTGCAATAATAAACGTGTAATTAAACAGCGTCTCACAAGAAAGGAGCGTAAACTGCGTGACCTTACAAAAGAATTGAATAAAGTGCATGCACGAATTCAGAATGTCCAGCAAATAAATTTTGATGAAAAGTTGAAGACACTGTCGCCTAATCTAACAGAAAATCAGGTATAGAAATAATTCTTATATATTGTACTGAACATACATTACTGAACATACAGCATTTCTATTAATTTTTTTTTATTGAACGTAGTGCAATTGCTAACAGTAATTTTATAATTATTTATGTATGTCTTATTACAGGTTATCTTAATTAACGAATTGTTAGCTTCTGGTAAAGTTTCCAATGCAAAAAGTCGTCGGTATACGCATGAATGGATTTTACTATGTATGCTACTGTACATTAGAAGTTCTGCAGCGTATAATATGCTGAGAGATAATGGAATTTTACCTTTGCCAGCAAAATCTATAATTACAAAATATTTGCGCTCTTCGAATACAGATTGCGGATTCGATGCTAATTTTTTTAAAATTTTCAAAAAGAAGATGCAAACTTTGCCTGAAATTGCAAGAAATGGAATGTTGTCCTTTGATGAAGTTTCAGTCCGAACTAGCATCGAAGTTAACGCCAAAACGTTAACATTTGATGGATTAGTAAATCATGGTAATAATGAAATTGAAGAACAAAGTATCAGTGAACAAGCAGACCATGCTTTAGGTAATGTAACATTATGTTAATACAGATCATGTTAAAGTTTCACTGAAAGGGTTGCGAAAGTCAATGAAAAATTCTAATTTCACGGCACAAAATAGCAGTTGAAGAGATAGTTCATTAATTTATAACAAAAAATAACAATCAAATAACAAATAAAACACAATTACTTTCATTTCTATCATTATACATCATGTAACAACATTAATATTTAATGCAACAATATTTCGTAGAGAAAGCTTTGGATAATAATTGTCAATCATCATGTGAATTTGAAACTCAGTGAAATGTTGATTATTACAAAACTGAGGGCAAAACTGAAGTCAAATAAACCGTTTACTATACATTTGTAACTTTTATAATTTCAGTGTTTATGTTCTCGTCGTTATATTTGGCTTTTCGTCAACCAGTTGGTATGTTTGGATCTAAAGGGACTACAAAAACAAATGTTTTATCTGCTCTAGTTATACAAACTATAATAGAAATAGAAAAAGCTGGAGGTAAAGTGCACGGTATTGTATGTGATGGCGCTAGTACAAATAGAAGTATGTGGAAAAGCTTTGGAATATCCGGAAAAATTAAGATGTCAAAAATTTCTTCGAAAATCCATTTGACCATGAAACAAAAGTATTTTCTTTCTCCGATGCTCCCCATCTTATCAAATGTATAAGAAACAGATTGGAGCAAAAAAAGTGTTTAAAGGTAAACGCTTTTAAAAATTTTAAAAATTTATTTTCTATGATTTCTTTTATTACAACTGCAATAATTGTTTTCATTACAAATACTTGCACAATTTAGGTCAATGGTTGTTCTGTCAAGTGGGCTTTTTATGAAGCTCTGTATTATTGTGACATTCAAAGTAATCTCAGAGTATGTCCAAAAGTAACAGAGAATCACGTGAAACTTGTTCACGCTATGAAAATGAGAGTTTCTCTGGCAACTTAAGTAATATTTTATATTATTTTTATCTGTCTATATTTTACTTATGAATAAAATACTAATATTAATATTTTATTTAACGCTATCTTAGATCTTTAGTAACTCTGTAAGTGCGGGATTACATTATTATTCACAATTGGAAAAACGTGAAAATCCAATTGTAAAATCCTTCGAAGGATGTGAGTCCACGAGATTATTCACATTAAAAATAAATAATTTATTCGATGCTCTAAACAGATCGCACCTTAAAGAAGGTATCCGAAAAAACAGTAAAGATTTGGATGTAATTATTTTTTTTCATTCTTTTAACGATTGTAATGAAATTAAATATTTCATTAATGAATAATTCATACATTATAGACTCTTCAAGAAGCTATAACTTGGCTTAATATGTGGGAACGTGAAAAAGAAAGCGATGATGACTTTTTAACTGCATGAACTGCAGAAGGTCTCCGAGTAACGTTGCATTCTTCTTTGCAATTAACGATTTATTTATTGGAATACTGCAATTTTAAATACGTCTTAACAAATAAAATGAACCAAGACTGCCTAGAAGTTAGTATAAAGAAGCTCATTATTTAATAACTAATAATAAAAACATGTATTTCATAAAGAAAGTCTGTATTGCATCCATTAAAATTATAAAAATTCATTATTTAATTTTAATTCTAGCAATTCTTCGGTATTATACGTCAAGCCGGATGTCAAAATGATCATCCGACATTTCCAACATTTATGCAACTTTATCATTTGCTTTCGGTGTACAAAATAATAAGACCGCCTAAATATGGCAATTGCACCGTGAGGGAAAAAGAAAAAGCACCAACAATAACATTGGAAGATTTTCAATCAATTTTTAACGACAGCACGAAAAGTTATAGGCAAGAATATTTACAAATATCATCAGTAAATTATGTTAAAAAGCGAATTGTTAATTTTGTATTGTAAGTGTATTATTTTATTCACTTACAAAAAAGGATAATCGTGTGAACGAATAGTTTTTCGTTTACAAATAACGTAAGAAATATAAGGAATTGTTCAAAATGCGTGCTCTGTCTATGTTTCTGTTTGTGTAAGTGTGTAAGTGTGCACGCGCGTAAGTGTGTACGTTCGTATCCGTGCCTGAATGTTATTCTATTGATCGTACCGTACATATCTATTAATATAGATACCGTATCTATTGATATATTATTTAATACAAAAATGTTTACATGTACTTACTTCATTCCCAGCACTGTCAACGGTTGTTTTTTCTGTTATAACTTCCGAAGGGTGAAAGTGTTTCTCACAAACATAAGCCGTTGCAGTTATTTTAAAACCTAACCGATCAGATCATTTATTCCTTTCGTCGGCACTATCCGGAGCACTAAAAAGCGTTGTTTTTGATTTTTCGGATTGACAGCCTTTGACACTGCAGCGTCTTCCCATTTTAATAAAACTTTAAAATACATAATTTTGTTAAAATACAAGATATTTCTTAAACAGTGGAGAAAATTAAAAAAATACATATTAATCAATCTGATACAATTTTTAAAACGTTATAAGAACGATAGCTTGTAGAGCTTCAAATATTCATAGTACAAAGAATTATAGCCTGTAGTCTAATCCAGACCAGAATTGACACTGATCTGTATCTTGTTTTGACGAACGTCAATGCCCGCGCTTTACTGAGCAGTTACTGTTTGTACACACGGCGAATTCAAAACTGTGCAGACTTGAAATCTTGTCCTTTAACTCCACAAATTTGCGCGCGCCGTATCATGTGTGTGTATATATATACGTGTGCGTATATTTATATAGTTATGTATCTAGATATTTATCAATTTTTATCATTTTCATTTTCTTAAAGTATTGATTTCTTAATGATGATTAAAACATGCAAAAAATTGGCACGATGTGACCTTAACTCCATTATACATTAAAATAATAATCAATCTTCAATTAATGAAATTCGGTGAAATAAATACGTTTTTTGAAAAAAAAAAAAAAAAAAATTACGAAAGCTTGATTCGAACCTCAGCATAATGAACGTTAGCGCGGCGCCTTAGGCACCACAGCCACCGACATCGTTACCTATACGATGTTGGAAGTTGCATATGATCATCGCCCCCCTGTGGGGGCTTTTATTGTAATTGGGTTTAAGTTTGATCTAAAGTTTAAGCTTGAGCTTAGGATTTTTGTTTAGAACGAATATTACGTGTATTGTCGATACTGTTTGTGCTTTGTAGCATGGCATAGGGAATTTACGAGTTAGGGTTAATAAATAATAAACTATGAATCATTGGTATTGATAATACAACGCAGTACTTGCGAATAATTACTTTTATTATAATATTAATATAATTTGCACCTCTATGATGTCCATCAGTCAACCTATTGAATATTCACGTATTCTGTAACATCTTTCTAATAAACTAATTGGTGTTGTAGTTAAATATACATATCATTAGATAGTATATTAATAATGACGATGTTTTATTGTTGAAAAGTGGCAGATGTAAATAAAAACATTCAAAATTCAGACGTATTTCTGCTGCGCGCCAACATGCGCAACAGAAATTGTAGTGTATCCACACACACAAGCAAGGCGGGACCGCGTCGGTGAGTAGCGCACTCACACAAACGCACGAGTTCAAGCGCTGACTGTAGGTGTGTATCATCTAGTCCACTGTTTCTGTGGTGCCACGACACGGAGACGAAGCGAAGGGCTTCAATAACTGTCACAAAGAGTGGGGGGCAGTCTGTTCACCTCTCTATCTTACACCGTGACTCACACTGATTCCGCGAATCTTAGCTATAACGTCCGCGCGTATCCCGGAGGATTGTTGCTGCATCAGAATTTGATTAAAATTGACAATGCCAATTTTAATCAAATTCTGCAAGGAGCGCTTTCTTTTCTATTGTCCAGCTACTTTTATCATATACTGCCTGAATACGGCGCATGACTTTGACACATGTAATGTCTCTTCAATCTAAGATTTGAACTCTGTATTTTCTTTGGATGTATCACTGAACAGACATTGTTAAATGTATCTACAATACAAACTAAAACCGCTGCCAATTTATTGGCATGTAGCTTCCTTCAACATAATCTTAATATCAGAATTGTTTTTACTTCATATATAATTCTATCAAGTTTTTTTTTGTTTGATAAATAAAATTTTTTCAAATCAATTATATGTGTATATATATATATATATACATATAATTGATTATATGTATATATATATATATGTATGATACGATTTGTCAGAGAACCACACACACACACACACACACACACACACACATATATATATATATGGGTGGTTCTCTGACAAATCGTACGCGACAAAAAAAAATGTTTGCCCATACTTGGGGGATATATTCTAGAGGTCACTGTCAGATGTCAACTGTAAATTTTCAGATCGATTCGATCAATTCTCTTCGAGTTATAAGCGTTCGAAGCTGGTAATTTAAACAGTTTTTGCATTTTTTGCCTATTTTCAATGATTTATAGCTCTTAAACCACGCATATTTCACTAAAAACATACAAAATGTTTTTTTTTTGTAAAATTTGTTCAACTTTTCAATAAAAGTTCCCTTATAGCTATAACTAACTTGTCTGCAATTGAAACCTTAAAATGTGAAAATCTAAGATTCGATCTGGACTCCGACTACTTTTGTACGGTGAAAAGATACCTTTTAATAGAGCACAAGTACCTGTATACGAGCCAGAATGGCAGAGGCCTTTGCTTTTTGTTTTCGTGGGACACACAGTAGTGAAAAACCATCTGAAATGATTTAAATGACTAATAATAGCTGTGACAAAGGACGTAAGATTCTTTTTTATCAACATAACCTACCAATGTGATATTTTGATGAATGATCCGGATGAATACGTCCTTTGCCACAGCTGACATCGTAGTGACCTCTAGAACATATCCCCCAAGTTTGGGCAAACATTTCTTTTTGTCGCGCACGATTTGTCAGAGAACCACCCACACACACACATACACACACACACACACACACACACACTAACTAAAAAAGTGAGAATTTTACAAAGGCCAAGATCCTTAACTACTTAGAAGGTACAATTCCCGCATTTCTATTAATTGAATTAATAAACGAGAACACGAAAATACTCTTTGGTGTGGTTTATCGTAGACCTACCTCTGTCTATCCCACGCACTTCTTTGACTGCTGATCTCCCTTGCTTCTTCTGTACGAAAAGGTAGTAGTCACCGGTGACTTTAATTTCAACATGTGCGTCTGCGACCATTCGACCGCTATGTCCGCCGATCTTATCAAGTCGCATCTACTCTGGCTGATGCCCTCCGAGCCAACTCATCACGTTTTTCAAGTGGTAGCGCCTCCACCTACACCTGGATAAACCTATTGTTAGCGAAGCAAGCTGCTTCCGTGCACGAACTATGAAAATCAGAAGCCCCCATTATTGCTGGGCATGACTTTATCGAAATTTCTTACCGTTGCGTAAAATCCACGTCTCATAACAAGACATCTTCTCTCGATGTCTTAAACGACTCGATCCCGTCATCCGCACTGCTGCGCTTTGCACAGAGCTTTCGACTGTCACCTCTCTACCCTGCACACTCACTTTGCAGCGACTGTAAATCGATCACTGCCGCTTTTAGAAGAAGCCTTTCAGAACACATGTCCCCAGCCCCTCAGGGCAGCCCCCTTCCCCTCCCATGGTGTCGTTGACCTTCGGCCGGTCTCTAAGTGGAAGGTTCGCAAAGCCATTCTTGAAGCCTCTTCAAAATCTTCTGGCTGCGATGGCATATCCACTCCAATGCTCAAAACAGCCTTACCGGAAATCCTTCGACTCCTCACAAGTCTCTGTAACGCAAGCACCTGCAACGCGGTTTTTCTCTCTGCCTGGAAACAAGCCCTCATCATGCCACTATTGAAAAGTAAAGAGGTGTCACAGAAAGGAACTGGGTAGGTGGGGTGCTCTGGGAGCACAGCAGAACGCAGAGTTGTGAAGTGATAAGTTTATTGGAAGACAGGAGAGAAGCTCCGCTCTAGCTCGTAGTCGCCGGTGATCTGCCCGCTCTGCCGTCGACGCGACTCGTCGGCGGCGAGCGGTCACACGTGCAAAGATGCACACGCTGCATCCTTGCGCGTGAGAACTCGCAGGCAACGGCGTTTCCTGCTGACGATGCTCTGGCGCATCGTCGGCAGCAGCCATCGGAGATGCCACCGGAGAGCCTAGTGCTCGTCCGTGACACGTCCGAGGCCGCGCGGGCGTCCGTCCTCGGCGCCCAAAAAAAAACAGGTCGCTAAGGCGAAGCCGTGCCTTCGGTGCTCGTGTAAAATTTTTATGTGTTAATTTCGTGTTGAACTTATTAAAAGGTATCTGTGTGTTGTCCCGGATGCCAGGTGCACGTAGTGCACCGAATTGCGCTGAGCGCATTGGATTTCTGTGCGATAAAGACCCCCCCCCCCATGGCTCTGTGAAGGCCAGAGAGTTTATCGTGTGGCGTGTGTATGAATGTACGACTGTGTGTGTGAAAATGTAAGACGCGGGTGTTATGTCTTTAACAGCCGCTGCTGTTTTACAAATTACGGCGGAGCTTCTGAATACAAAATTATTAACTTATTGTAAACATGTAATCATAATTAATTCCATAGCTATATTATCTATATGAGAAAAAAAAAAAAATACATGGCAGCATGTTAGCGCTGTCTAAAATGCGCTACATGCGCTTGGCTTATGATATGAAATAGGAGAAAAAGAAAAAAAAAAAAATGCTTAATACTATGAGTCATCGGGCTAAGTGCCCGGACTCAGTCTCTCTCGCCGAGAGTAGCTTGGCGAAGGATGGTGATAAGCGGTTGCGCTCGCGCCGGCCTTCCGCGAAAAATCTTTATCGATGCGCATAGTTTGCGGCTGGAGTGCTTATGTGGTTCAAAATTTACGCGCCCAGCGCGGGCGCTTGTTGTCGGCTGCGTTCGGTGCAGAGTCGCGGCTTTCCGTGCGGAAATTATGCAACGCGGGGCTATCGCTGGCTATTCCTCCTCGAGGAATGCCGGATAGCGTTGTTGCTGGCTGTAATTGTATTGCCTTGTGTCCGGTTCCCGCCGTGTCGGAGGATGCTCGACGCGGGGGACCGGAGGGGCGTCTGGTAAGAGCGCTCCCTGTTGTGCGGCTGCGCGCCGCGCAGCTGATGTTGGTACAGCTGCTGCCTTCCTGGTGGTGGCTAGGCCTCGACTGCACGCCTCTGCTGGTCCCAGCTGCGCGCTATCTCCAGTTGCATCATTTGCTGCTGGTGCTTGATGAGATCGCGCATGGGCTTGCCGGCTCGGTACCGCAAGAAGCACCAGGTCAGGACTAATGCGACGATGATGACGCCGATCAGGGTCCAGGATGAACAGCCGATAGACCAGGCGTAGTCGCTAAGGTTTCGTAGTCCGAAAGCTGTTGCTTTTTTAAGTGCTATTTCGCGAGCTTTGGCCGCGATGTCGCGCAAGCCTGACCCGGCCCTTAAATTCTCCATACCGGAGCCGTGAGCGCTTTCGGCGCGAGACTTTGCTTCGTTTTCTATAGCTTGTCGTAGGTCCGTCATCGCGTGCGCGGACTCGTTCATGCACGCGATTATTCGCGACACGTTGAATTGTAACGAGCCGAACGAGGATGCGATTGCTTTTTGGGTGAACGTGTGTGAGGCGGAAAGGCGAGCGGAGGCTGTGTGGGCTGAGCAGCCGTCACGTAGTTCGAGAATACCTGTGCCCGAAATTCGCGCCGTGATTTGTTCAGCGCGAGTACACTGGATAAAGATATCCTCTGGCTGCCTTGCCGCGTACACCCAAGTGTTGGCTTTGTGCAGCCGTAGCCAAAACGTGTCCCGCAAATGCTTAATTTTTACGTCGCATGCGCCCGGGTCCTCTATAGTTCTGCCGGCCGCGATTTTTATCTCGCACGCCGCGTTGTCGCGTACGTCGCGCACCGGCTCTGGATCGACCGCAATCAGCGTGCCAAACAATTCCCGCAACTTTGGCATTTCCTGCGCTGGGACCGGGACATACGTCCGATTAGACGTGCTCACCGCGAAATATGTGTATGTTGGCCATATGTACGCAGCCACGTCGGGAATGTTTAAAATATTCTGCACTGCGGGCACGGGCGAGGCTTTAAATAGCACGAATTCTTCCATATCGATCAAGGGTATAGCTACGTGGTAGACTAAGTACCCGTTCGCGAATAATATCGAGATTTTTGACACTCTCATGATTGGGATCGCCGCTGACTCGTTCGGAGGAAGAGGGAATCTCGCGTGCGAAACCGTGTCCTGCACCGTTTTTGCCGAGCGGATGATCGTTTCGGGAGGCATGATCCGCGGGTGGACCAGGCCTTTGACTGCGAATAACACTGCGTCCGTAATGATCTCCGTGTCCAGCTTAAACTGGGCCAGACTGGTCCTAATCTCTAGTTCGGTATCAAGGTTATCCAGCCCGATAACGTTTTCGCTAGTCCTATTTGCTAGTACGGCGGTCACTGCGTCCAGCTTACGCATTTTTTTATCTAACTCCGAGAGCTCGTGCTCGACGATTTCCGTCTGATTTGCTAACAGTGCGGCCGTGCGACGGTTGTCCTCGGCGATGGACTTGACCGCCTCCTGGACCTCGATTAGATCGGCTTCGGTTAGCGTCCCGTATAGCCATCTATGGAATGCACCGATAAAAGGCAGAATGGCGCGCCGAGACCTCTGTGGCCCTATGCCATTGCCGTGGGTGAGTATCAAATCTCTCACCCGGTCGGCCTGGCGGGCCGCGACCTCGGCCTCCTCGATTAGACTTGCGGAGTCGCAACGCGGTCTACACGCAAGGGCTGCGATCGTGATTTTATGTACTAGGCTGGAGCCTGCCTGAAAATACGGGCGCAAATCGACTTTTTCGATGATTTTCCAGTTGGAGCTGGAGGTTGTCAGCGGTGCGATTCTTTCCGTGATGAGCCCAAGGTTTTCTTTTAGCTGGTGCAGGAAACGGTCGGGGCTGCTGATGGGTCCTTGCTCGCCGAGACCCTGTGCACAGAGTGCCCAGATCCTGCAACGAGTCTCACGGTTAGCTTATGGCCTCGTAGGCGGTTGAATAGAGCAGTCTGGCCTTCGCGATACGTAAATTGGAAGCTCGTAGGAGGCGTTTTTTTTTTCGGCGCGTCCCGTCCGGGGACGCGCAAAAAAAAACAGTAAAAAAAAAACGGCTACTCTTCGGGGTTCTCCGAAGAATCGGCTTCTCTGGCCAGTTCGCTCGGTCTTTTTAATTTGTCTACGTGGACTGTTTTCGTCATCTCATCGTTTTGAATGGTGACGTTGTGCTTTTCGCGGTTAACGGCGATAATTTCGAACGGGCCACGGTACTCTTTCGCGAATTTGCCCTTTTTTGGCTCTTTTAGCAGGAACACGATTTCGCCTTCGCGGAAGTGCACCAAGTTTAATTTGCGGTCGTAATAGTACTTGGATCGGTACTTAGATTGCACCAAATTCATTGCTGCCGTAGTCTGCAGGACCGTGAGATTTCTGGTCGCGTTCTCGACGTACTCATTGTAAGTCACGTCCTCGGAGCTTTTCGTGAAGCTCGACGGTGTTCTCGGCTTAGTACCGAATAGCAGCTCGTGCGGCGAGTACTTGGTGCTTTCATGTTCGGTACAATTGTAGGCGTGCTGGCATATGGGCGTCCAGTCGTCCCACCTCTCGATGCGTTTTACGTACTTCCGCAGGTATTCTGTCAGAGTATGGTGCATCCGCTCGATTGACCCGTTAGACTGAGGATGGTATGCCGTCGTGCAGAATTTCTTGATTCCGAAGATTTCTGCCAGTTCCTCGAGCACACGGTTCTGGAAGTGCGTACCTTGGTCCGTCACGATTGCCGCTGGGGTGCCAAAAACGCAAATTATTTTTTCAGTGAGCACGCGCGCGACTTCGTTAGCGTTCGCGTGCTTCGTCGGTGTAAGGATCACGTACTTAGTCAGCATATCCTGAGCCGACAGGATGTATACGTTCCCTCGCCTCGATTTTTCCAGGGGCCCGTAAAAGTCTAGGGCTATCTGGGTAAACGGGGTCGCGGGCGTGTTGCTGATTAGTAACGGTAATCGCGTTTTTACGCGAACTAGTTTATTACTCTGGCATGTAGCACAGCGCGCGACGAATTGCTTGACGTCGGGGCGCATGTTACGCCAGTAAAAGTCGTTGGCGATTTTGCTATACGTTTTAGCTGCGCCCCGATGGCCTCCCATGGCGGCCTCGTGATATTCCTTAATCACCTTGAAGCGTGAGGTCACTGGGGGTGCAGGCAGGTTATTTTTGAGCAGCACTGCGACGATTGTACTGCCGGTGAAAATGCTGTCAAATAACTCCGTGAAGGTGCTCCATTCGGTAAGCGTCAGCATTGCCAAGTCGCGGATTATGGCCAGGCTCCGAATTTCTTCTTTCGGAAGAGCTCGCTTCAGCTTCTTGAGGCACTTACGCAAGTCCGATTTTAGCGGGCGGTTATCGAACGACGACTTTATGTAGAGACCGATCATTTTTATACCTACACAGGCTGTGACATTCACCTCCCCAATCTTGAATTGGTTGTCGGTCAAGTCGAGCGGGTTGAGATATCCGCGCTCGATTAGTGCTTCTTGTATCTCGGTCGAGATAAAGCCGTCGGCCGAAATTAGGTACAAGAGGTTCTCCTTGAACCGAAAGGGGTGCTCGTTGTACGCTCGGAGATGCATGAAGGTTGGGGGCTCTTGGCCTTCCGGTGTCGCCCACGGTGGTTTCTCACGGGGTGGTCTAGCCCTTGCCACTACGTAGCGCTTAAATTTGTCGTCCTCTAATGCAGCTGCGACTGCGGCTGCTGCGGCTTCGTTATCGCTGTGCGACAAGTCGTTATCGGCGCCGACTTGGCTGTGTCTTGCTGCATCAGCTGAGTCGGGCTGCGTGTATGCCGGCGTAACCTTGGTTGCGACGTCACTTGCGGAGTCAGCACAGCTGACTGCTTTGTCGGCTTCTGTGTTCCCTGCCCTTGGGCTTGGTGCGACGGGCTCGAGATCAGTGCCCGAATCGGGCGAGTTGCCGAGATTGGGCTGCATACTGTCGCTATATTGATGTCTGTCGAAGTTAGCTACTTCCGGATTCGTTTGCTCGCGGTCTTCATTGGACTTGTCCTTGTTCGGGAGTTGGCTTTCGGTGTGTGCTGGCTTCTTCCGGGTGCGCTTGTTGCGACCAAAAACTGGCGAGGTGGGGCGCTCGCGATCTTCGTCGCTGGAGGATGACGCGTCGCGAGTCAGTGCCGCAGATCTGGCAGCTGCTTTGGGCACATTTATACGCAAATATGGCGTAAAGTGTTGCTCGATCAGATGCAGGTGCACCGTGTTTTCGGCGCCTGGCACGATGATGTGACAGTATATACGCTTTGAACCCGGGAGGTCGTAGTGGATGCATACGTTCACGCTGAATTCGTGCGCGAAAATAAACGCGCAGTCCACCGTGCCATACTCTGTGCTAGATTCTAAAATGCGTCTAGCTTCCTCCGGCTCTCCGCAGGACTCTAGCATAGGGGATGCTAGTAGCCTGCGCCTCAGGTCGGAAGCTGAGGTGTGGAGCTTAAGCACTTTCATAAATGAGTAGAACAGACAGTTTCCTGGTGGTGCTGCCGGAATATCGTCGGATCGTCGAAGTTTTGCGTGCGGCTCTGCGCATTGATTTTTTCTGATGAATACGTGCGTGCAAACGTTGCCGGAGCTTGCCGAAGCTTCGTCGTCGGAGGACATGCGTGGCCTGTCATAGTTTAACTTTACTCCGGCGAAGTCTTCGTGTGGCCCGCTAATCTCGGGAGGGGAGAGCGGCGGTGCTGAGCTAGCGTCGCGAGCTCTGCTGTCCTTTCCTGGTAAGCTAGGGGCTGTGAGGCAATTTCAAAATCGTAGCCGGTCAATGCGGCCTTGAGGCGGTTGAAACGCAGATCCGGCTTTTTCGTCGTGTGGAAGTGCTTCAGCGCTTCGTGGTCGGTGCACACAACAAATTTTCTGCCGAAAAGGTAGCAACGAAATTGTTCCTTTGCGAAGACTATCGCCAGCAGCTCCTTATCGTAAGTTGGATACTTAAGCTCGCTGCCCTTTAAGCACCGGGATGCGAACGCGCACGGCTGGTCTGCTCCAATTTTTCCTTGGCTTAAAATAGCGCCAAGGGCGAAATCGCTTGCGTCAGTTGTGACTATGAAGGGCTGGTCCAAATCGGGGGTCTTTAAAACTGGCTCCTCCGACATCAGCTTGCGTAACGTTTCGAACGCCGATTTTTCTGCTTCGCCCCAGACGAATTCTACGTCTTTTTGGAGGAGGCGAAACAGTGGGTAAG
>CM053171.1:31984838-32025645 GCA_012977825.3 Pteromalus puparum
GCGGAACCCACCCGACGCTGACGTCGTCGTTGCTTACCCGAGCACTTATAATCATCTTGACCCGGGGTGGGATTGTGATTTGCTCGTCAGTGTCGAAAGGCAGGGATATCTCCCCGAGCCTAAGGGTTTTGCTGGCTGCATCGACACAACCTTTGTACGCGTCAATAATGTCCCAACCGATAATTCCCTCATTATCTATAGGGAAATCGTCGGAGACGACGTGAATGTCGCACAATAACCCTTGCAGCTGAACAGCTGCTTGACCGAGCGTGCGTGCGGTGCCGGAGGTAACTCCCTGCACCTTGATTATCCTGTGCTTATTAATCGGGTAGCCAGGGGCGAGCGCCCTGAGCTTGACGACGGATATGTCTGCGCCGGAGTCGGCGTAAAATTTGCCGGAGCGTTTCAGTAACTGTGGGCATTCCACAGAGACGATCGGAGGTAATCTACCCGCGGTAAGGAATCTTATGTCCGCCGAGATTGTTGATTGCTGGTGTTCCTGATCGCTAGTTTCACGCTCGTCGCTTGAGGAGTGCGACGAACGTGACTCTAGTTTAAATCTTCGTTGCTGTGACCGGAATCGTTGCGGCGTGCATCGTTGTCGCTGTTGGACCCTGAGCGATCGCCGTCACGATTATTTCTGTTGCGGTAGATTCTCTTTTTATTGGAATTACCGCCTTTATTGTTGTGCCGGTCATTTCTATTGTTGTTGCCGTTGGCGTTTTGGCTGTTGGAATTTTGGCCATTGGAATTTTGGCGGTCGCCATTAGATTGGCCGTTAGAATTTCGGCGGTTGCCGTTGTTCCTGCTATTGCCATTATTCCTGCTATTGTTGTTGTTTCTGCTGTTGCCATTGCCGTTGACATTGCCGTTGCCGTTACCCTTGCCATTGCCGTTGCCGCTGCCCTTGCCATTGTTGTTCTTTTTAAGCGTCGGGTTGGAGATCAACTGCTGGGATGCGTGGCGCACTAACTCCATGCATTCGACGACGGAATGGCCGTGCCTCTTGCAGTAGGTGCAGTAAGCACGAGGGTTGGCGTTTTGATCGTTGTCGTCGGCGTTGCCCGTTGTGTTTGGGCTCACGCCGCTTTGTCCACCGCTGCTGGGGGTGACTTCTTCCGCCGTGGCTCTACGCACTTGTACCGGCGGTATCGCTGGCACTAGCGCCGAGCTGCCGGCCTCGCGGCCGCTTTGCATGCCCTCGAATTCGATGGCGGTGGTAATGGCTTCGCTCAAGTCCCGCGGGTGTTGCGAACGGACCTGGTGGTCCAAGGGCGCCTTGAGTCCGAAGAGGAATTGTGCCAAAACGTTGGCCCTGGCCTGTCGTCTCCTGGACTCCCTGTCTTCTTCTCTTAGACCGGGGGCGGTTTCTATGATTGTTATGAACCTGTTAAACAGTTTCTCGACACGTAGGCCGTAATCACCTACTGCCTCGTCCAGATTTTGCTTGATGGACCGCAGCTGCATGTAGATCGAGTCGGCCAAACCGATGTTCGCGTAATGCAATGTCAAGTCATGCAGCAACTTTTCCACGGACGAGTAATTCGCAATGCGCGCCCTGTAGTTCTCCGTGGCTTTACCCTTGAGTTTGCCCGCTATGTGCAGGAGCAAATAGCGTTCGTACGCCGGGCCGTGCGAGGCCAATACTTCGTGTACTGCCTTGGTGAATAGGCCTAAAGTGTCCGGATCGCCATTGAATTCGGGGATGCAGGCGGCTGCCTGGTGAAATGACATTTTAGGAATTTCGAACGTGCTACGCCCGTAGCCCTCGGCGCCCTCGCCAGCCGTGGGCCTCCGTCGCGGGGGTGGCGGTGCTCTATTATGCCAACCATCGTTGTCCGACGGATCGTTGTCTGGGTCGTCGTCTGGCGGGAAACGATCGCCACCGCCCGACGGCTGCCGTCGGGGCGGCTCCCACCGCGGCGGTTCTCGCCATGGTGCCGCGCTCGTGCACATATCGCAAGCGTTTACGCAGTTATTTTTGCGAGGAACTAGCTGGGTGTGGTCGTGTGCTGGGCGCGGTGGCGAGTCCTCACGGCGAACGACTCTGTCCTCGCGTCTGTCTCCTTTACGCGGCGGGTCGCGGCGCGGCGCACCTGAGCCGTAGCCGAATTTGTTGCCATCTCGGTAGACTCTATCTTGTCCGGGCTCTATTGCGGCACCCGATTCGGCCTCAGAATCCGTTTCTGACACGCTGCCGGTGCTGTACGCCATTCGCGGTACTGCCGGTGCGTTTGTGGCCCTATGGTGGCTACAGGTACGACGCGGGGGTTCGTGGGTTCTAATGCGCTCTTCGGCGCACGACGAATGTCGAGAGCTTACCGATGGCGGAGCCGGAGATGACCGTGAGCATGGGCGCGTTTGTTTTTCGGCGATTGCTTGCATTGTTGATATTACTGCGCCGAACATTGCGTTGTGATTGTTTAACGCGGCCGCGACTCCGGATATCGCTTCGCCGTGCAGTCTCATATTTTTGGACATCTGCAAAAGCGCGGTGCTGTTAATGGTGCAGCTAGTCTTTTTGCTTATGGATGTCCCGACGGAACTGTTCTCGGAGCCACTTGAATGGACGGGGGTGCGCTCGATTCTTGTTTGAGGCTGCTGCGCATTCGGGTGTACGCGGTCCGCGTCGTTGATTCGAGATTGCCGCGTACCTGGTTGTCTCTCTTGGCCGGGCGCGTCGCTAGTTCGAGGCTGCTGCGTGTTCGGCCACTCATTGGGGTTGAAGTCGAGCGGGTTCCCGGGGATGCGCTCTTTGAATACGACGCGGTTGTTCAGCATGGGAACGCTAATGTCGGAGCCGGAGTCGGAGTCGGAGTCGCGATGCTCCTGGTGTCTGGCTTTCACGATCCGAGCTTCGGCTTTTTCGCGCAGCTCGCGGACTGCGAGTCGCCCTTGTTTTGATCGCGGGCGCGTTGTATCGTGCGGTGGCTGCATAATGTCTGAACGCGTATTTGTCTGGGTGTTGCGCGCGAGTGGGTTCGGCACCAGAACCGCCGGGGTAAGCGCGCGTTGCTGGGCCCGGGCCGTGGCCTTTTCATGGGCTAAGCGCGCGCCCGTGATATCCAGCTGCGCCACGTTTTTTATATCGTGGAGATTTAGAATGCCCTCGTTGCATTTCTGCTGAATTTTGTTCCGCTGCAGGTCGCCGAACGGCACCGCTGGCGAATCGCCGATCTCGATCGTACGTCGCATCTGCTCACCGAGGCTTAGACCACTAAATTCGTCTTGCAGAGCCTGTAAATCGAGCTGGGGGACTCCCTCACGTCCGAACTGAGGTAGCGCACGCGCGCCGACCGTTGACGATACCGGGCTAGGGGCCAGCTCCCGGGGCGGATTGTAACTTTCCGTTTCGGTCAAGCTGGGGAATTCGTTGGCCGGGAGCCTTCTCCTGGTGCCGCCTATGAGGTCTAGCTGCGCCTCCGGCCAGACGTCTTGCGTGCGACTGTCCCGAGGCGGTGGATCCGATTCCGCGACGCCCAGTCCCTCCTTCTGCATGAGCGTTTTGACTGTTGCTCGGCGCGAACGCGGCGTTTGTCTATCGACGATGGTCGCGGCTTCTACTGCGAGCTTGCGCTGATCTTTGAGGTGATCGTCCGGATCGCTTCCGGCATTTCGGTGTTTCTCTTTCGGCCATTTATTTAGGTTGCCGGAGGATTTCAAAAAACTGAAAAGCCCGGGCGGTGCCATCGCTACTGCAATGCGCGCGGATTTACCTGTTATTTATCGCGGTTCGAGAACTAACCGCGACGCGAAAGCCAAGCTGCTCTATGTATGAAGGGGCGAGAGAGACTTACATTAGGTGGAACAGCGCGGTGCGCATGATGGAAGCTGTTCGTCGGCGCAGGTGGCTGGACGGCTGCAAGTGACGATCGCGCGCGTCGGCGTCTGGTCCGCGCCGACGGCTGAGCTGCGCGGGGCGGCTGCTATTCGGAGCTGCGATGACTGGTGTTGACCGTGGCTGCTCGTTGGCCCAGGCGGGCTTTGTTGGTCCAGGTGGACTTTGAGGCCTTTTACTCCAACTTGCGGAAGTCGGTGCCGACACTGGAGTTGCTCGGAGCGGTTGGCGCCTCCTTGCCCTGTCTGCCGAGTCGAATTGGTTGTTGGTAGGTCGGCTTGGATGGAGTTATTGCACCTTCCGCAGTAAAAAGGGCGATTTTCGTGGCCGTCGCCTTGTCTCCTTATTTGTCGAGGAGTTTCTTAGCGAGATCCTGACGGCCTCGATGGAATTTATTTTTTTTTTATCAGCTCGGGTGTTCTTCCCGAGCCTCGGCGACTAACTGTGTGGCAGGTAGCGGGTGACCGCACTGGTGATCGGTTGCCCTGTTACCGCTCTAAGTTTGCTTGCACGGAATTGCTGTTGGCACACACTTAGTTCACGTGCACTGTCGAAAATTCTTTTGCGACAAGAATTTCGGAGAAAAAACAAAACACAAATTTCGGTGCACTAACTATAATCCTCTGCGCTGGCGTGACTGCGCCAGAGGCCCGCGAGGGATGCCAAATGTCACAGAAAGGAACTGGGTAGGTGGGGTGCTCTGGGAGCACGGCAGAACGCAGAGTTGCGAAGTGATAAGTTTATTGGAAGACAGGAGAGAAGCTCCGCTCTCGCTCGTAGTCGCCGGTGATCTGCCCGCTCTGCCGTCGACGCGACTCGTCGGCGGCGAGCGGTCACACGTGCAAAGATGCACACGCTGCATCGTTGCGCGTGAGAACTCGCAGGCAACGGCGTTTCCTGCTGACGATGCTCTGGCGCATCGTCGGCAGCAGCCATCGGAGATGCCACCGGAGAGCCTAGTGCTCGTCCGTGACAGAGGTGAACTCACCCTCTGACACTCGACCTATTGCACTCCTGCTTGAGATGTGTAAAGTACTCAAGCGTCTGGTCCACAAGCAATTCTCCGGCTACCTGGAATGCCATAATTTTCTCGACCCTCGGCAACCGGGTTTTAGATGTGGACACAGTACCCAAACTGCTCTCCTGGGTGTACTCGAGGACGTCCGTTCAGCCTATCCAGATCCTCTTCAACTTTTTGAAAGCCTTTGACTCCATTCAACTACGCTAACCTTGTCTGCTATGATGTAGATACTACCCGGTTACTAAAGCTGCAGCGCGCTCAAAACGCATGTATGCGATTCGTATGCGGGAACATACTGGCTAAAACTCGGCTGGCTTTCCGCGAAGCACAGGTGCAAATTTTTCTTGTCCTCCCTGGCCTACTCAGTTATTGCTCAAGGTCGACCACACTTTCTAGCACAAAGGTTTCCTCGACTTGACATTAACGTTGTCGTGCGCTGGTCTGAGCGCAATCCTTCCCAGCTCCTAGTGTATCCCACTCCTTAAACCTAGGCCCTTCATAACTTTTTTACAATCCAATCCACATCGCTCCTCAACTCCCTGAACATATCGACATACTCAACCCCGCTCCTAGGTTCCTTCAAAAATTTCCACTCACCCTGAGTGACCTTGAAGACCGGAATCAACGTATCAAACAAAAGGGTCTACGCGTCTAATTACTGTATCACCTGATCTTATCTTACTGATTATACTAAGTCCAAATATTTATTCACACTGTATCTAAACTATTGTCCATGCTGTATCTCACACAACTGTATTATTTACGACTTACTACTTACATCCTGTACTATATTTCAACATATCAGATGGGCTGCAAACCCAAGGTGCAATAATAAAAACTAAACAAAACTAAACTATATTACACTGCAGAGGTTGCAGAATTCATGTACAAGGTATATTTGCGGTGTTAGGAGGTGCAAGCATATTTCTCCCTCTAGAAAAAAGCTGGGCTGGATGGGCACTTAACAGCGTAGACAGTATTTTGCGGTAGTGTTAATTTACAAAGCCTATTGCATAGGACAACCATTACGCCGCATAGTGGGGCCAAATGGAAAAAATGGACGAAATTTGTGTTTTAACTTGGTACGCACGTAAAATGACTTCTACCATAATAAAAATGTTTGTTATGAAGTATATTTTGTGAATCCGTTTCCCCCGCAATGATTTCTATAATATTGAAAATTTGGCATAGAGGAGGAAAACCATTAAAATCTCATCGATTTCACCGGATTCGCAGAAAAATGAACTTAAGCGTGTTTTAAGTTCAATAATTAAAATTCTTAAAGTTATAGCCAATTTATGTATCAGCACAGATATCAACAACAAAGACGGGTTATTTACGCGTTAAAATCAACGGTTAAGAAACAAGCGCTTTAATAGATTCAGCCAGTAGTGACTGCTTTTTACGCCAGAAATTCGTACCATCTGACTTCCACCGTGAGAAAGTGCCAATTACGGTGCACACTGCCTGTAAAAATCAAACGTCTGTTGTGTATAGCACATGCACATTACCGATTACGATAAGTAATTATACGCACGAAGTACAATTTTTGATAAGTGACGAATACAACTCAAATGCTACGTTTGGACGAACGTGGCTTAAATAACAAAAAGTCGTACAAGATTATAATTTCAACTGCATTTATTTCGGTGTTGAATCGTGTCACAGAGTTTTCCTCACGCGAAATATCAGCTCGTCGAACGAGAAAATCATACCTCCTAATTTCTTCAGCGAGGTAAAATACGCTTTTCCTGCCGGAATATGTACAACAACAAAAGAATTGTTAACCCAATACGATGATATTTTGTTTAGCCAACTACGCAAACACCGTTCGTCACGTTTGACATCAAACTAACAGATGAAACCCTATTTCAAGTTTCACCATTTCGTTGCTCACGTGAGGTGGGGGGGGGGAGAAGGGGGGGGGGGTATTGACACTCGCGAGCTCAGCTGCACGAACATTCTCAGAAGACGATTTTTTTTTCCTCACGTGTGGAAACAACGAGAAAGTTTCAACCTTCTTCCGGTTCTCAAAACTGAGGATGTTCCTAATTAAAGTGAGGTGAGAGGGTGAATACGAAATAAAAAATAATATGTTTTTGAAGTTAAATATGCATATATATTAATGAAAAAAAAAAACACACTTATGTAAAATACAAAACAAGTATAAAACGCACACGAAATAAGCCTAAATTAAAACGCACGCTTTAAACGTATATAATATTAACGAATAACGCAAAAATAAAACACTAAATTTACACGCGAAAACTAGAATACGAAAAAGCTAAATAAAAGCCCAAGCTAAACTAACGAACGGCTAGAAGCGAATGACGACGCGTCGACCACCCGCTCCCCTGCAGACCCGCGAGCCCGAGCCGCCGAAAACTCAGGCCCGCTGAAACAAAGGCGCTTTCCCGAATACTACCGAAGGGACTCGAAGCAGTGCGAACGCTCCTCTATACCTATATCTACGAGCGCAGTCACATTCCCCGTGCAAACGCTTCCCACCACTCGTCCATTTGGCCTGACAGTCACAGATCAGCCTAGCGGCTTCTCTGCACCGTGTTGATCTTCACAACTGCGGAGTAAAACTCCCTATGTGAGATCTGGCAGTCTAGGAGCGATTAAAAATCACTCCTAACCGTGTTGGCCTGACGCCACGAAAAGCACCACCAATTCGCGTTCATATGATTCAAATGGCTGGGAAACGTTTGCTGAACTATTGCAAAATGAATAAATATAAAATAAACGCAAAACGCGTCGCACTTGCTTCTTTCCCTGACTACCCCTCATTACGTCCGGAACAGAGGAGCAACTCCTTAGCTGCGATCGGCGCTAAGAGCCGGGAGGAGTAACGTTTACGCTGCTTGCGCGTCAACACCAACCAATCAGCGCGCGTTGCTGTGGCTCTGCGAGAAGTATTAAAGGGGCCCAGTCGCGCGCGAACTTCTCACTCGTTTTCCGACGATCAGTCTGTACAGACCACTGCTCTTTCGGGCACGTACAAGCGTCTTTATCTCTGCTTACCCTCTTTCAAGGGTGAATGCTACGCATTGGCCTAGTGCATACTGGGCGGCTCGTTTGCTCGTGCTACGCACAGTGAACGTCTGAGTGGTAACGGGGAAGTCGTCACCTGGACAAACGTGTGTGTCTTAGAGACGCATCGGGACGCGCGCACCGCAACATCGTGTTCGTTTGATTTCTCTACCGCCATGTACATTAAGTTTAGCCAAGGTGTATTTTCTCTGCGATCCCGCTTCCTCGATTTTCTCTCTGACATCTGGGCCAATTGTGAGTAGAGCAGTGGCCTTTATTTCACTTCAAAATCCAGTCAATAAATACAAGTAGAATCGATGGATCGCGCATCGTATAAACGCTACGTTGCGCAGGCGGATCCACGTGGGATCCATGTCAATTCATGTGGATATCCGGCTGCAAATCTAGGTGGATTATCCAGCTGGATATCCATCCCATTCTTTTGAACAGGGCAGAGCACCCTTTGAGGCGAAACACCAGTGTCGAGAGCATTCTCCGCTGCATCAGGGGAATTGTATCTTGTCGAGTTTTTCCCCTCAAAACGCGCCAGCCCGCGAAAACGCTGTAGAATATTCGCGAGCACGAAATATCAGCGAGAAAGAGAGAGAGAACAGTAGAATGTTGGTAGCGTCTTGATAGCGTGTGCACTCTACAGCCACCACAGATCGGATAGATAATAGAAGGCCGCGGTGGACCACGTTGTAGAATGCTCAAAATTTTCGCATTACTACTTTGAGTAAATTAACAAGTTATTTATATAAATCAATGCTAACAATAGTTCTACTGAGTTATAGCGAAAGTGAGGGAGCAAACGACGACAAAAGTAAAAGATAAGGCAATCGAACGGCTTAGACTCAAAACACTTGAAAGCAGATACCGACAAGAAAGTGTAATGACTTACATAAGCCCAACAAATACAATATGAATATATTATTTAAATTTAAATAACATTAATGATAAAAATAATACAACAATCACGTGAAATCAAAATTTATAAATTAAAAAATAACAGAATCACCCCGTACTAACTACTAGCCAGAAGAACGAGCAGCAAAATTATATTCTTAAAAACCGCCTTACGAACAGAGGAGAAGTTGCAGGCTAATTACGTAACGACAACGGCCACGCATACACACGAAAATAGCAGAATATTTTAACCGATACAACTCTATAATAAAAATCGGAAAGCAAGAGCCAAGCAGTACCCTGCTAAAAATAGTCTATTAAAATCCATAAGATTCTCTATCGAATTGAATGGTAAGTCTTAATCGCCTTATTCGCATTAAAACTCAATTAAATTCCATTAAATTAATTAAAGTCTATTAAATTCTATAGAAAAATCTATCGATTTTAATTGCTGTTTTTTTACTTATCCATTTTAATTGTAATTTTCCTCATTGACTCTGAATAATTGAATGAAATTTAATTGAGTTTTATTGGGAAAAACGCGATTAAGGCTTGCCATTCAATTTTATCGACTTTTATCGATTTCAATGGAATTGTTTTAGCAGGGTAGCCACAACATTTCAAAGCTGTGCAAATAAACGGAAGTCAAAACAACGGCGCCCGAGAGCCTAGAGCAAGTCACAGCAATTCGGAGACAACGGTTACAAGCTAGAAGAGGAGAAGTAGCCTAGATACAAAGTATCCAACCGCCATATCTACGCATTCGCATAAGGCGACATGTTCGCGGAATTTCAATTAGAATGACACCATTATAATGCCCGAAAATAAAAATCAAGTAGTAGCCACCAACATTCCACCGCTGTAAAAACAAGCGAAAGGCAGAACGAAAGCTTCTGCAAACCAGAGAAATTACGCTATATGGCTAGAAGACGATGGGTTACAGATAGAAAAGGAGAATGTCGGATAGCAACAGACATCGAATTTTCGAAAATAACAAGCACCGAAGATGTATGAGCGGGGGAATGGTCTAGGATGGGGATCAGACCCTATGTATGTGTGATATCGAGGTTCCAAATATGGTAATATGGTATGATATAGTAATATGCTTGTGTAAATTTGTAAATCAGCGAGAGGAAAGCTTTAACCAAAGATATGTTAAATACTACTGCATTGCCATTGATTTGAGATTTACTTTTATAACTTTCCTATGTACTGCTTACCTCGCCCCACGGCCCTTGGGCTAGGACGTTAATAAATACCAATATTGTTGTTATTCCTCTTTATTATATAATTGATATTGGACAAAAAATAAGAGGATAACCCTTGATGTGAAATTTAAAAAAAAAAACAACCAATAAATACTTCGGCAACGTTTCGTCCCTGGTGGGGATCTCCTCGGGCCTTTATTAACAAAAAATGAAAAGAACAAATATATAAATACAATAATATTTCACAAACTTATAAATGTACATGCCTATTTTTTATACAATACTCAACAAAATTTTGATCATACCATGATAAATAATAGTATAAATATAAGAGAGACGATAACGGCTCTCTCGTCGTAAGTCTTCACTGTGTCAGTAGCAGTCGTATACGGGACAACAAGTATGTACGGAGTCTGTGCGGCGACAATAACATAGAGATATTATAGATAGAGGGAGCGAGGTATGGGCGCCTCTGTAAGTGAGCGCGCGTCGGGTGAAGAGAGAGATAGCTGCTGAGATGGGCCAAGTGTCTCTGCGCGTTCGAATGGTCGAGAGGCACGCTGGAGGAGAGAACGTGGATCAGAAAGAGAGATGAACGGCCTACGTGATTCTCTCTCTCTCTCTCTCTCTCTCTCTCTCTCTCTCTCTCTCTCTCTCTCTCTCTCTCTCTCTCTCTCTCTCTCTCTGCCGTCGAAATGAGTACAAGTGGAGTAAAACCCGCGGATCCACCTTCGATCATCTGCGATAAATGCGACAAGCCCATTCAGACCAGGGGCCCTAAACAATGTGAACTTTGTCACAACCACTTCCACACAAAGTGTATCACATTCAGATCCCTGCCTGTGAAGGGCGTCGCGACGTTTGCCTGCGAGACCTGTGCTGACGTGTACACTAAGAGAAGGCTGGAGTTGTCACTTAACAGTAGCACCCAGACCGTCTCTAAGGGCAAGGCCAACAACAACACCACGACCAAAAGAAAGCCCGCCTCTGCGCCTCCCTCCACCAGTACATCGCGCAATCAGTCGCCGGCGCGTCAAACATCGAGTGCAGCTGATGTCACACTGCAGGACATCCTCGCAGCGTTGACAGAAATACGCGCCAAGCAGGACGAGGCGGTGAGGGAGCAAAGGAGCATGTCCATGAAGATCTCTGGTCTGGAGGAAAGGCTTGGCCCCATCGAGCTGCGTCTCAGGGCCCTCGACGATCTACCTCTGCTTCAAACCCGTATGGAGAAGGCAGAGCAGAGCATCACGGAACTCAGGGCGCAGCTACGGGACCTGTCTGCGAGGCCTCTCCCTTCGCTGCCCAAGGACGGCAACAATAATAACAGCAACAACAACGCCGCCACGCCTGCCACTGTCATCCCTGCGGAGATCGCCAGTCTGCGCAGTGAACTGCAGAAGGTAAAGCGACAGCAGGAAACTTCTGCCAACAACACCGTGGTACTGTCGGGTCTATTCTACACACGTGAGACCCGCCTCGATCTACTGGCATTCTCTGTGCTGTCGGCCCTAGATCCCTCTGTCCTCAGAAGGGACATCGCAGGAGCAAGGGTCATGGGAAGACTTAATGCAGCCACTGCCACCTCGGCTGCAGACAGCAGACTTCCACCGATTGCTGTCACCCTGTCGTCCCACGCCCTTGTTCGTTCAACCATCTTTGCGAAAATCAAAAAGGGCAAACTCCATACAGCAGAGTTAGATGCTGGCATTCTCGAGGAAGCAAAGGCCCTAGCCCCAGACCATCAAGGGCTAGTGAACATCAATGAGCTGCTTCCTCGAGAGACCCATATATAAGCTTCGCGTCAGGGCCAGACTGGAGGCCAAGAAGAGGAGGGGGTGCAGAACCTACGTACGGGATGGAACGGTTTACATCCGTTCTTCAGAGGATACGGAAAGGGCCACCGTCATCACCAGCGACGAAGACCTGACAAGTTTTTTGTCCCAGTGGCCGCCGGACAACAACAACCACTGAAGCGAAGACGGTTCATCGCTCATCCCACCGCACCACCATCAGCACCATCAGCATCATCTACTACATCATCGGCCACTTCCTCAATCAGTTTCCAAGGTGACTCTGTCCAAAGGTTTAAGGCCTGCACTTCAATGCTAACGCCCTCACGGGTCACATTGAGGCGGTTAGGCTCTTTTTGTCCACTCGTCCCACCTTCCACGTAATAGCTGTGACTGAAACCTGGCTAGACGAAAAGGTCAAACACAATCCCTTACTTTGACGACTATATACTTATAGACGGGACAGAAAATAGAAATGGTGGAGGTGTGGCCCTCTACATACATAACACTTTGACTGCTACCATCATTGCATCATCCGACGGTGCATGGTCTGGCAGGCCGGGGAAGCCGGAGTATCTCTTCTGCGAGATCTCTGGCTAAGGGAGTATCTCCCATCTTTGTCGGCGTTGTTTATCGTCCACCACATGCCCCTTTCATTCAGGGCAATGATTTCATAGAGAAACTGCTCTACACATATGCACTGCTACTCAAACAAGCTGATCATGGGCGATTTCAACGCTGATCAACTCTCCTCCTTCCGAAGATGCTAAGTTCATCAGAGCCTTCATAGAGGAGAACTCCCTACAGTCGGTCCCGTTATGGCGCCACGACCCATAAGCAGGAATCTGAACCGGGCTGGAGCCTCTGCTTGATAGACGAGCAGGATCGCCTGCTTAAACACTGGAAGTCAGACAGCACCCTTCATAAACGGACATGACGCTCATAAACGGCCACTCTCAGACTTAACAGATGCACGACCACGTACCTTAAAAGCTTCACCTACAGAAACTATAAAGGGCATCTGCGCCGAGAAACTGAGGAACCACCTCGGGGCATGTGACTGCGTCCTCCCTCGCCACTTCATCACTCGACGAATGCATTGCTGTACTGAACACCAACTTAACTAACGCTGTAAATCATCTCGCCCATTACGACACAGTGACACCTGGACAGAACGCCAGCCCCCGTGGTTCACACGGCTCTTCGTGACTTGTGAAAGAACGAGACAGAACTCTACAGGCGATTTCGCAGATCACGTCTCCCGTTGGGATCTATTTTTTTATAGACTCGCCAGGGATGATGCTCACAGACACGTTGAGGAGGCTAGGCTGAACTATTATCATTCACGCCTGTCCTCCCTGACAGATGTCGGCGAGATCTGGAGAGAGCTAGAGAAGTTGGAACTAACATCTTCCAACTAAAACCCCTTCTCGCTTCTCAATGAAGACCTCAATATGCATTTCAGCGGCATTTCCACCAAACCGCAGCTCTGCTGTTGAGGATTATCTGTACCCCCGAGAGTCTGAATTTCCCTGAACGACTTCAGTTTCAGGGAATTACGGAGCGAGTTTTAGCTGGCAATAACGCACTTTGACTCCCAAGCAGAGTAGCGACGCATCCCAACAGGTTGTTTTCAGAAGGCCTGCCAGTACTCGCTCCCATTCTTCGTCATATTTTTAACTCTGTCATTAGGAGTCGTGCTTCCACCTCTGACTGGATAAGTCATTAGTGCACGCATTAAACAGCTCAGCTCTCCTACATCTTAACAGACTATCGTCCGATCGACTCTCTTCTTATGCTTCCTGGTCAAAAGGCCTGGAGTGCTGGTGGTCAAACTAGCATCTCTGAGTACTTGATTCAGTCCAACAGCCTGTTGGACAAGTGCAAGAGTGGTAATCTTCCGCCGTGGGCCAGCAATCAGTCCGGCCTACTCAGCTAACGGACATGAAGTTAGCGTGATATTAAATACAAGAGGTAACTGTGTCTTCTCTCTTCGATTTCAGTAAGCCTTTGACACTGTAATGTCCAGCGTCAGCTTCCTCCGAGAGCTACCAAAACTTCTGTTCTCTAAAGGCAAGTGTATGCCGCTGGGTTGCCTCATATATCAAGGCAGAAACAGCGTCGTTGGTGATGAGCGCGAGCTTTCCCATTCGTCTCTCAACACGGGAGTACACAGGGTCTGTCTGGGTCTCTGCTTATTCTCCCTGTACATCAACGACATTAGTTTCTGCTCGACCACGTTATGTATCTCGCTCATCTACGCGGATGCTTGCAAATCTTACAGGCCAAATGCGCAGCTTGAGGAGCTCGACTCTTAGTTCCGAGCGGGAAGATGTCAGTAACGGCGAGATGGATTAAGGTTGGGCTGCACAAATCTCTAGCTAATACGTTCTTAAAAATCAGGCGAATGCGCCCTGGGGGCCCCGCGACCGCTCCCGCCACTACATTAACGTTACGATGTCGCTAACACCTCTATCAATATGGGGACCAGGTCGATACCAATCGTCCTGTGCGCGGAAAAGAAGTCTGAGAAGTCGGTGTTGATTCTAAAGTTGAACAGCTGGAAAGAGCAGTCAAGACAATGTGTAGAGACGTGCGCGCGTTGCAAGTAATGTATACGGCTATACTCTCCAGAAAGAGCACAACGCAAGAGAAGTGACCCACCATCTGGAAAGGGGTCGACAAAGCACCGCGACAAGCAGTGAGAGATATGATAAAATATATAAAAAGTTGCGCAGCATCTCGTGAAGCCGTGCTGTTTCATAAATGCCTATGCTCTTAGTAATACTGTACATTACTCAAGAACTTGACACTAAACTAGAGACTGGGTGAACATAGGAATCCGTTACATCTTTGGTGTAAGGAGGGACGAGCAGATCACCGACAGGACGTGACTGCAATGGCTTCACCCCGCGGCGTAGGAAGTACTTTGGCGCTGATTCTGCAGAAAATTGTTTGCACACTGCACAATCGTACATCAAAAAGGTCACTTCTAATGACAACATACTCAAAATAACTGAAATCGACAACAAATATATCGAGAAATGCAAGCTATCTGGATACCTCCCCCCAGAAAGCTTCCTCCGATTAGACCACCAGGGCCTTATACAAGACACCTTTAACACCCCCATCATTTACCACTGGTCTCGCCACAAGTGCAACAAAAAGATTCCCCTCTGCTATGATACCATCCCGCCACTAAAATACTCCACCGCATTACCTGACCGAGACCTCAAAGACTACTCCAGACTCTCTCCTAGATACTGGTGGCTATCGGAAGACAGCATATTTATCAAAGAACTGCAAGACAGATTGGACAAACATAGCAATAAGTAACTCGCTTGTTCTGCGAACTTTGTAAATGATCGCCGGATCATAGTTAGTTTGGAGCACTACTCCAAATGTAAATAATGTACATACGCGTTTTAACTCGTTTTATTTATTTATTTGTTATATACTAATAAGTCTATTATTATCACAATTAGTTCACCAGCGTGGAGAACTGCCCTCATGTTAATTTGGTTTTTTTTATAATTTTTTCCCCAAACACGTACCACGCATTCATGTATCAAACAAATTACTCCGTAATTGTAGAAATAAAAATCACCTGCATTACATCTCAACCCCAGATATGAAGCAGCTGCAGCTCTCTAACTAGAGACATACGATCCTGCGTAAATTCTTCACGTAGTCAAGATGTACCATTTTTGCCTCGTTTTATATGTACCCTCATAACAATACAATGTATAAATCTTATTTTCTGAATAAACGAAGCTAACATAAAAAAAAAAAAACACCATCGTACCATCTTGGCCTTCTTTGACTTCCACGTTTGCACCTCCGTCCTGTGAGGGGTGAGGAGACTGCCCCTGGACATCCCCCCCTTCGGCACGGAGACACTGAGGAACTCATTCCATATCATGCCTCATACCTCTGAACTCCTACCATCTCATCTTCGTGACAATAGATCTATCACTCAGTTCAAAAACGCAAGCTTCAAGCGCTACTCCTCGCACAAGAGATACATAAACAGCTTCAAGCAGCATTCGTCACCCATTTCGCCTCCATTACTTCTCATACTCATACACCGACCTTCATCAATGAACAAGCTAATCAACTTATACCTGTATCAATAATTTTGTACCAACATAATGTAGCAGGGATTATGAAAAGTTTCTAAATCTAAATCTAAAATCTCCTCTCTCTCTCTCTCTCTCTCTCTCTCTCTCTCTCTCTCTCTCTCTCTCTCTCTCTCTCTCTCTCTCTAACTAAGTAGCACGCTCAGGGCCCGTTCGCTCCCTCTATAATATCTCTATGGATAATACCCGAGTCTGCCCGAGCTCACTTATACACGCATACATGGAAGGCATATATCTACACAAGCATTATACACACGCATAGAGAAATTTAAAAAAGGGAACTTAGGTAGTAAATGAATCTGTTTTATTTAAATATTTATTTAGTTTGTTATATTGGCTACTAATAGTATTGAAATCTTCTTGTTTGTTAATGTTGTAATTATTAATATTAATGAATATATTTTCTGAAATTAGCCTTTTAAAGTTATTTTTTTTATCTAGAATTTTTACGTTATCAAAATCAAAACTGTGTGAAAAATTATTTATATGAGAAGCAATTGGTAAATTATTAACGAAGTTTTTTTGTGCTCATCTATTCTCTTCTTAAAATTTCTCTTCGTTTGGCCAACATAAGTAGCATTATAATCTTTGCACGCAATCTCATATACAACATTAGTCTCGCACCATTTATCTAGCTTATCCTTACCTAACTTGATAATACTATTTAATTTATTTGTCATACACGGAACAATAGTAAAGCCATATTTATTAAAGGAAGACTTACATGTAAAAAACAATTTTTCGTGAAATGGAATTGATATGATATTTTTAACTGCAGATTTATTATTTTTATTTTTAATTTTTGAATTGCTCAAAGTGTGATATCTAACTCGATAACGGATACAACTATCAATGAACTTGTCAGGGTAATCATTCTCGCTAAGCATTTTTAGGCACGACCGCGACACGGAAGGCCTTATTTTAACTAAAAACAAATTTTCTTTATGAAATTGTTTGTGTGAAAGAAGAAGAGCTCTATCTACTAGGTTGTACATAATGTTACGTTTGAATTGAATTGTGTGGTTTGAATTAAAGTTTAACACTCTATTAGTGTTTGTGGGTTTTGATACGTTAAATCGAAGTAAATAATTGTGTATTAACGTGAGTGGTCGATGGTCTTGTGGCCGAAAATCCACAACGTTATAGGTAATTTCCGCCATCACCAACAACAGCAGCAAGGGGCCAGCCCTGCACACGAGCAGAGCAGCGCAGGGGCCAACGTCTGGATAGCAATGGTACACGCGGCGAAGAACGATGAAGCGAGGTTGGGTAATGAAATTCAGTGGCTACTCGATAGTGGGTGCTCTGATCATATATTAAATAATGACAGGTACTTCGAAAAATGTATCGATTTAAAGAAACCCAGAAATATTTATCTCGGTGATAATAGTCCGGTAAAAGTAACGAAAATTGACAACGTTGTAAGTTATGTTGATGCATTTGGTAAAAAAAGTAAAGTCAATATGAGTGACGTATATTATGCTAAAGAAATGAATATGAATTTGATTAGTTTTGGTAAACTAACTGATAACAATACAATCATCTCGAAAAATAACATTGCGAAAATTATAGTTAATGATAATAATATAATAGCTGTTGTCTATAAAGAAAATCGAACTTACAAGATGACTAGTAAGTTAAATTTCGAGGAAAAGATTGATTGTAAACAGAGCAGACAGTAGTAACAATAATAATATGAGTTATGGCATATAATATTAGGACATGTAAACTTAAGCTATTTGAATACACTGTGTAAACATCAGTTGTTGGTATTCCAAATGAACTCGAATCAGAATGTCTTGAAGTGCAAAAAATGTATCGAAAATAAGATGCACAATCTTCCATTCAATAATAATAGAACAAAGGCGAATGATATATTAGAAATTGCTGGTTTGAATGGAGAAAAATATTTTGTTTCTTTTATTGACGATTATAGTGAAATAGCTAAAGTTTACTGTATTAAAACTAAAAATGAAGTTTTTGATTGCATGGTTCAGTATATTAATGAAACTGAAAATTTAACGAGAAAAAGAGTAAAGAAAATTCGATGCGATAATAGTAAGGAATGTTTAACTCAATAATGGACATGGCACGTTGTTTGTTAGAAGAAGCGCAAGTAGATAAAAAATATTGGCCTGAAATCATATGCGCAGCAACGTAATTTAAAAAATCGCACGTTAACAAACACAATTGAAACAAAAACTCCTTATGAAATATTCTTCAAAAAAAGGCCAAATATAGAACACTTAAAATTGTACCGTAGTAGAGTCTTTGTTTGAAAACCAGAACAAACAAGAGTATCCAAATGGGATAAGAAAGCGGATATGGGAATTCTGTTAGGTTATAGCGAAGTTGGCTATAGAGTACTAATAAATAATAAAATAACAGTTTCGAGACATATTGATATTGTGGAGAAAAATCTAAAATGTATTAATCTTGATGATAATGATAATGCTAATGAAAGCAACGTTAGCTCAGATGATAGTTTAATGGATAATGTTTTTGAGAGTGCTGATGAAGATGAAAAAGCACAAGATGAAATACAAAATATTACAAAGCAAAATAAGAATGTACATGTAAAGTCAAACACTCCACGCAGATCTACACGTTTAAGAAAGAGTCCGATAAGGTATCCAAATACTGCTATGCCTTCATTGATAAATCAATCTTCGGAAAAGTTTATAAATAATAGTAATAATATTTCCGTACATTACTGTAGAGTAGATGCACCTTGTACGTTTGAGGAGGTGTTGAATAGTAATGATAGTGAAAATTGGAAAAAAGCCATGAATCAAGAAATAGAGTGTATAAATAAAAATAAAACTTGGAAATTAGTAAATAAAGTAGAAGATAAAAAAGTATTGGATGTTAAATGAGTTTATACGAGAAAATTAGATGATAGATATAAAGCTAGGTTAGTTGTGCGAGGATTTCAACAAACTGATGTAATTGATGACATATACGCTCCAGTTGCAAAGAATCAAACATTAAAAATTTTGTTTGCTTATTCTTGCCAAAACGGTTTAAAGAGTTATATGTCTATCAACCAAAAGGTTACAAAGATGGATCAAATAAAGTTTACAAATTGTCAAAAGCGTTGTATGGATTGAGAGAAAGTCCAAGAGACTGGTATGAATGTTTAGATGAGTGCATTATAAAATTAGGATTTAAGAGAAGTAATGCAGATCTCTGTTTATACAAAAAAGGAAAAGGAAACGATGAAATTTATATTTTGATTTACGTAGATAATTTATTAATTTGTAGTAAAAGTAAGGAACAAATTCGAAATATTAAGAAACTCTTGTCAGATAAATTCAAAATGAAAGATTTAGGAAAAATTAAAGAGTATCTTGGAATAAATATTGAATATGACTGCAACAATTGTGAAATGAAACTAAGTCAAACGAAATACATCGAGTCTCTAGCTGATAAATATAAAATAATAGATAGTAGATTGTATAGTACTCTTATGGAGACAAATCTAAAACTCGAAAAGGCTGAAAATTGCGAGTCAAACATAAAGTATAGAAGCTTGATAGGTGCTTTATTATACATAAGTTCAAATACGAGACCGGATATAAGCTTTAGTGTAAATTACCTTAGTAGATACCAAAATAGTTATAATGAAACACATTGGAAATATGCTATAAGAGTGTTAAAATATTTGTATTTAACGAAAGATCTGATTTTGTATTATAAAAAGAATAAAAGTTGTAATATTATAGAATGTTATGTTGATGCCGACTGGGCTGGAGATATCATAGATCGAAAATCTACGACAGGGTATGTAATACAAATGTTTGGAAATGTAATTGACTGGAAGTCTAGAAAACAAAAATGTATCGCTAAAGCGTCAACATATACAGAGTATGTTGCTTTATCCGAAGTTGTAAGCGAACTAGAATATATTTGAGAATTAGTAAAAATATTCGACATAGATATAACTGAACCGATAAAAATTTATAAAGATAATTCAGGTGCGATAAATATTGCAAACAAAGGAAACACGACAAAGAATTCCAAGAACATTGAGATACACTATCATACTGTTCATGAGGATGTAAAAGGGAAATTGATCGAAGTTTGTAAAATTGACACGAATGAAAATGTTGCGGATATATTTACTAAAGCACTATGTAAAGAAAAGTTTGAGAAATTCAGAAGTTGTTTAAATATAAGATAATACATTATAAATGTAAGGAGGCGTGTTGAGATATATGGTACATTTATAATGTATACTGCCAAGTTCAAGCCAAGTTCGACATATATTGTCAAGTTCAGACCAAGTTCAGTATATAAAGCATAGAGCGCGCGAGAATGAGTGAGCGTGCGGACGAGTGAGTGAGGGGACACACACATGTAAGTATCCCCTCTCGCGGTATGCGTGTAAGTCACATGACTACAAGCGGTGCCGAGACTATAGGAGTCTCGCACATCGCTCTCTTGGGTTCGAGCCGTCGCCGAGTGCACATGGTGTGAGCGACGCATAATAGATGTACAAAGTAGACGAATAAATAATCCACATTTATTATTCTAAAATGATCCTCTCTGCCTTAAACCTCATTTCTCATCAATAACAAATAGTGTAGTAAAAATCGCAACTCTTGTATATACTTTTGTGTAAGATTTAACCTTAGCTTTATTTTAAAAACGGTTTTAAAAATCATGTCTGTTCCCTAATTAAGCATTAGCGCGCTAGATGATATCCAGGTAAGCGGCAGCGGCAGTGGGGGTAATAAAATGAAGGTTCAGTCCGCCCGCGCTTCCACTGCGTTGTCGCATACCTGGATATTGGCGTCTCTCTTTCGATCAGCTGTTTGGACTGCGTCTCCGAGGGATTGTAATACCCTTATAGTGGAGGACAGTCGGCAGTCTATAAGCCTTCGAGACACGGCATAAATCTAAATATTTTTTTCTTAAAGTTTCGTAAAGTTTGAATTTTCTTATAAGCTCGAAAATTAAAGGTCGTTTTTCCACAACAAAATATGTACATATTAAATCTTAATAGCATGCTGTTCAGTTCGAAACTTACATGTTGGCCAGTACATGCAGGGTAGTGTATGTTGTTGCTGCTACTCTGTGTGTGCTGTAGAATCACAGTTTTGTTTTTAAAACAAACAGGCAATTAGCATTGCTTTTTTGATTGTTGTTCGTCAACTAAGCAAATGCTTAATAAATTGCTACACGTGATAGAGTGCTTATTTTGATTGTCGTTCGTCAAAACAAACAACTCATTTACAAAATGGTCCTAGATAACTCTCAACGTGGGAATACCTCGTCCCCAAAGCTGGATGTCGAGGAAATGACTGCTGACGGTGGGCTGGCCTTTAAGCTCGATGAGGGAAAAGATGAAAAGTCCGATTCTGTGGATGACAGCTGGAAAAATAAGTTTGAAATAAGCTTGAAAGGTAAATCCACCCCAGTTGTTAAATCAAATATACCGATAAAACTGGATTTGGGACTAAACACAATCTGTCAGGATGAGGGGATAGCTATGCTTGAAAAGTTTTCTTTGGGCACCACTAATGAAAATGTTGAAATTTCATAAGTTATGATCAAGCTAGATAAGCTGGAAAAAAAAAACAGAATTGAGGGGGATGATCGAAACCAAGTGTAATCAAGTACAAGATGACATATCCCAGGACTTGATTAGGCATAACTATGATGTGCAAGAAAATTGCAGCTGGATGGAAGAAAAGGTACAGTTTTGGGCAGAACAAGGTCGACTGTACGAGGAGAAACAGATTCTATCAGCTGGAAAAACTGCACAAAATCACAGCCAACCGTCGAATCAGAACACTGCAGCTGGGACAGTCACGAACACCCACGTGAGTAGAGAATTCTTGGCAAAACTAGTTCAAGATGAGGTTAATAAAATTGATTCAAATCAAAGTGTTACATCTTGTGACGTAGTACTGCGATCGACAAAAAGCATGATTGAATATTAAGTAGACCAGGGGATTCAGCGTAGCATACAAATAGAGACAAATAACTCGGATAAAAATATAAATGATAATGTAAAAAGGGTTGTTGCATATATAACCACAAGGCGTCGTGAATATCCGACTGTAAGTGTTGCGCCCAATAAGGAGAGCAAATCTGCAATTAAAGAGACAACTTGTGAACAAGACAAGCTTGAAAGTACTGAGATTGATAAAAATAATAAGTTTGATGAACCAATGCAAATTGACACTGAATTAGATGTAGAAGTAAACTCAGATAGCAACGAGCTAAGCTCCAGCTATTCAAACTTCGAGGATTCACTTAAAGACAGAAAAATAAGTAACTTAACTGAATCAATTGCTTTAGAAAGTATTGATTGTGAATCTAATATCAGTAAAATCAGAAACTTGTTTTACACTAATAAAGCTATGCTATGGCTGTCAGATTAGGACACGCTTCCTTGAAAAAGTTAAAAGAATTTCAAAGAAAGTTTCCAAATGTGAAAAACTTGAAGGAAATTAAGTTCGATGATTCTGTGCTTGCTTGATTGCGAAGTTTGTATTGTGTCAAAATTGAATAAACTACATTTCAGTTCGACTAGACAGAGAGCGAGTAAACCTCTGCAAATTGTTCACGCAGACACAATGGGACCGATCAGTCTAGCAACACATCCAAAGAAATACAGATTTATATCTGTATTTATCTACGATTATTCACGACTTGCGATGGCGTATCCAATGAAACGCAAGAGCGAGACGGGTTATTGTCTTGAATCTTTCGTTAAAAGCTCGAGAAATTAGGATATGATGCTAAGTTTTGTTACCTTAGATGCGATCAAGGTACAGAATTAACAGGAGGGTATATACAAGAAGTTCTCGATAAGTTTGAAGCAGAGGTACAGTTGGCTAGCCCAGATACACCTAAGCATAACGGAGTGGCTAAACGTTTTAATCAGACCATCCAAAAACTCACGAGAGCTTTAATGTACGATACGTGCCTACCCGAGAACATGTGGGACCTTGCCCTGAATGCAGCCGTTTATTTCTATAATAGGACTCCTCATAGCTCGAATGAAATAATACCGCCCTTGCAGATGTTCAAACCAGACTTTAAACTCAATCTGAAACAACTAACGGGCTTTGGTTGCATAGCTTGTATCAAGGTACAAAGGAAAACAGGACCTAAATTTGATCAGCTGGGAAAACGAGTAGTATTAACTGGCTATAAACCAACTGGATATTTATTCTTGAAACCGGAAAAAGGAAAATACCACGAAAGCAGAGATGTTCGATTCAATGAAAAGCTTGTATTTGGAGACAAATACAATAAAAGGAGCATTAAGAATTGGGCTAATCCAATGGAAGAAATAAATAAGGAAACATGGCTTGTTAAGTTCGATGAAGATAGCGAAGTTTTGATCTCTGAAACGGAGGGAGAAAAACGGCAAAGAGGTCGCCCAATTTGCTGGAAAGTGATGAACTGAATGCGTTCATAGCAACTGTAGAAAACGATCCATATTCCTAGAGAGAAGCCATGAGAACTAAAAACAAGCTTGAATGGCAAAAGGCTGTTAGGAGCGAATTAGACTCAATGGAAAAGAACAAAGTCTGGACACTTGTCGACAGACCTGTGATTCAAGGAGGAAAAGACCTAACATAATTGACTCAAGGTGGGTCTTAAAAACAAAAGTTGGATTGAATAAGGATAACAATTATAAAGCTCGACTAATTAATGGAAACATATGCGCCTGTTTCTCGGCTACCTCTGGTTAGATCAGTGCTAGTAATTATAAATAAATTCGATCTTGAAGTAAGACAGCTGATGTTAAAACAGCTTTTCTGAATGGAACATTCGACAGCGAAATGTATATGAAAATACCTGAGGGTATTGATGTTTCACCAGAAATCAGACGAAATAAAGTCTGTAAGATTCAACGTGCTATGTACGGTTTGAAAATAAGTCCGAAAAAGTGGTATGAAAAATTTACTGAAGTTGTGATAAAACTAGGACTAAAGTCTCATGATTCAGAGCCCTGTCTTTTTACTTGGCGCAACAATGAGAAATATTTGATAATGTTGCTGTATGTTGATGACATACTGATAGCCAGTAATGACATACATAAGCTGGATGAAATTACATCAAAACTTAAGTTTGAATTTGAAATGCCTGACATGATAGAACCCAAGAGCTTTCTTGGCATTGAAACAAATAGGGACAGACAAAATCAAACGATGACTTTGACTCTGGAGAATTACATTGATAAAATGTTGAAACGTTTTGGATATAGTGAAATGCATCCTCAGAGAACGCCAATGGTGACAAACCAAGTGTCAAATCGAGAAAGGCGAGAAAGAGAGGAAAGCGAAAATCAGCTCGTAAATACACTAAACAAAACGAACGGTCCTTACAGGGAGATAGCAGGTTCTCTCTTGTACCTTGCTAACACTGTACGTCCTGACATAGCATATGCGGTGAACGTGTTAAGCAGACATCAAATAAATCCCACTGATGGAAGAGTGGAAAATCGTGAAACGAGTTTGTAGATATTTGAAACACACCAGAAGTCTGGGTCTTAAGTTCGAAGGAAAGCTCCATAATTTACAAGGTTTTTCAGACGCCAGTTTTGCTGATTGCAAAGGCTAGATTACAACGAGTGGTTTTGCCATCAAACTTTATGGTGACACAGTGGCGTGGAAAACCTACAAACAGCAATTCGTAGCCTCGTCGACTTGTCAGGCTGAGTACGTTGCGATGAGCGAAGCTTGTCAGGAAATGGTATCTCTACATAATTCGTTAAGTTTTATTCTGAAAAACTCTTTTTTATCCATGACTCTTTGGTGCGATAGTAAAGCTGCTGAGGCTAGTACTCAAGTAAGCAGCACAAACAAACTCAGACATATCACCGAAGTTCGAGAACTTTATGTCCGAGAGTGCGTAGCCAGAAATCTAATCAAAGTCAGTTGGATTGGTTCCAAAGAACAAATAGCAGATATATTCACAAAGGCGCTATCTTTTGAATTACATGCTAAACTCACCAAATTGCTTTTAAACTATTATTTGAAATATTAACATTTATTTGCTTCTTTCAGACGCTGAAACGCTTCGACCAAGCTTTATATTTTTTATTTTATTGTTTGGTCCGGGGTGTCATGGTATTTGAATTTACTAATTATATTATAATTTTATATTTTGTGTTGGTTCTAGATATTTCGACCTTGGCTGACGTATTGCAGCCAAGTCTAATGTACCTAAATAGAACTTATGTTTGTGTGACGTACTATCGGTACTTCGACGTATCATGCGCGTCGTGTTGCAGCTTCTGGGTTTCGTCGCGTAGTGCCGAGCGGCTTGCACTGTATAGCGACTTGAGCGTGGCAAGGAGGGAGAGCAAATGGGGTCTTGATTGGACACCTATACAGGTGTATGAGAATAAATGATAGTATTATATTTAATAAAAGGAACTTACCTTGTAGTCGGTTGAGTACTCGTGGCGGCCAATGTAGTTTACGAATTGGTATGCAGGAGTTGTCTTTATAATTAAATTATATAACTGGATAATGTAGTATAATTGAAATATTTATTTAATTCACTTATTTCTCTAATACATGTACTTTCACGGTAGTACTACTGAATTGAATTGGAATAAACACTGGTTAATATCTAAGAGTGCGCTTTAGTAGCGGCACCAAGCTAATATAATATTTCTAACGTAGTAAAATATATGACAGCTGCTCTCGGCAGCAGGACCGCAACTATAAGATTCCACTTAAAGACTGAGCGCGCTCGCTAGCCATCGATCCGCTTTTATTAACTTTGTTTTTCCCTATTTGGGATACCGAGTAATAAACTAGATACATTTTGGCGTACTGAAAAAGATGTTTAGAGATCAAGCTACAGCGGCAGGTCGTAAAAGTGATAGCGCCGCAGCGGTACAAAGAAGCGATCTATAGCGCAACTCCTTATCCTAAACTATTAAGAGATCATAGATCGTCGGCCGAAAATTGAATATAGGCCGGTGACTCACGTACGACGTATTACGGAAATCGTCGCACGTGTCAATGTCATTTACATGCGGAATCATTATTTTCAGGGATCGATGTGGGCGGCTTAATTAAGGGCTAGTGATTAAATTATACAGGTGTTGTATGAAATTTCTATAAGTGAAAATTGGAAAATTTCGCGGTATATTACATTTATGTTTGGGACAGCAATACATCGCGGAATGTTAAACCGCGGGAAGCAGTAAAATAGAAGCGAAGCGTCTCGCAGAGCCGAAAAGTGATTTTAACAAAAGTTAATAAAGTGTTGTCGACAAGAAATTCAAGGCGTATTATTTGCCACCCCATCCTATAACCCGTTCAGTTTGAATTTTTTTTAAAAAGAAAAAATGTTTTAAGAATTTCTTCCAAACAAACATATTGCTGTTTGAAATACTCTCCTTAATAGAACTTTCTATTTAAAATTAAAAATGTGTATAATTAACCTTCAGAGGACGTATTGCCTCTGAAGTAGCACTATACGAAAAGTTGAAAAATAAAAAATACAAGAAAAATTGATATATATACAGATATATTATATGTGAACAAATAGTTTATTGTTCCTACGTTTATATACAACTGAAATTTTATTTACTTTAAAAACGCTGAGTACGAGACGACGGACATATTGCCGAAGTCTCTCGACTTGCGCGTCAAAATAAGTAGCTACGAGAGAATTCTACTTAGTTAGGAGACTTACTGCTCCTTCCTGTTCGAGCTCTCTCGAGCGAATGACGCCAGGAGCTGCGCAGGCCGCCCTTTTAAGCTGTGGCGCGCACCTGCGCCGAAGCGCTGCTGTTTCTTCCCCCTCCAGTCCGCCGCTGCTGCTGCTCACTGATTGGTTCAGCGCTGGTCCGCGTTTTGATTTATTCCCTTTTCTCCAACTTTCTTAGCGCTTTAGTTTGTCTTCGACGTCCGCGCTCGAATTTTCTTTTAAAGTTTTTGTATCTTTTTTGTGCCCTTTTTTCAGGGTCGTTACAACACTAAACCGTAATGCTGGGCGACGCCGTTGAAATCTGCTCGGGAGGGAGTGTTGAGACTGGGCGAGCGGAGTTCAAGCGACGGCAGTGACGCCATGCGCGTGAGGAATGATGAGACTGCTCGTCCCCCTCTTCCCACCTAGCAACGGCCAGCGGCGGCGGCGCTCATTTCTCTGTGTGCCCTCGCCCAAGATAGACGCGTCCGCGCTAACAAATTCTATACGTATACTCCTTCGTTAATCTAAGTTTGACTTTAGTACCTTCGTATCAGGAAAGTTCGAGGGTAAGCTTGAGGAGAATAAAGTGTGATTAAATCAAACAGTGTTCTTTATTACCCCAAGTCACGCCAGGCCTAGTAATACTCCAACATTTCAGAAAATATATTTATTAATATTAATATTAACAACATCAACAAACAAGAAGATTTCAATACTATTATTAGACAATATAACAAACTAAATAAATATTTAAATAAAATAGATTCATTTACTGCATAAGTTCTTTTTTTTTTAATTTTTCTATGCGTGTGTATAATGTTTGTGTAGATATATGCCTTCCGTGTATGCGTGTATAAGTGAGCTCGGGCAGACTCGGGTATTGTCGCCACGCAGACTCGGTACATACTTGTTGTCCCGTATACGACTGCTACTGACAGAGAGAAGACTTACGACGAGAGAGACGTTATCGTCTCTCTTATATTTATACTATTGTTTATCATGGTATGACCTAAAATTTGTTGAGTGTTGTATAAAAAATAGGCATGTACATTCATAGGTTTGTGAAATATTATTGTATTTATATATTTGTTTTTTTTTATTTTTTGTTAATTAAGGCCTGAGGAGGTCCTTACCAGGGACGAAACGTTACCAAAGTATTTATTAGTTGTTTTTTTCAAATTTCACATCAAGGGTTATTCTCTTATTCTTTGTCCAATATCAATTATTCGTTAATAAATACGTTATCTCCGAAACCTACACTGCGGTTGAGATGCTAACGCCCTAATTTCATTACTAAGATTTTAACAAGCAGAATATCTTGAACCCACATTCGTTCTCTCTTAATTTTATAAATTCAATTATCGTTACACGAATTCTTAAGACGTAACGACATAGAGTAACATCTCGTCTGGCCCGATTTCCATGTTAATGAAAATATATGCTGAATATTAGAAAGGGATTAGTAATAGCTTAACATTAATAACAAACAATAATATTCGTTTTCCGTGTTTACACTTGAAACGGTCACGACTTTTCTCGGTCCTGTAGTAATGTAGATTTATGCAAAAAATAGCTAATTTAATGATTTTACTAGAGAAATGATTTTATTAGAGAAATGATGTCTTAGACATACATCAATTTCTCTAATTATCAAACATTTGTGAAATTTCGAATCATCAAGATAACGCAAATAAAGCGTATCTGTTTATGTTTTCGTTTGTAAAAATCAAAAGCGGATTTACTATTTTATTTCATTTTGTGATATTGAATATATGCAATAATCAAGGCAATATTCTCAATCCTATTTGAATATATTTATGTGGTTATTAATATCCTAGTCTTATTATTGTGTTAATTTCTACTACCTCGTATCCCGGACCTGACTAAATTATCTAACTACTAAATAAAATCATTCTATTTAGTCTGCTGTAAGAAAGACGACACAGACTAGTAAACATTCACTGCTTTTCTCTAGTAAAATCATTAAATTAGCTATTTTTTGCATAAATCTACATTACTACAGGACCGAGGAAAGTCGTGACCGTTTCAATGGCGATCCTGCCAGGATAAGAGGTTTTAAAGTGGAATGCATTATAATAAGTCAAAATAAAATCTTCCTGAATATACTTAGTACAGTCCACACAAACATAACACAAAAATAGATTTGCAGTTATTAAGCAATCTAGTCAGACGTGCAATTTATGCAGTCACCTCTCTATATTACAATCAAACAAAGACAAACCCTGACAAACAAAATGGCAGAAGCCCAAACAAACATTTTCTCGAGCACGCACAGACAGAGTACAATACACTCTCAGGTTGTCTCTGCGGCTGTTCTAAAAGACCAACTGAACATTTCTTTAGCATTAATTACGCCGAATGATGACGCGAATCAAACAATGATCGACGAGCCATCTAAAAATACACAATGGATTCAGGCTGCTCATGATGCGATACAACACTTATTCGAAAGATCTGAGGAAATTACTGAGACATTCGAAAATTTAGAAAAAAATTCATCTGAGTTATCTGAAAGGTTTGATAGAAATGATCAAAGATACGAAGTATTACATGAGGATTATATTAGGATCAAATCTAAATTAAATGAATTCGAAGTAGCTTTGTCAAATAGAATTACTAATAATGACTTAAAGGCCTTGGAAGATAGAATCATGCAAGCAATCGATGAAAGGATACGGGCGGTAGAACCTCAAATCCAGCTGCATACGGACGAAACATCACTCGATGATATTCGGTCTACTTGTTCAANTTTCGAATCTTATAAGTCAAATAACCCCACAGATTAAAGAATTAGTTCAAATAGAGTCCACATCCATCACAAAAAATATAGATCAAAAAATAGAAGTTACGAACAAATCGGTGTATGACAAATTAACGTCTTTAACGAATGCAAATTCAAATTTATTAAAAGCACTTAAGACGAATGAACAACAAGTGAGATCACTTGTGATTGATCATCAAAAATTCTCAGACGCTTTGTTAATAACTGACCAAAATTTAAGTACAGTTAAATCAGATATTGAAAATTCAAAGAAAATGTTGTCAGAACAAATAGATCAATTGACAAATAAGATTCGAACATTTCGAAACTCCTCGTTGAACGCTAGTTTAGGTGATAGTTCTTTTTCGCTGGTATCTAACGGTCCAAAATTAAAGCCACCAACCTTTAAAGCAGACGGAAAAGACAAACCCATGCGATATTTAAGAGAAATGAAGAAGTACCTTGAGGTATTAGACTTAGAATCAAATAAAATGATCCTAATTATTGGTCAGTCGTTAGAAAATACAGCCTCAGCATGGTTCGATATCGCGGAAAATTCTATCCAGTTCATATCAGATTTTGAGAAAAAATTCAAAGCAAGGTTCTGCAATGAAGTGTGCCAAGACGAGTGGGCGCGTAAAGTTGAATACAATCATTATAATAGTGGCACAAAATACTCTCGTCTTGAATATGCTACTTATGTATGTGGATTCGCGCAAGATCTCGAACGAAACTTTACAGAATCAGAGCTAGTCCGAAAGATATCCAATCACTTTGATTGGGATATTAAATATACAGTAAGATCACAGGGGATTGAAACGCAAGAGAAATTCTTTGAATTATTAGCTCTAAAAGATAGTGGCCCAGATCAAAGAAGATCCACATTTAGACCATCCCAAGATCAAACACAAAATCCCGAAAAGTCACCTACCAATAATCCTTGGAATAAAAACAAGCCTAATTTCCAAAACAAGGGTAACCTTCAGAAACAAGGACAACAAGTCCAAACGTTAAACGTAATTGAAACTAAAAAACCTCAAGCAACAAATACTTTGTTGAAAGACACGGGTACCAAACCCAAAAATACCATATCGAAAAATTCATCAAGTTCCTCTTTCTTTGACGAAGAATTAGAAGCATGTCTAGAAGTCATTTAAATATAAAATAAAATCATTTCGAAATCTAATTGCATGGATTTTGTTTATAAATTTTTCAAATTCAAAAGATATTCTCGGTGATTTCACATTAAATCTTGTTGATAACTTCAGGTGCATTTCAAAAAGTGAAAAAGATCACATGGATCACTTAGAAAGATTATACAAGGATTTAATTGAATGGAATTTCACGTTAAAATTTGAAAAAACTGCATTTTTTAAAGAAAAAATACANGATTTTATAAAATACATACATATAAAATACAACTTATGGGTTTTATTCTCTCAACTATGGGAATAAAGCCACAAAATTATAAAAACAGTACTGCAAAAAATTATCCAATCATATTACTAGAATCATTACGAAAAGAAAAACAAAAATCCTGGGAGTGGGGGGACAGACCTTTTCAAAATTATGTCTGCCTCACAATTCCCAACAAATCCAAAGACTTGTTAGAATTTCAAAAGAACGACAAGCATTTCAATAATTTGATTATCAAAAATTCTGAAAATAAAAATCATAACAAAATTACTACATTATTTGAGAATGATATGATTTATGAAAACAATCAATCGAATCGATAGAAAGTTATAACTTCAAAAGAAATTATAAAAAATCTTATTCTTGAAACAAACGAATCGTACAGCCATGTTGGCATGAAAAAAGACGTTCGTATGTTACAAGAAGATTTCACTTGTCATTTGTAGGTATAGTGCCAATGGAATCGACTATTCCAGAGGTCCTCACGATTTATAAATCGTGAGGAGCCTCAAACAAAACACGATTATAATGAAGATGTACCACTACTTGTAAATAAATTTATTATAGTTTTTTTTTTTTAAACAAACTTATAAAGCGCCTATTATAAAATTTAACGTGTTAGTAAGAAAAGAAAAAAAAGCGTATTTCATACACTATATCAATTTATATCAAAAATGAGATTTAATTTTATATAAAGAAAAAATGATTCAGAAAATTCTTGAATAATACAACCTACAGGGTCCGAATTGAGTCTCTGTAGAGTAAATAAGCAACCTGGTGCGGCGTGCACAGCGTGAGAGTGAGAAGATGACGTAGCGGCGGCGCGGCGCGCGCATCTCTGTATACTTGTATGAATGGTTTTTGTATATAGGTGTGAATGTGTGTGTATATATTTGTATGTAAACGTTTTTTCGGCGGCTCGTGTCCCGCTCTCTCCTCTTTATAAGGACCTGCGCGGCCTATGGCCAGTCACTAGCTCCAGCGCAATTATCAGCGCACTAGTCCTACCAAGAGCAACCATAAAGCCTTGGTAGTAAAAATACTTAAAATATTTTCTCACTTTTGAAGGACTTATAAAATTTTCTAGTCAAGCAAAGATATCGCAATTTAAGCGTATCAGTCTTGGACTTAGAAAAAATTTCAGTTTCTTTCAAAAGACTTAGAGAAATTTTCGAATATTCTTATACTTATAAAAACTATCTAGTCAAGCACGATATCGCAATTCAATGCGTATCTGTCTTAGATACAATACAATAACTACTAAATGATTCATCCATTGACAGTCATCATACGACTTAGGACGTAACAACGTCAACAAGTACGACTCTGTGTTTACGTCGCAGTCAAGCAGAGCGAGCTTGACAGCGTAATATATACTTGATCAAAAAGTATATTATACGCGCGTGTATATACTCTAACTAAGAGTTTAATTACACGCAAGTATATTTGAGGTTTTGTAAGAAGCCAGCAGTGCATATCTCTTTGCCAGAGGATAAGCCCTAGCTGACACTGAAACACAAAATTAAAGGTGACGAATCGAAAAAAGACTGATACGTATGGAATTATGAATAAAAGTCTTTTAACAGAGTGCGAAGAATTTAGAAAGTTCATTTGCTTGATATTACACTTAATCATTGAACTTTTATTGTTCCGGACGTAACGAGGGGTTATCAGTGAAAAGAGCAAGTGCGACACGTTGATATTTATGAATATTTATTTATTCATTTTGCAATAGCTTAGCGAACTTTTCCCAGCCATTTAATCCTCATTGCGCGAATCAGAAGGGCGATTCGTGGCGTCAGGCTAACACATTTAAGAGTGATTTTTAATTGCTCCTAGACTGCCAGATCTCAAATAGAGAGTTTGACTCCACGGATTGTACTCCGGATTGTACGAGTTTTACTCCACAAAAAGTATATTATACGCGCGTGTATATACTCTAACTAAGAGTTTAATTACACGCAAGTATATTGGAAGTTTTGTAAGAAGCCAGCAGTGCATATCTCTTTGCCAGAGGATAAGCCCTAGCTGACACTGACATATAAAATTAAAGGTGACGAATCAAAAAAGACTGATACGTATGGAATTCTGAATAAAAGTCTTTTAACAGAGTGCGAAGAATTTAGACGAAATACTTCTTGTACGTAACTATAATTACTACACATAACCTGCAATATTCAAAAAATTTTATTTGCACCTTGGTAGCCGAATTTACTGCGCATGCTTTGCCATCGCTCGACCGAGTGCTTGCGCAGTAGATTTTTTTTTGAGTTTCATACGTCGGTTTATAACTATATATATATAAGGCTTTTTTGTAAAATTTGTATCACTAACATGAAATCACTGATTATTCTGATGCACTACCCTCGAATGATTTCTACACCTATAAGACAACAAAAACCACGGCGCGCACCACCTAGACCTTCTCATCGGTCACCCTGTACATCTAGACCCCATCCTCGTATGATTTTTACACCTAGACACCAAAAACCACGGAGCGCTCCACCTAGACCTCCTCATCGGCCACCCTGTACACGTTGACACTGCCCTTGAACTATTTCTAAAACGAAGACACAAAAAACCACGAAGCGCACTGCCTAGACCTCGTCATCGGTCACCCCGTACACCAAGACGCCGTCCCCGTATGATTTTTTTACCTAGACACAAAAAAACACGGATCGCACCACCTAGACCTCGTCATTGGCCACCCTGTACATCTAGACCCCGTCCTCGTATGATTTTTGTGTATTACACATAGGCAACTGTATTACACATAGCTTGTGCGGCCAACTTCATGCTCCTACCACTTTGAAAGCCAACTTCACGGTCCTAACGCACTGGAGACTGGAGAATTTAAAGAAACTGTTCTGAGCATTCACGATGTATACACTCGTTTATTATTAAAAATAACGGCTTATTTACAAAAATTTTCGTTGGAAATCATAGTTTAGCTTAGGCTTTAGCTTTACTAATAAGCCAAAAAACTCACGAACAGTAACGATAAGCATTTTTTTCTGTATCATGAAAAATCCGAATACAAATATAGAAGTAAATAGTGTCACGGGCGCCGCGGCTCCGTCTGCTTCTCAAACTCGCCTTCGTGGCGCTACCGTGCCACTTGATTACCTCTTACTATCTTTATTTTGCATGAAAGAACTTAATCACTTTGATGAGCAATCGAACTTCAACTTAACTGCAACTGAACAACAACCTAATTCGGTTGATGTTTACCCTCCAGGCACTAAATACAAAAAAGGTTCATGATAGGACTTAAGTAACAATTTCAACTGGGACATTCTTATGAATTCTGACATGGTAATTTAAATTTACCTAATTTAAAAAAATAATAATCCATGTTTGTAATAATAATTACTTCGACTAACAATGATCCCGACATTTAAATAAAGGTTATGTTCGAAACAGTTTTTTTTGATAGATCATACAAGCTTCTTTTAAACAAAAATAAACTTATCAATAGTTTATTTTTAGCTTCGGATATAAGCTTATTATTATTTAGCTAGCTAATGAAAAAGCTTATTTTTCTACAGATCGCTCTTCATAATAATGAAAATTATGTTGATCGATACAGGTAGATTTGTAAAGAATAAATAAACTTACATTTTTTGATGTCTGCGAGCTTTTTCTAGGCTAGATAGTTTTTCTTTCATACAATACTGTCGAGCCCCAAGAATTATATTTTTTATGTACTCCATTTCATTGATATTTAAAAAATCAATGGAAAAAATTAATTGATCTCTCTTGCTCATCTCATTCCAAAGTGTAAGCAAGTTTGTATTGTGGAAAATCCACTCTCGTGTCGTAAAATACTGTAGTACTTCAAGTCCATCTGATATGCGTTTTTGCAAACGAACCATGCTAAAACATAATTTGGAAATCGTTTACAAATGTACGAATAAAATTATGTTATAATGCTTTCAACTGTTCTTAGGTTTTTATTATTAAAGTTATTACTTTTCACAAAATTATTCGTCACCATTCGGCATCTTATATTTATACTAGCAACGGTTATTACCTCACTCACTGACGCTCGCTCAGTTGTACTTACTTTTTATCACATTTATTATCGCACTGAGAGAAAGATAAAAAAGTTTCTTTGTCACCTATATATTTATGTTATAAATGTAACAAAATATTGCGGAAAATGTCTGTATATTAATAGTTAACATGCGAATTTCATGGCTAGCATTCGCAGTGTTACGTGCAGATGGCGCTGTTTGTCGCCTGAACGGCCGGCAATTTAGTTTACCAGGCATGCATGTGCAATTGTGAGGTTAGAATGTTCATCAATGAATGTAATTATTATACTTATAATATAAATAAATGTAGGAAATGCAAGGATCATGCAAAAATTTGTAGGAGATATATTCAAGTCATATATAGGTCCACATAATTTGAGGTTAAGAGTTTAGGATAATCACCACCTAAATAAATTAGTTTGATTTTATTAATACTTTAACTTGATATATTTAATTCAATCTTACTCTACTATCTCTAAAAAGTTGATATGATACGCATGCACTGCACTTCATTTAACTTGACCGAACAAAGCCATCAACTTTTATTTCCTAATATCCGGTTATCTGGTAGACAAATTAATAGATATTATTTATATTAGCATGATAACAGTTCAAAATGTCTTGCTTAACAGAAGTAAACCTAAAATGAACTCATTTGAACATTCATTGTGGCTTGTCGAGTACATTAGATAAACATTTTACATTTCGCTTGGCCTACGGTCAATTTGACCAAAATTTCAAATCAGCCAATTGTAATGATAACAGAATGAATTTTATTTGAACTTGTGTATCAGCTCTTGACAATTAAAAAAAGAGTATATATCAATAACCTTAGATTCATAGTTTAAAAGATATTCAAAAACTTCAAATGAATTTCAAGCACTTGCTCGTGGTTTTTAATTTTTGAAGATACAAATATTCTACTAACTTCTGAACTGTAAATTAAAAGTTATTATAAGAATTAAATATATAAGAAAAAAATAAATATATAATAAAATATTAAATATATAAGAGTATATATTTAGAGTATATTATGATACACTTGTGGGTGTAGTGTTTAATATATGTATATTGAACATTCACTTCGATTTGTTAAGCAATAATTATTTGAGTTATTTACTATAGTTATGAAATAATTTAGGCTATAATTATTATTTTACTGTGTATAAATCTTTGAAAAACAATGCAATTGAACAAAAATTTAAAAACGATTCCAGGAAATAAAAAATTAAAAAAAATAGTGGATGTGTTTTACGTATGCAGTGCAGTAGCTGGATAGCTAGAATCTATTAAATAGTAAGTGAGTTACAAAAGTTAAAGTGGAAAAAGAGATGAAATAAGGAAAATTATTGGCAAGAAAATCTGTAAAAGAATAGAGGAACATATAATTCAAGTGTTTATTGGACTCAGAAGCAAAAAATTAATGTTCAAGATTTAAGAAATAGTTTTAATACAGTATAATAGTTTGACGATTTTTCAATGAGAAACAAAGCATTTTACGCGAAAACGGATTAAAATATTTTCTTTTTAAATTTGTATCTACAATCTCTCTAGAACACATTTTCCGGAAAATCGGCCTCGCGATTTGTAATCAGCGGGTCAAAAAATATAAGAAAAGATATAGTGCTTGCCTGGAACTTGCTGTTCTACCTCTCTGGGAAGCCATAATATAGAAGCAGGGGGTGGTGGAGGGACCTTTTTGCACTAAATTTGCAATATTTCAATTTTTAAACATGATTTATTTACTTTTCAAAGAGAAGCAATATCGTGTATGAAAATGCTACAATTCAAAAATTTGTAATTTAACTCCCATAAACCGTGTCTATTTTATAGCCATTAAAACAATTGAATTGCTTAGATCTTTTAAAAGAACCATTTTCAAGCTTATCGCTTTTGAAATTAGTAATCAGCGGGTCAAAATACATAAGAAAAAGTTCGGTGATTTAGAGGACCTCTTTATGGTGCCTAGACTAATTCCTTTGAAAATAAACTTAGAGACACCGAACATACTGTACACATAAAAACCTACACAATCGCATTGTCCTAGACGAAAAACCACTGCTAATTCTTTGGCACGTAGCTCCCTTCAACTTTATGTATTGCTTAATATCAGAATTTTTTTTACTTCATATATAATTCAAGTTTCTTTTTGTTTGATAAATAAAATTATTTTGAATCAATTACACACACACACACACACACACACACACACACACACACACGATACGCTGATCACGTGCGACAAATCTCTATTATGATTTGGAGAAAACAATAGGGTTATTATATATATTAGAATTTATATGAGTGGATGGGATTGGCACAAAATAAAGATACGAGGAGGGCTTGCGTAGATGAGGCGATAAACTTTTGAGTTCGAAATGCCACTTAAATAAAAAAAAAATGTGAGCTCTTAATCGTTTAAACGTATCATTAGCAATCCGAATCAACACAATATTATACTTAAAAAATATTGCAGTAAAAATCGTAACTCTTGTATGTACTTACTTTTGAGTAAGATTTAACCTTAGCTTTATTTTAAAAAAACATACCTGGATATTGGCGTCTCGATCTTCCATCAGCTGTTTGGACCGCGTCTCCGAGGGATTGTAATACCCTTATAGTGAAGGACAGTCGGCAGTCTATAAGCCTTTGACACACAGCATAAATCTAAATATTTTTTTCTTTAAATACTCGTTTATTCCTTTTCATTGCATCCTTTTCTTATTAAACTCAATTATATATTTTCCAGTAACCTTCAATTTCTATGTTTCACATCTGCCAGGCGTCCTGTGACGGCTGATGTTTTTTTAATGGATCTCTCTACACTCAATAAGATTGCTGAGCGTGACTTTCTGCCAAGGAAGAATGTGTCAGACTTGGAAAAAGATTACAAGTATATGGTGACAGCATTGAAAGAGGCGAAGACAAGATATGGTACGAAGGTTGTAGCCGAACTCGATGAAAGCTTTCAAAGCTTCCTGCCCGAGAAGATTTCATCAGCCATTCTAAAAGATCAGCAGTTTTTTAACACACTTTCCAACACTGCTAATAAACTAAGTTTATTTGTAGTATATCATGGTGAAACTTCTTTCAAGTTTGAATCTTGTTGACAAAGCAAAAGATAGTAATGAAAATACGCACATTGCTTCTTTTAAGCTATTTATTGTATTTTTTTTCAGATTGAATATTGTACATAATAGTCATAATACATAAATAAATACATTGATAAACTTAAACATTTTTGCTTTTATATTTATTTATACTACAACTTATAATTTACACATTTTTAATAAAAAATACAATAAAAATTAATTTACATCCTAGATAATTCAAAGAATCTCATTTTTATTTATCCAACTATTGCCTACTCGTCCAACTATATCCAACTCGCTGCCGAAGCCTAACCATTTTACATATATGCGTTTACCACTTTTCTTCAAAACTTTTTCTACGAAATAAATTTCAGGATACATAGTTTTGTGAATTTACGTTTCATAAAAGCCGCCGGAGACCGATTTATCATAATAATCTTTGAGGTGGTAAGTTATCGGATTTGTTTTTACAACTCGCGTTATTGTGAAAATTTCAATAGACCAGTTTGGTGTATAACCTTTTTCAAAAATATTCTTAATCTTACTTGTTCGTACTTTATCTCCTACTTTGAATTTCGGTTTTTTTGCTGGTGACTTTTCATAAGGAAAACGTCTCTTGACATCTCTCTCATTTGCCTGGTTAACATTTTTAGGCTCGATTCCTGTCGTCCGATGTTTTCTCGAATTGTATGCTTTGAGCAAGTTAGGTAGAATATTCAACCATTTGTAGCTTCCTTGTTTGCTGAATTCTATCCACATTGCATTTTTTAATGTTCTATTGAATCTTTCACATATGGTTGCATTAAGATTACTATGTGAAGAGTATAGGCTTATCTTGTGCTTTTTCATAAGATTTTGGAAATTTTAATTGTAAAATTCTTTTCCTTCCATCTTTTAATATCGACTTCATATCTGCAGTGACATCATTAGCACTCTTTGACTTGACTGGGACGGCCCATGCATACTTTGAAAATATATCTAGGACAGTAAGTAATGAAAACCTTTGTTCTCTTTGGAGTAAGGTATCATTTCAACAAGATCAGCTTGCCAAGTCTCATCTATGCCACGTATGTCATATTTTCTTCTCTTGTAGCTGCGTCGTGCTGGCTTATAAAGCTCTTCAGCTACTCTTTGACGTTCCATCTTTATCGTCTATAGCGGATGAAAATCCTCTGGAAATTCATCTATACGATCTTTTAATTGTCTATTCACTTCTTCAATGATATAATTAACACCAGAGTAATTACGTAGAGTTGTTTTATAAAGATATTTCAGTTTTGCAGCCACTTCCACTTGTTGTTTTTCAACTTCCTGCTTATATTCTTCTATAACTTTTGTTGAGAAACAGTGAGGTAGACGGGAGGATTGTTTATAATGAAAGAAAGTTTATTGTAACTTATATACAGAGCATGCCGAGCATGCATGAGCTCTCCTAGAGCGTACAGCAACCAGTGGGTTGAGTCGTAGTCGCGCAGTTTCAGCGTCTCTCGCTCCGCGGAGAGGTGAGGCTTACATGTGTGCGTCCCCTAACACACTCGTTAGCGCGCTAACTCATTCTAGCGCGCATACTATATTATATATTCTGAACTTGGCCTGAACTTGGCAGTATACTTTGAACTTGGCCTGAACTTGGCAGTATACATTGTACTTGGCCTGAACTTGGCAGTATACATTATGAATGTACCATATATTTCAACAACTTTAGTTATTCCAGTAAGTTTAGAAGCTATATAATTTATTTCAGTTTGTAGGATAACTTTCAGTGAATGCAAGGTGATTGCATCGTTTGGATCACGCGGGACTCCTAGAATGCAAAGCCGCTTATTTTCTAAATCAAAATCACTATCTGATGTAAAATTAAAACCAATGCCTGGAGGACCACGACTCACTTGTGAGCCCTCAAGATTTCTTCCAAACACATTGAGACTCATGGTGCTACTGATCCAAATGATAAGGTTGTGTGTCAATATGTATGTCCAGCTTCACGCAATTCTTCAATAATGGATTCAATTTCATTGATGTGATTGTTATTTCGAGCAGATCGTTCGGCAACCAATAATCGGAGTCGCTCGATAAGCTCGTTCTTAGCTATTTTATATTAAGGTATGAGTCCTTCTCCGATGCTGCCGTTTTTCTTTTTACGTGGAGTGCTACGGAACATTGGTGCTAAGACATTCTTATATTTATTACTTCTCGAACTTCGTATAGATTCATTTTTGCTATGTTTGTTCCGATGAGCATTTGTTGCTTCCAGAATCATGGGAAAATATTTACGATCTGCTGAACTCAAAAGAAGATCATTCGGATATTTTTTAAATAGCAACTCCATTTGTCCACTACTTTTAGGATAACTTTCACCTCTCACTCTGACATATTTTTCATCAAATTCAATTTCTGAATCACCAATTATATAAACACCATTAACTTTCCGCACTCCATATATATATATATACTAGTGGGGCTTCGCCCCCCTGCTCGCTTCGCTCGCCAACCCCCCATTTTAGTTTTTGTTTGATTTTTATTTTTCAACTGTTATTTTCGTTATCTGATGATTAAGTTCTAGTTGGCCAAGAACAATCTTATTGTATTATATAAAATTTGTAGATCATAAAAAGGTCAAGAATTTAATGTTTGTCGAAATAGAGAAAATCGAAAGAAAAAAAGTAAAAGTACTGAATTAACGCCGAACTTCTACTGCTTATGGCATTTAAAATATATAGTTTTTTTTTCATTTTTTTGGAAATTGTTTTGAAATTAATTTTGATTCTTCCCACTTTCAATTATATGTTACAATTATACATAAATCTGGTCCACTACTTTTTCTTATAATAACCATTGCTGCGTTGTTGAATGACCTGTGGC
>CM053171.1:32026395-32059419 GCA_012977825.3 Pteromalus puparum
CGGAAAAAAAGCCGGAAAATCACACACTTTATGACACAACCTTTATTTATGCAATACAAATCATTTTAACGACCAAACATTTTTTTTTAGTCACGTGACTAATCCCAGACGGACGCTATAATCTATTCCGAATTATCCTAACAATAGGTTATATGGTCTATATTAGCTGTTACCACCCGACCTCAATAAGATGATGTTATACACTAGAGCTCTTATGCTTTCGTCCGACTCTACCTGTACAACCAGAAGACGTCGAGCAATACAGATACTGCACATTTTGGCATAAAATATCAGTAGTATATTAAGCGACCTACGGAAGACTCCTACATCCTTTGTAGAAATTTTCCAAATGCCCTCATACAACAAGCTCATAGCAGGCATCATATCAAAATATATCATATACGAGTAGAGCATAGAAATATAATACGGCAGAGAATCAAACTTATATAAATTATTTCCTATCTTTTTCCACACACACCACGATAAATGGAGGTAAATAAGAACAGAAGCCGTATTTTTTTATTATTTTTTAGTTAAAGTTCGGAACTTCATAACAGTTTTGGACTTATTATAAAAGTTTGACAAGTAAATAAATTCTTATAAGGTTTTATTTGCGGTTTGTATTGTAACACTTTGATGGCGTATGAGCTTAGCATTGACCTGGTTGCTTTTCGTATTGTGGTTGACAGACTCATTGATGTCGTTCTATACTTAGCAGTGTCGCTTTATGGCTTTTAGTCAAATTAAAAAATTCACTTTTAGCGTGTTATAACTTAGCATATGTAAAAAACTTTATAAAGATCTATAATGTGAATTATATTCAAAACAGTCTTAACAAAAAATAAATGATGAGTATCCCCCGATAAACTCCCCTGCTTAAATATTAATTGGACGCTGAAAAATTGTAACTCCATGTACTTAGGTGCAAGCATTTAAACTTAAGGTATTTCGAAATAACATGTTTGACAAAAATTAAATTAAATAAAGCTAAATGAGCAGTTACAAGTAAAGGACCGGCCTAAAAACCACCCGCAAGAGTATCATGTAACTTGACAGAGATCCGTATAAATTCGTATACACAATAAGAGTGGAGATCAAGGAAGAAAATTACGAAGATCAGGACCAAAAATCTATTTCTCGGAATATGATTTGTGCCTTATATTTTTACATAACTTCGTGGTCTCGTAAAATGCAAAGCGCTTCCAGTAGGAAAACAAAAAATTTATTTTTTAATAATGATGTTTTTAGAAATAAAACATTAATAAAATCCAAAAACATATCTGCTTTCCTACTTAATGCCTAAGCGTAAGAAACGAAAAGACGCATCATACAACAATAATTACATTGAGAAGCCTACAGAGCGTACCACCTCATGAACTTCATTTAAAAATTGGGGCTATTATTATGTTAATAAGAAACTTGAGTATAACAGACGGTTTGTGTAATGGCACGCGATTAAAAATTACCAAACTATTTAAGTACAACATTGAAGCTGAAATTATAACTGGGGAAAAAATCGGAAATAAAGTTTTCATACCTAGAATTACTTTAAATACTGGAAATTTATCTTCATTGCCAATTATTTTATACAGAAAACAATTTCCTTTAGTCTTAGCGTTTGCTATGACTATTAATAAATCTCAAGGACAAAGTTTCGATAATGTAGGAATATACTTTAAAAAACCGTTATTTTCTCATGGACAATTGTATGTATCATTATCTAGATGCAAAGATCCTAATCGATTGTTTATTCAAAAGGAAAGTGAAAACAATTCAGAAATAGAAAATATAGTTTGGAATGAAATTTTTTATTAGAAGTCATACTTGAATCGCACGAATACACACATACATATATATAGGTGGTTCTCTGACAAATCGTGCGCGACAAAAAAAATGTTGCCCAAACTTGGGGGATATGTTCTAGAGGTCACTATGATGTCAGCTGTAAATTTTCAGATCGATTTGATCAATTCTCTTTGAGTTATAAGGGTTCAAAGTTGGTTATTTAGGCATTTTTTGCCTATTTTCAATGATTTATAGCTCTTAAACAACACATCTTTCACTAAAAACACACTAAATGTTTTTTTTTTGTAAAATTTTCTCAACTTTTTCATAAAAGTTCCCTTATAGACCTATATATATGTTATAACTGACTTGTTTGCAATTTAAACCTTAAAATGTGAAAATCCAAGATGGTCAAAAGATACCTTTTCATAGTGCAAAAGTACCTGTACAAGAGCCAGAATGGCAGAGGCCTTTGTTTTTTTGTTTTCATGGGACACATAGTAGTGAAAAATCCTTAGACATAATTTAAATGACTAATAATAGCTATGACAAAGGACGTAAGATTCTTTGTTACCAACATAACCTACCAATGTAATATTTCTATACAAAAGTAGTTGGAGTGTGGATCACATCTTGGATTTTCACATTTTAAGGTTTAAATTGCAAACAAGTCATTTATAACACATATATATATATAATCATTAATGCATTAATATATACAATGTTCCTATACATTTTTATAAATAACAATTTCAGGATGGAATGGAATCCGGTTCAAAATTTGATTCCAGTGAACAATATGGATTTACGCGAAGTAAATAATCAAATTATAGAACATGAACGCGATGAAGTAAATTATGAAAATTATTTAATTAATTTGCAACAGGATTATGATAAATATGAATTGGATAGACTCAATGAAAAGATTGAAATTTCCGAAATTTTTAATGATGAAATTCTTCAACATTTTTCTAGTTTAGATGAAATTCCTACTAATATGACTTTAAATATTCAACGTATTTTAAAACTACGTAAAAAAAAAATCTTATACCTACATCTTTGATAAGTAATCCTGATGCTTATGTAGCTTATATTTTGAATATTGCTAACATTATATATCACATCAATTTAACAACAAAATAAAATTTTGCCAATTACGTTTTATCAAGTTATTAAAAAATCAAATAACAATACTACAAAATAAGACATCATTGATTTATTCACATTATTAATATCGAGTCAATTACTATAGTGAAAAGTGGATTAGGCTATCGCGGTACCATTTATTTTTGTTAAGACTTTGATATATATTCACATTTATGATCTTATAAAGTTTTTACAATGCTAAGTAAAACGCAAAAGTGATATATATACAAAAGCAAAGACAATGCTTAAGTATAACATCAAAGTTCAACAATACAAAAGCAAAGTCAATGCTAAGTATACGCACATCCAAGTGTTAACAATACAAAAGCAAATAAAAACCTTATAAGAATATTTACTTCAAACTAAGTCAAACTTTTAGTCAAATTTAACAAAAATATAAAAAAACGTCCTGTCTATTTACCTCATAGGTGGTGTGGAAAAATAGAAAATAAATTTAGTTATATCTTTCTTATATTGTTTACTCTTACTGTTATATATAATTTTGATACTGATGTGCTATGAGCTTGTTATGAGGGCTTGGAAAGTTTCTACAAAGGATGTAGGATCTTCCGAGGCTAAGACATTATTTATGCCAAAAGTATTGTATGCTCGAGTCGTTCGTTGGTAGAGTCGGAAGGAAAGTAACTTTATACATCATCTTAATATAGTGCTAGCTAATATAGCCTAATATTTTAGAAAATCGAAATAATAATACGCGTCGCGAAAGTGCACACTAAAAATGTCGTTAAAGATGATTCAAAAAGTGTGTCATAAATTGATCCGATTTATCCGATGTACTATTACATTGTTGTTAGTAATTTTTTTGCTAATAAAAAACTTTAAATAAAAAAATTGTACTAACAATCATAAATTTTGAAAGCTGCTAATAGGAGGTGTGGGGGGTGCGAGGGCTGTGCGGGGGCTGGCGGGGGCTTTTCACATTATCCAAATCACATGAAAATGAAAGAATTTTGCCTTATTTTGCGGGGGGGCAGTGCGGAGGGGGTGCGGGGGGGCTGAGGGGGTGCGGGGGGAGTATCTCAAAACAACTATATAATATAGGTAATATATATATATATTGGACTGTGGCTTTCATCTAGCAATGATAAAAAGTCTTGAGATGATTCATGTCTTCCATGGGCAGATTTAAAAGAAGAATTGGTTATTGTGTCACCCATTGACTCAAAATCATCGTCTACATCATCATCATCATCATCATCGAATAAACTTGAATTATTATTATTATTATTATTTAGATCGTTTAGCATACTTGATCGATCAAATTTTATTCGTTTTCTCATTTTTTTACTCCTGTGTGTATCCAAAATGTGATTAGATGGATGCTGCAGTAGGCTTTCATTTTTCATGTCAACAAGTTTCTCTAGCGCTGTGACGACTGGTTTCAGAGTATCACCAATGACTTTTTCAAAATCATATTTCTCCTGTTTTAATAGTGTATTTTCTTTTAATAGCCTCACGAGCTCGCAAGAGCTCGCTGAGAATATTCTTCTCTTTCTTGAAGTCCGACATACTGTCGAGATGATGTCTACATCTGTACTGTAAGTTTTACACTCATAATTCCTTTTTTATTGCAAAACAGTCGAAGCCTTTTCTGTATCTACCCTCATTCGTCGCTCTATCTTTGTCAATAACAATGAATCCATACTTATCATTCTTCCAACATTCAGAACATAAATTTCGAAATTCATTGAAAGTTAAATCGTTATTCACATGATCTTCATAGATATGTTTCAGAATCACATCGTCTTGGCGATAAATCACTAACAAATTAACATTATCTCTAATGAGATGTTTTCCTATATGAGCATATGATTGACATAGATAGAAACTGTCTACACTTTTATGTCCTCCATTCAGAAAAATGCTCTGATATTATCCTGCTTCTCACAAACGACATAATCAAATATTATTATTGAATTTGGAAGTGCTTCATCTGGAGATACCACGGATTCATGCTCACTAAACGGAAGATATGATACTCCTTCAATCGGTTCCAAGAAATTCTTGAGAAATTGATACTTTGGCTGATTCAAGGATTTTAAGTATACGTACAAATTCTCGAACCTCAGACCATTGAGATGTGTAATTAAAGCCAATAAACTATTTGTTTTCCACAGTTCGATGACCCGCAGAATCCTGCTCGTATACTATCTGGCAGTAATTCACCATGTTTGACGTTCTGCTCAGTTAAATCCATGTTCACGTAACAGAGTCAGATTCAACAATGAGCTCTTGAAATATAAACGCTTGTTTTATACCTTGATCGTCAGTTGTAAATCAACGCTCGAAGAGAGATGATCATTCTCAAATCTCAGAAAGGGCCGAAAGGCGATGGACAGCTTGATAAAGTTATCAATAACTTACCTGTTGAAATGCATCTTCCTGGATGTCGATACTGCGGTCCCAGAACCAAATTGAAAAAACGAATGAAAAGAGGAGATCCTGGAATCAATCCGCCTGATCGGGTATGTAAAGAACATGACATAGCATACTCTGATAAAAACGGAGATCGTACAGCAGCTGACAAGAAGCTTGCTGATAAAGCTTCGCAACGTATCAGAGCCAAGGATGCTAGTCTTGCTGAAAAAGCATTTGCTTTGGCGGTTAACAGTGCTATGAAATTAAAAGGAAAAACTGGAATGGGACTGAAATTTAATAAGTTAGTGACTGCGGCTAAAAAATCAATGACCGCAAGTAAATCTTCTCGCAAGGTTATTCAATCAGCCTTGAAGGGTGCACGACAAACTGTTAAGAGTGTGGGAGGAAAGAAAAAAGTTATCACTCCACGAGTTCTACCACTTCCATCGAAAATTGGTGGAGTTCTTCCTTTTCTTATTCCACTATTTTCATGACTCAGTGCGACCGGTGCTCTAGCAGGAGGTGCTGCTGGAATAGCTAAAGCTGTTAATGATGCTAAAGCCGCGCAAAAATATCATGAAGAAAGTAAGAGACATAATCAGACCATGGAAGCTATTGCTTTAGGCAAAGGACTTCATCTTAAGCCCTATAAAACTGGGACGGGATTATTTATGTCACCTCATATCGGTCGTGGTAATCAAGTAAATAGAAAAAAAACTTCGATTTAACTTTGCCAAATTGTCCACTGACTGACTAAGATCGAAAAAAATATGCTCGTATGATGAAAATCTTAGATTTCCGAGGTGTTTTCATGAGAAATAATCTGCCTCCTAATGGTCCATGGCATAATGAATCTGCAGTGGTTAACTTAGATGACTATCAAAATAGAGGAACTCACTGGGTTTGTTGTCGTAAGCAAGGTTCTGAAGTGCTTTATTTTTATAGTTTTGGTGATCTCAAACCTCCCAAAGATCTCATGATATATTTTAACGTGAAAGAAGTGAAATACAATTACAAAAGATATCAAAATTTTGACTCATTTATATGTGGCCATCTTTGTCTCTACTTCCTGGCTGGGAGACTATAAAAGAGGTGCTCGCCGACGAATGGATTCATCATCATACGATCAGTCATGGAAGATAGCTTCACTCTGAGTCTCTCAGGAAACACATCTGTCTTAGAAGCACAATATTTTCCATCGATTGAACTACCACAACATAAGAATTTTGTCTTGGGATTAGTTGAACTTTTAACATTCAACTCTATTCCCAATGTCGACTTTTCAAGTAATAAACTTCATTTGAGCAAATAAGATATTATTACAATCCCTATTGGCAGTTATGAGATTGATGCTACAAATCAATTTTTACAAGAAACTTTGAAATCCAAAGGAATTGAATTTTCTTTGAAAGCTAACAACAATACTCTCAGAAGTTAAATTCTCTGCAGTCATCTGATACATCTCACACCTCACGATTCAATAGGTCGTCTCCTTGGCTTTGCTCCTCGCATTCTCAAAGAGAACATTCAACACAGCTCTGATTTACCTGTGAAAATATTGAGAATCAATGCACTCAGAGTTGAGTGCAATATTACTGCAGGTGCTTACATCAATAATGAAACAGTTCATACAATCCATGAGTTCTTTCCCAGAGTGCCTCCAGGATACAAAATCTTAGAAGTTCCGTCTCATGTGATATGTCTCCCACTCAGTGTCAAGTGCATAGATCATCTACAAATTCGAATTGTAGATCAGGATGGAAATTTAGTGAATTTTCGAGGAAAGTAAATTACTCTTAGAGTTCACATCAAATCTGCATAATGGGCATCGTTTACAATTCTGGAACATATATAAGTTAGCAACCATGTCAACGAGTCATCAATCTGCCGAAGATACTCAAACCGTTAACATGGAAGAGCATTCAATTTCTGAAAAGCCTAGGACTAAAATTTCATGGAAAAAAATCACGTTATAATTCTTTGCTGCTTCTAGAAAAATGGACGAAATTCTAAGCATTCAATCAGGTGTTGTATTCGATGAGTCTATTGCTCATTACGAGGTACACGCCCATCAACCATATTCATCATTAAGCTTTGATAATAGTGATGAAATTCGTATTTCTATCCAACATCAAGATCTACGTCTCTTACCATCACGTAGTTCACGTAGTTCAACATCAAGATCTATGTCTCTTACCATCACGTAGTTCTATCCATGTATGTGGAAAATTGAAATTAAAAAGTGGTTCAATAGCACCAGCTAAAACTAAATTCGTGAACAATGGCATTTATCATCTGTTTGATGAAATTCGTTATGAAATTAATGCTGTGGAGATAGATAAAAGTAAAAATGAATGTATGAATACTATCACGAAAGGATGGACTTCATTTAATTCGAAACGGAATAATATGCTAGAAAATGCAGGCTGGCTTGGCAATGAAGAGAACGACAAATTGTTTGTCGATAAAAAGGAAAACTGACGTTGCGATTCCGCTGAGTATGATGTTGGGCAGAAGACTATAAAAAAATTATAGTTAATATGAAGCATGAGCTCATTCTTACAAGATCAGGAAGCGAATTGAACACGATAATCCAGGAAGGAACAACGACAACTAGTGTCGTAGTTCCTTCCTTTTGTTTAACAGATTGCATCTGATAAACAAAAAATTCAACTATTGAATTTCATTGGTAAAGATAATCCCATCTCTATGTGTTTTCGTTCTTGGGAGATATTTGAATATCCTCTTCTCCCGAGCACGAAAAAACACGTCTGGACAGTGAAAACTTCAAATCAACTGGAGAAACCTCGTTTTGTAATTCTCGGACTACAAACAAAGTAAAAAGCTGTAAGAACTGCAACTGCCAGTAGATTTTATTATTGTGAAATAAGTAATGTGAAACTTTTCTTAAATTCACAATATTATCCATACAACAATATGAATCTCGACATATATAACAATCAGTATGCGATTCTCTATGATATGTATGCTAATTTTCAAAAATCATACTATGGAAGAGATCCACAGCCGATGCTGACAAAACCTATGTTCATGAAGATTGAACCGCTCATAGTTATTGACTGTTGACGACAAAACGAATCTCTCAAGAGCTCTTCTGTCGATGTACGTCTAGAGTTTGAGGCTAAAAAAGATTTTCCTGCTAACACTTCAGCCTACTGCAGGATCTTACACGATCGTACCGTTTAGTACAATCCCATCAGTGGGGATGTCAAGAAACTCGTCTAGACTTTCCAAAATGGAGTATGCAGTAGACAAGACTGGTTTAAAGCAAACCGAAGAAGATTATATTCTAAAGGAAATTGCAATCATTCCTCTCAACGATAGTAGTAGTGATCCTGTTGTTCTAATATTAAAAAATCCCTTCTCATGGAAAAACTCTCTGACAAAATGCTAAGGGAAAACAACTGGCTTAAACATAATTATCATGGCATGAAGTGGAAAACCGATGGACATGACTACTGCCAAATTGGAAACTTACTTCGTGACGCTTTACACGATGCAACAAAAATTTTTGTCGTGGACGCATTAAAACAGGAATGGCTTCAACGATTCAAATTTCTCGTCTACAATATCCAACAGTATGGCTAACCATCGAAACCATGTTTCAAGTGCGTCACAGTTTGAACAAACCATAATCCAATCTACAAGACTGCCTGTGCACTTCACACCGTCAAACTTATAAAATTATTCTATCAGTCATGCAAACATTTGTAATAAAAAAATTAAATAAATAAATAGAACAGAAAAAAAGAGAGAAAATAAAGAAAAAGTAGAAAACGCTATAGGCATACTAGATAACGTGAGATGGAGAGAAGGAATCTCACTTTCGGATTCTAGCTCACTTTTGGAGGAGAGGGGGTGATCTAGAATCCGTGTGATCTGGTAAGCCTATAGCTCATCTACTAATTTTAAAAAGTTATTTTTAATTTAAACAGAATATTTGTAAATTTTAACATTTTTAAACAATTAACAAATTTTAAGGTTTTTCAAAAGTTTTTGAAGTTTCAAAAAAATTGGTATTATCGCCCGTTTAATAGGTACGAAAAACGCGAAAATCGTGCATGTGTTAAAAAAAGTAGTACTACCAGTAAAATTGAAGGAAATACCAACTTATATAGTCGAGGAAATAAAGCAATGGACTGTCGATTTTTTGAGCAGTAAGACGGATTTTAATGCGGTTTTTTGTATTCGCTTCGTAAGAGAGCCTACAAACTTTGTGAACTAAATTGATTAATTAATTTTTTGAAAATGCATTATGGCATTAATAATATGCATTTTGCAAGTGCACTTCCAAGAGACACTAAATAAAAAATTTGCAACTCGGTAAATATTAATGGAAATCAGTCCAGTTTTGCTACTCGGGGGTTTTTGGGGTCGCTGAACACCAATATCGCCATAGCAACCGTCTCCGAGGTACCTGGGGCCCAGGATGGACATTATCAACGTCTTCTCCTAGAGTTTTGGCGAAAATTGTGATCGAATTTGTCGAAACTCGTTGCTCGGGGGTTTTTGTGGTCACTCTCATCCGAACTACTTTGATAATCAGACGAATCCGTGACTTTGCGTCTTTTTACTTCTGGTGTATGAATTATTGTCTTGATATAACTTAAACGGCATTTTTCGTGCACCATGACAGATGAATTTTCTTCAATATGATTGTGTAGGCCGTCTTCGCGACTTTCTATAGAAATCTTACATATATTACTGATTCCTCTTTTCCTTACAATGCTTAATACATCATTGTCCGACTTACTCTCCCAATTTTCCACATATTTACAAAACACGCAAAAGTCTTCGTTATCTGTTTCATTCATTCTACAAAAATATAATCAAAATCAACAAAAGAAAACAAGAGGATTTATACAAATTATATGTAATGTTTACTTACATTATTAATTTATTTTTCGTAATAAATTGAATGTATCTGAAGTGTAATTTATTAATACAATAATAACTGAAAATATTGTTGTTCACAATAACGTAACTGAAAACCAAAATATGTAAATATTTTATTCACCTTGCAAGAAATAAATCTGATACGTATTATAATATAAAATAATTACGTTATAACATAGTACCTGCTGAATAAGCTAGTCCTGATGAACACAGCTATTAATACGGTTTTTTTTTCAATCCTCTGCAATACAACTTGTATAAACAATAACTGCTTTTAAGTGTTTACCCGTATAATAAAATAAGTGACCAGTAATTATGAAGGGACTAAAAAAAATACGTCAGTAGATTAAACCTTTTTTTATAACGTACGATTAATTACTAGATTAAGTAAAACACTCACGTAAAGATTGGTGAACTCTCAGAATGTTAACAATAATATCAATTTAACAGTCTGTTACTATTCAAAATCAGTTTAATAGCACTAACAATAACAATTCCGCGTGATGGAAATATTTTAAATGTATAATTTCTCGGCACTGGATAAACTTGTCGGTTATTTAAGTACACCACTACACTCAAATATTTGTATACAAACAATATGTATGTACAATTATTTTGTGCACAGTATGAGGTTATGTTTGCATACGTATAACGTCTACGAATGTTATGAATTAAATAAGAAATCAATTGATAATTTTTAAATTATACTTTAAACACTTATATTTATATTAACTAATGCTGTTCCCCAATTTTTCAATAAACAATTCAATTATAAGCGAACACAAGCTGAAGAAAATATACATGCACTGTATTCATACTGTCTAAGCTATGGCATCAGACGCTGAACACCTAACCTGAAGGCCCGTTATACGTCATATCAGTGCTGCCAACTTTATTGAAGGCGCCAAATTAAAAAAAAAAATTAACTCCAGAAGATAAAGTCTATACTTCTTGTCACCACAATCTACACAATTCTTATAATATTTCAATAAATAATTAAGAACAATATACTTTAATTGAGGTAAAAATGATAATACTCAAGATAATTCCAGAAAAAGACGTTGAAACGTTCACCCTGGGCACCAGGTACCTCGGAGACGGTTGCCGTATCGATATTCGTATTCAGTGACCCCAAAAACCCCCGAGCAACGAGTTTCGACAAATTCGATCACAATTTTCCACAAAACTCTAGGAGAAGACGTTGATAATGTCCACCCTGGGCACCAGGTACCTTGGAGACGGTTGCCGTGGTGATATTCGTATTCAGCGACCCCAAAAACCCCTGAGTAGCAAAACTGGACTCATTTCCATTAATATTTACCGAGTTGCAAATTTTTTATTTAGTGTCTCTTGGAAGTGCACTTGCAAAATGCATATTATTAATGCCATAATGCATTTTCAAAAAATTAATTAATCAATTTAGTTCACAAAGTTTGTAGGCGCTCTTACGAATCGAATGCAAAAAACCGCATTATAATCCGTCTTACTGCTCAAAAAATCGACAGTTGGGCCGTTTTTAGTGCTTTATTTCCTCGACTAATATTAGTATAATAAATATCTATTAAGGTGGTGTCGGAGCGAACTTTACCGATTGTGACCTCACCTCGCGCCCTAGTTCTCATTATTTGCTTTGAATATACTTCAAATCATTAAAAATCAAATTGATAATTGTTTCGTTTCTTATTATGTAAGTGATCTCGGAACATAGAGTTTTTAGTGATTTAATTATTAAAAAACTTTTTATCATGAAATATTGTACGAAAAAGTGACGGTTATCTTACTGATCATTTTTGACATTTTTAAACAAATATTTTGTTTAAATTGAAAATAACTTTTTAAGATTTTATTTACTTACAAATCCCTACACTTATGTCAGAACTACCATGGTAGAAAAAGAAGCTACCGAATTAGCTTGCTTAATAACAAAAACTTATAATGAGCTTCTTCTTAAGACATTGTAAGCTTCGAATAAGCTTACAGTGCAGCGTAAGGCTATAAATGCGACCATAACCATTTTTCGTATTTTTTATCATAATAAAAATAAAACTATTCGATTACTTTGTCTCGTACAAAATTTTATGATAACTTTTGTGCTATTGAGAAAAGTAAAAGGAGGGGAGAGTCAGAGAAGGGAAGTGTACACTGTATTAGTGTACATGAGCCAATTATGGCCAAGATGGCCGTGGCGAGCGGAGGCTTGCCGCGTGGTGATCCTACCAAAACTTATAAAAATCATCCAAATAAAAAAGTTAAAGTAGTAGTGTGTATTATTTGTGAAGAGGTATACTATACTAGTGATTTTGTGAGAAATGACAAAGCAGTGCTATTGAGTGAAGTTCTAGGAATCTGTCATGAATACGAGGATCTAGACCTAACCTCAAAAGTAGACAATAAATTGCTGAGTAATGATGCGAGGATTGTAATTAAAGTAAAGTAAAGCACTTTGAAAAACAAGAAAATAGGAAACAGATACTAGAAGATTTTCAAAATGTTCTAACAGAAAGTAATAGTGAATCAATGGATACCAACTTGAAACTTGAAAATGCTCTTTTAAAGGAGATAAATACAGAATTAAGAGATAAAAATCAATTATTAAATGAGTTATTAGACAAGAATAGAAATGAAATACCGACGATTAAAAGCAAAACTTTTGCTGAAGCTATATCAAGTACCAAAACTATCCTAAAGACGAAACGTGTTCCTAATATTATATTAAAAAAAAAGATGATGAGAGTATTGATGAATTAAACAAAAAGGTATCTCACTATTTGATAAAGGATAAATCAATACAAACGAAGAAGGTTATCAAGAAAAAAGATGAAATAGTCATAAACTTATTGAATGAGGAAAGTGTCACCAAAGCACATAAATTACTAAAAAGTAAACTTGCTGAGGTATGTTATGTAATTAAAGAACAAGTTATAAATCCTAAATGTTAAAGTTGTAGGATTAAATAACCTGGAAAAAATGGACAATGCTAGTATTGAACTAGACATCAACGAAAGGAACTTTGGTGCTTTCAAAAAAAATTGTGTTGTTTTGAATCCTATGAGACAGTAAAACTGGATCGCAGTCTGTGATATTGGAAGTTCCTGCTGAGTTATACCAACACATTAGAGAAACAAGAATAGACTTTTTGTAGGATATCAGAACTGCAGAGTGTATGATTATTGTAACGTTAAACCATGCTTTAACTGTAGCAGATTTGGTCACAACGGTAGGAAGTGTACAAATAAGTGTTTGCCTAAAGTGTGCTGGTGATCATAAAACAGTAGATTGTCAAGCAAATAAGGTCAAATGTGCAAACTGTGCTTCAGTAATGAAAAATATAAAACAAAGTTCAATGTGGAATATTGTTGGCAAATGGATAGCCAGAATGGCGATTTTGCAACAAGATAAGAAGTATATTGATTATACGACTATACAATGAAACCTACTTTGCCAAAATATATCGGCAAAGTAGGAACGTCAGCGAAAGGTATGGTAGCTAAAGCTTCTGGTATTTCGGCAACGTCACTTCAGTCAGTTGAATATAGCAGATAATATAGCAGACAGACTAAGGAGCAAGACATAACAATGGATCAAGATATCAGCACTGAAGACATAGGCAAGTTTGAATGTGAAGTTGAAAATCTGAAAGAACTCAATAAGTCATTAATGACAAAGAAGAACTTTATTTTATGCGTAAACATAAGAAGCTTAAATGCAAATTTTGTAAAACTAGAAGTGTTTATTGAGTCTCTAGAAAGAAAGCCGTGTATAATTGTATGTACTGAAACTTGGAACTTACAATACACTCAATATTATCAACTGCAAGGCTACAAAACTTGTTATAATGAAAGTAAAATTAATAAGGCTGATGGCGTCTTAGTTTATATAAAAAATAACATATATAGTAATGATAAAATTGAGGTTGTTGATAGATTGAGTATTGTAAGTACTGATATAAAACTTATGACAGGTGAATCCATTAGAATTTCTGCTATGTACAGATGTCATGACATACCAAAGTCTGAATTTGTCAATAGATCTTTTAGAATTTCTGCTATGTATAAAAATGTTAAAAATCACTGTATATTTGAAGATTTCAATATTGATATACTAGAAAATAATGTAGCAAATCTAGAAACTAGCGACAAATCAATTAGTCAGGAATTTGTAATTAATTATCTTGAACGTGAATATGTACCGTACTTCAGAGGAATTACGCGGCCATCCTTAAATAATGAGAAGGGAACATGCATTGACAAATGTTTCGCTAGAACTAAGAATATAGAAATTGAATCTTTTAAATTAAATACACCGTTTAACGATCACTACCCGTTATTCATAAATATAGATCAGATTAAGAATTAACAAATGCATAAACTATAAAAAGTTAAAAAACATAGCTGAAAATTTTGACTGGCAGATAGTACTGACAAAACGGGATCCAAATGATGCAGTAAATGAACTTATTCAAATGATACATAGTTGTCTTGAGTTAGCTTCATATTCCAAAAAATTAAAGAAAAAAAATAAAGAATCATTGCCAAGAAAAAAGTGGATAACTAAAGCAATCCAAGTCTCGTGTCAAACTAAAGAAAATTTGTATAAATTGTGGAAATTGAACCCAACTAATTTGGAATTAAAAAATGAATATAAAAATTACGAAAAAATTTTAAATAAAGTCATTAAAGATGCGAAACACAAATTGGAGAATAATAAAATTAAAAAAATTAGTAACAATCCAAGACAGCTATGGAATATTATTCATACTAAGCTTGGTGAAAATACGCAACAAAACAAGTCACCTGATTACTTAGTTGTAAATAGCCAAAAAATTGAAGACGAATTATTTATAGCTAACCACATGAATGATTATTTTTGAAAAATAGGATTAGACTTAAATATACAAATTCCTAACATAGATACAGATCAACCTAAATTACCAGATAAAAATAGCAAATCAATCTTTATATATCCTACCAATTGTGTTCAGATTCGAAAAACTCTAGATACATTGAAAAACAAGACTGGAGGTGTTGATAATATCAATGCAAAAACGATCAAATTTCTAGTTAACTATATAGATAAACCATTAGAACATATTTTTAATACGTCTATACAACAAGCCTCCTGGCCATCTGCATTAAAACAAGCAGACACAGTTCCTATTTACAAAGCTGGTGACAGGTCATGTATGACTAATATCGAACTTAGCAAAGATATCTTGTATAATAGGTTGTATTTATTTCTAATGGAGTGCAATATCATATCGGAAAAACAATTTGGTTTTGTTAAAAATAGAGGCACAACGGATGCGTTAAATTATATCTCAGAAATAATATATAAAAAAATCGACAAATCGAAACCAATTATAACTACTTTCTTAGACTTAGCTAAAGCATTTGATACGGTAGATCACAAAAACCTATTGGATAAACTAGAGAGTTATGGAATAAGANTCGCCCTATGTCTCTTCTCGGCTAAGGCTAAGCAGTGGCATAGTACATGTATACTGCTTTCCTCATTTTGGTTACACCACCCGCATACTGGTGAGTTCACTAGACCTATTATGTGCTGGTGGTATCCCAGCGTCCCGTGACCGGTGATTAGTTGAGTGAAGATCTTTGCCTCCGCCCTGGTTAGATCTTGCATCTCCGACGGCCAGTCCTCTCTGATGCGCGATCCTATCAGTGCTTTGGCTTGTCTACACCCGTTGCTGTCGCACCATTCTTTTAGGTGTCGCTCTTTCAGCCAGCCGTGCACCGCCTCTTTGACGGTGCACGCCTGAATGCCAAGAGCGGGTTCCGGTCCAAGTAAATCCTGTCCCGCTGCTATTCCGGCGAGTTCGTCCGCAATCTCGTTTCCTCTGATTCCATGGTGTCCAGAAACCCAATAGAGGGTGAGTTTGCGTACTTTTTCGCCGAGTCTGTTTAAGGCCGTTATGCAGTCCCATACCAGTCTGGAGGAAGTGCTAGAGCCACCTAGCGCTGCTAGGGCGGCTCTGCTGTCCGTACAGATGTTGATGCAGTCCTGTCTTTTTTCTTCGAGCGCGAGTTGTGCGCAGAGCAGGATGGCTGTTATTTCCGCCTGGAAGACGGTGGCGTGCTCTCCGAGCGGTGCTATAAGCCTTTTTCCGGGCCTTCTCCGGAAGACTGCAGCTCCCGTCCTGCCTTTCTTCCTGGCTCCATCTATGTACCAGGTTTCACCTGAGGATGGACCAGGGTCGTGTTCACTCCAATCTTCCCTTGATGGGATTTGGATGTGATATCCTTTCTCGAAGTTGTATCTACGTACTGTCTTATCAAGTCTCATTGACAATACAGCATAGTCTTTTCCTTTAATCTGCTCTTTTGTGTTTTCCCCTTTTTCTCTCCACAGTCCGTAATTTTTCAGACGGTGTGCTTCTATAAAGGCTGCCGCCTGGATTGTTTTGTGGAAGGGCTCGACGTCAGTGATGGCTCCAAGGGCCGCCGTCGGGGTGGTTTTCATAGCCCCTGTTGCTGTCCTTAGGATCCATCCCGTGAGCGCTTCGAGTTTCTTTTGTACTGTCTTGAGATCTGTCCTTTTCCACCACACTGTTGCCGCGTAGGTCAGTCTTGGTTTCAGGATACAGTTGTATATCCATAGGACGGTCTTGTAGCTCAAGCCCCAGCTCTGCCCAATGGCTCTTCTACACATCCAGAAAGCTGATGTGAATTTCTTGCACTGTTGATCTACTTGAGGCTTCCAGTACAGTTTTTTATCTAGAATTACGCCTAGGTATTTTGCTTGTTCTTTAATTTGTATTTCCTGTCCTCGCATCATTAGCATTCGTAATGGTCCTATCTTGTACTTTCTGGTGAAGACAACAACCTCCGTTTTCCGGGGATTGATAGATAGGCCTTTATCCTCGCACCATCTATTTAGGTGCCTCATTGTCGACTCGGTGATGTCCAGTAGGGTGTTTAGATGTTTGCCTCTGGTAATTATAAGTATATCGTCTGCGTAGCCGACCGCTGATACTCCCAGGTTGGTCAGCATCCTTAGTGCTCCATCAATCACCATACCCCACAGAGTTGGGGAAAGAACCCCCCTTTGTGGGCATCCGTTGTTGACGGAGCCTTTGACGGTGGTGTTACCTCTTGTAACCGTCAGTTTCCTGTTGCTTAGCATGTTATATATATAAATTTAAAAATTAGTCTACTAAGAGTGTGGTCGCCGATTCTGAATAAAGTTGCATCAGTCGATCAAAATCTAAAAAAAAACGCAAAAATCTGTACTTGCGTTACAAAAAGTATGGCGTGCACCAAGGGCTAAGTGGGCTTTTTGGCCACGTGTGGTTGTAGTACTCGTCTTCGGCTGGTAAACGCCCTCGCCTTCGGCTCAGGCTAACTCGTCTTGACTCGTACTGCAAACTCCACACTCGGCCTAAAAAAGCCCACTTTACGCCCTTGGCACACAATATACTATAGTGTAAAATCTTACTCGCCTCAGGAGATTTTAAGCAAACATTACCAGTTGCCCGACATGCTAGTCGTATTGAAGTTATTGAAAATTCAGTTAAATGCAGTTATTTGTGGTCAAATTTTGTACGTATGACTCTGAATGAAAATCTTCGAGCATCTGACGATGACAAAAATTTTAAACAATGGCTATTGGATGTAGGCAAAGGAAAACGTTCAAATTCATATAAAATAGAAAAAGAATTGCTAGAAATCCCTGATGATATAATGATAAAAGATAATAATATCATTGTAGAAATATTCGGAGACAAAATATATATAAATGACGAAAGTTTGAAAGTTATATTGGCCCCTACAAACAATGATGTTTTAGATATCAACAATAAAATTCTAGACATTATGGAAGGGCCGACTGTTGAATATCCAAGCATTGATACTGCAGAAGATGATAATGGAGAAAATCTTGATGTTATGCTACCAACAGAATTTCATAATTCAATTGCTCCCAATGGACTTCCACCACATAAATTACAGTTAAAAGTCGGTGCCATTGTAATTCTTTTAAGAAATTTAAATTTAAATGATGGGCTTTGTAATGGAACAAGGTTGTTAATAAAAAAACTAATGAAATATTCAATTCAGGCTGAAATTTTAAAGGGAAACAATACCAAAAAATTAGTATTAATTCCACGAATAAGTCTATCTCCATCTAAAGAAGAAATACCGTTTAATATGCGTCGAAAACAGTTCTCCATACGTTTAGGTTTTGCCCTAACAATAAATAAATTACAAGGGCAATCATACGAACAAGTTGGTATTTATTTAGCAAAACCAGTTTTTAGCCATGGCCAATTATACGTTGCCCTATCAAGAGTCAGAAGTAGAAAAAAAATTGAAAATGTTATTACTTAATCATGCAAAGATAGAAGGGGATAAATTATAAAAAACACACAAATTCTATACAAAAAATATTGTATACAGTCAAATATTACAATAATAAATGGAATGATAAAATTAACAATTTCAAACTAAATACAATGAAAATTTCATAAAACGGCTGCAGCTTTTTAATAAAAAGATCCGCTGAAACTCTTGAAAGGAAATTTCGTGACACGGCTGAAAATTTCATAAAATGGCTGCAGCATTCCAACAAATGGATAAGCTTAAAATTAATAAAATTAAAAAAAATATATATGACTTTCAAAAAATATACCTTACCAGCACGTCCTCGACGTTAAAGACGGATAACAACATAAAAAGTAGGCTAACGTTGGAAGGGATAGCAAACATATGTTTCGATTAATTTTTTTAAATGTAATCACTGATTTCACTGCACTTAACACAAAAAATGCCTGTTGTGAATCTTGAGCGATGACAAATCTTTATTCAGACAGTATGTAGGAGAAAATTATCAGCACAACTGTAGAAAAAGTACAAAAACAGTGATAGTCAATCCTAATCTAGACTGCATCATCTTAAAAGTTGAAAATATACAGCAGTGGCAGCAGCAAGCACAGGAGTCGACACCAAAACAAGGTACAACCTCCAAGCGGAAACTCAAGTTTAGTAACTAAGTTTAGTTTAGTTACGTAACTCTAGTTACGTATCTTTCTCTACTGCAGAACTCCTTGAAGAATTGCCACTCATACGTCGCATCGTGGCTGCAATTTCGGTGCATCACTTTTTTATACTTATTGCACAACTGCACTATACTAGAAATCAAGAGAGCCGCAAACAGATGATTCACGAGCGAGATCGCGGTAAGCGAAGACTACTGCTTCAAAGCGCATACTCAGGTACAACCGTACAGGCACCACAAGACTCTTCTGATCACTGTCACAGGTCACTTCTGCATCACGTCGTCAAAAAGCAGTTACGAACATACGAGCAAGACATCTCGGTGAACGGAGGCCGTTTCAAAACATTAAACCGGGTGCATAGAATCAATGATAGAATCTTGTGTACGATCTTGGCCAAGATATGATACCGTATTTTATATAAGATCGTTCGTAAGATCTTATCCCAGATCTGGCAAAATCAATTTAATAGGGTTTTTAGTCGGAAATAGTGTTTTTGGAAAATGTCCGTACGAATGTGTGTGAGTGGGTGTGTGTGCCTGGGTGTGCGTGTGTGTGTGTTCCTTGTATCTCAGCTTCTACTCAATGGATTTTACCCCACTAAGTCTCATTTTCTTTATTTTTACTAGTACATAGTGGGAAAATAGTACGTTTTTACATTTTGTGGACACGTTCTTTTATAGTGATTTTTTAGTTTTGACATTTCAGTTTTTTCTAACAAAGTTATTGAAAAGTTAATAAAGTGAATTGCTTAATATGCACCTGAAAGAGAGTAAAATTACCTATCTTTGTACCGCAGAAAATTTATATTACCGTTCGTTGTTCTTTTATTATATACCATAAAGCGACATTTTTTGAAACCGTTATAACTTAAAAACTAAATGTCGAATCTTTGTAAAAAAAACATGATTATTAAAATTTATTAGGATTATATGCCACTTTAATCTTAAGTCATTTCATGGGGCAGATTCTAAGAAAAAAAATCAAAAACTAAAAATAGTCATTTTTCTACGTGAAGCGATAACTGGAGTAAAAAAGCAATAGTTAAGTTCAAATCTTGGATTTAGAGAGCATTATATAGCACCTTGGTCACTTTTTTGGGCTCTTCATAAAACTAGTTAGCTTTAAAGATATTAATCTTCAACATTCTGTTTTCTCACCCTGTATATGTTATATAATTGAAAACGGCATCGTATAGATCTTAGCTTCTAATCAATGGATTAAGATCTATATCTAGGCTCATTTTTTTTAATAATTCGTGAAAAACAAGATTTTTAGTTACGCGCGTGCGTTTTTTGGCGCGTTTTGCAAACTATCCTAACCATTATAACTCGGAAACTAAATGTTAAACTTTTCTTTAAAAAAATGATTATCGAAAGTTAATATAACTATGGACTGCTTTAATTTCAAGTCATTTCATGGAGCATATCCTTCTGTTTGTTTCTCTTTGGCAATTAATGCGCTTTATCCTGAAGAATGTCAAAAATCACAAAATCTTTATAGAATTATATATGAAGTAAAAACGATTCTGATATTAAAGCAATACATAATGTTAAAGGAAGCTACGTGCCAAAAAATTGGCAGCTGTTTTTTTCTCAAAATAGTTATGCGATGGGTTGTTAATTTTGTTCTATAATTTGGGTTCTTGCATATCTACGAAGTTCTGAAAGATGAAGCTTTTAGGCTTCTGTATAATATATTTCGCATTATAGGAGGGGCAGTTCTGACATCATTCCTACCTTTTCTATTTGTAAATGAATAATTTACAAACCTGAAATGTGTGCCCTGTAATAGCGAATGCATATCGCAACAAATAATAAAATAATCCCTCTTTGCTTTGACGTATTCTGCCCTTCTTTCTCCTCTGCTTATCCTCCTTCCTAGCCTCTTCACTTCTGCTTTTTTCCTGCTGCATTCTTCGTCCCACCAGGTGTCCTTTTTTCGCTTCTCGTTCTTCCTCTTCTTTCTCCTGATAGCCCTGTCCAGACTCCTCCTCAACTCTTTCCATTCTTTCGCCTCTTCTGTTTCCTCCAGTTTTCTTCTGAATCTCTCCACTGCTACCTCTGACCAAACTGCTGCTGTCTTCTCTTGTAATAAGACTTAACTCTACGTCGTAACGTCTTAATAATTCGTTAAATGACAATTAAATTTATAACTTTTAAGAGATAACGAATGTGGGTTCCAAATATTTTGTTTGTTAAATGTTAGCAATGCAATTAGGACGTTAGTATCTCAACGGTAGTGTAAGCTTCGGAGAGAGAGAGAAAGAGAGAGAAAGAGAGAGAGAGAGAGAGAGAGAGAGAGAGAGAGAGAGCGAGAGCGAGAGAGAGAGAGAGAGAGAGAGAGAGAGAGAGAGAGAGAGAAAGAGAGGATGAGAGGGAGAGTGTATCTAGCTAGCTTATAACAGATGTTGTTTCGACACCTACCTTCTGTAGTCTTTGCATCTGCTTGGCCGGATGCTCTGTTACCTGCTCGTCCTCAATGAATGCGGCAAAGGTGCGATTGAATTGTGTCAGGAGAGATGTTGGAAGAAAGGTCTCGTGTTAACTTTACTCACGATTTATGCCGCTATAACTCGATTTATTCAAATAATTAAACAACGTTGTGTGATTTACGCTCTTTACGATTCGATGTTTCCAAAAATGCAAGACCGACGATTTACAGTATAATGTTAACTTTAGAATACGAGAAAAGATTTATTCAAGAGACGGTGTTAAACGAAAATGTTTAAGTTGCGATTGAGCGTGATATCTTCTAAGTCCGTTTCTTCAAGAACTTTCTAAGTCGATTCGATTAAACTGATTTCAAGTCCCGATGTGAATTTTAACTTACGCGACACCGTACCGAAAATTGTAAAGCTCAATTTCTCCTAATGACCATATTTGGAACCTCGATATCATACGTACGTAGGGTCTAATCCCCCTTCCAGTGCTTGTTATTCTCGAAATTCGGTGTCTGTTGCTATCCGCCTACTCCTCATCTAGCTGTCACCCATCGTCTTCTAGTCATATTGCGCAATTGCTCCGGTTTGCAGGAGCTTTTGTTCTTCCTGCCGCTTGTTTGCACAGCTGTGGAATGTTGATGGCTATTTCTTGATTCTTATTTTCGGGCATTATAATATTGTCACTTTGATTGAAATTCTACAAAATGTCGCTTGGCGGAATGCGTAGATACGGCTATTCGACGATCTGTATCTAGGCCACTTCTCCTCTTCTAGCTTGTAGCCGTCGTATCCGAATTGTTGCGCACCTGCTCCTAGGCTCGCCGCGCTTTCGTCCTAACTTCTATTGTTTGCACATCTGTGGACTGTTCTTGCTTTCCAATTTTTATTATAAAGTTGTATCGGTTGAAATCTGATGCTATGTTCGTGTGCGTATATGCAGTCGTCGTCGTTTCGTATGTGACGTGGCAAAAACCCGGGGAGCGAACTTGCTCTGTCGATTCCCCGGCCCCGAATCCGCGACACTATAATTTATAACTGTTCTGATATCTCTTTGCGATTCTCGGAGGGGGTTCCGCTAAATCTCCTCGAGTCGGGATACTCGAGGATGATTGGAATCAAAGTACAAATTTTCTCTTAACTCTCTTCCCTCTTTATTGCTCTCTCTCTCCCTCCAATTACAAATTCTCTCTCTCGTCTCCACGCTATAATACGCCGCACCTCAACTCTCCAACAACACAATCTATCTCTCCCGCACTCACGTACTCTCGCTTCACTCTATCTCTCTCGCCCGCTCGACTCGACTCGACGAGGTCGGTAAAGCAGCGCCCCGTGCTGCCACGCAACAGAAGGCTCTCGTCGCCACTCGCTTCGTGCACGTCCGATCTCCCTCCCCTCTCGCGCGCGCCCAGAAAGTCGAAGCGACCCCGACTTCTCAGAATCGCTCTGAGTCTCACGTTTTTCTCTCGCTTTTCTCCTCTCTCGTTCGCGTCTTCTCTCTCCGATTTCTCGCGACGACTCGCACTCGCTCTCTCTCTCTCACACACACACGCGTAATCCCTACAAATTATCTCGCTTCCACTCTCTCTCTCTCTCTCTCTCTCTCTCCTCCTCTCCTCTCTGCCTCCTTCTCGTCTCCCCTGCTCCTCTCTCCTCTCTCCTCTCTCCTCTCTCTCTCTCGATGTCACGGCTTTGGCACAGACAGAAGAAGAAGGTAACTCTTCTTCTCCTCTTTGACTTTAGCAAGAGCGTTTACACTGTGTGTCACGCCAAGCTACTCAGAAACTAACCTCTTTCGGCTTCTCTAAGCAGGTTATCCGCTGCTCGCCTCTTCTCTCAGGCAGAGAGCAGGCTGTCATTGGTGACGACAATAAGCACTCTACTTTTCGACTTCTAACACGGAGTACCACAGGTCCGTCCTGGGCCCCTGCGAATGTTCGTATGTACATAAATGCGTCAGGTTCGGCCTGGACTCTGAAGTACCAGCTCATCTATGCGGAACCTGCAAGTAACAGCCAATGCCACCTTGAGGAGCTTGACTCTTGTTCGTGAAGATGACAGCTGAACGCCCGAAAGATCACAGGCTGGCGCACAAAAATCATCTAAAACTAATGTCAGTAAAACACAGGCGATGTCCTGGTTTCCCCAATTAATAAACGCTTTACCAACTGTAAGCTAATACCTATATTAATATAGGGGAGGCCCGGTCGAATCCAGTCCATCCGTGCGTAGTCCTGGGAGTCGGGGCTCGATTCTAAGCTAACCTGGAAAGATCACGTTACACAACTGTGTAAGCGTGCCAACTCACTAATGTTTAGGCTGTATTTCTTCAGGAAGAGCACCAACCTTAGACTGCGCAAGCATCTCGTGCAAGCACTCCTGTTTCCCATTATCGACTACTGCTCTCTAGTATACTGTGACCTTACACAAGAACTTGACACCAAACTACAGAGACTGGTAAATACAGGAATCCGTTACATCTATGGTATAAGAAGGGACGAGCACATCACCCCCTACAGACGTGAGTTGCAATGGCTCACCACTGCCGGACGTAGGAGGTATTTTATGGCCTGTTTTCTGAGAAAACTCTTTAACACCGCTACACCATCTTACATATTGGCCTTCTTCGACTTCCACGTCGCACTCCGTCCTGTGAGGGGTGAGGTGATCCCCCTGGACATCCCCTCCTTCGCCACGGAGACGCTGAGGAATTCATTTCATGTCAACGCCTCATACCTCTGGAATTCGCTGCCATCTCATCTTCGTGACATTAAATCTATTACTCATTTTAAAACTAAAGCCAAGCTGTATTTCTTCACGCAGGAAAACTCCTAGCAATCATAAACTCATGCACCCTTCATCCATTCAAAACTCGCTTTCACTCATCTCTCTCACACATAATCTCATTAGGCTAAGTTATTCTATCTCTTACTTATGCTATTACTGTAATATTGTACAACATAATGTACAGAAATAAAACTTATCTAATCTAATCTAATCTAATCTCCACGATCCCTCACCTCTAACCTCGCCGAACCTCTCGCTCCAGCTCTCTCCTCGGACTCCTCTCGCTTCCGTCTCACCCGCGTCTTCTTCCTCGCCTTCCTCGCCTCAGCTCCCGTCCTCGCGTCCACTCGTTCTGGCCGCCAACACCCTCGTCCTCTTCCTCTGAAGCTGGTGCTTGGTGGCCGCCGCTCCCGGCACACACTCCTCGCTGGTCCTCGCTCTCTCGCTCACACACGACACGCCGTGAAAACCCCAAAAAAACCACACACTCCACGCACGTCCGCACCCGTCAACGGCTCGAGGCTCTCTCTCGAGTTCCGCGCCGCGTCGCGGCCGCTCTGGCCCGCTCGCTCCGCTCCGCCAATCAGCGCACGTCTTCACGGCCCGCGACGACGATCGACAGCTGTTTTGTTTTGTCTGTTTTCAGGCTGAAAACAGACAATTTCCTCCGCTCGCTCCCCTCTCTCACGAATAGCGCTGCCGCCTGTCTCCCGATTGGCTCACCGCGCACACACATCGCTTTATCTCTCTCACTCTCTCGTACAAGATACGGGTCGCTGTCGCAGCAGCGTTACAAGTTCGCGCCCGCGACACGCATTCCCGGAATCTTCTCCCTTGACGATGATTCCTCGAATCAGCTGCTGCTCGTCGTCGCTCTGCTGTTCGCGGAATCTTCCTCTTCTCTCCTCTCGATGATGCCTCCACGATGTCCGCTCACACAAACAAACAAACACTCGCGTTAATAATTGCGAAATGCAATGATTATTGCCGCGAGGAAAGGCAGTCCCCCTATAACACCTGATATTTTGGCAACATTGCCTCAACATTGCATTGCAAGACTAGCTAGATTCGGCAATATTGCCAGAGCTTAGAATAACATTGCCGCAACCATTAAGGAATGTTGCCACGCACCAAAATATCCGCTTTTTCATTGCAAGGTTGGTTGTCTCCTACACAGGTCCCAATATTTTGGGAACATTGCCTGAAGATTGCATTCCTAGTTGTCGCAATATTGCACGAATCCTCATTAATATTGTGCAACTATTTAAGGAATATTGCTACTAGATTGTTCAATATTTAATTAATATTGCGATAACTTCAAATTATTTCCGCATTAGTATAACAATTTTTATAATGACGCAAAAATAATTTAAGGTTATCGCAATATTAATTAAATATTGTACAATCTAGTAGCAATGTTCTCTGAATAGCTGAAGTAACATTAATAAGGTTCCGTGCAATATTGCAATATCTGGTAATGGAATCTTTAGGCAATGTTCCCAAAATATTGTGACCTATGTGGGAGATAACCAACTTTGCAATGAAAAAGCGGATATTTTGGTGCGTGGCAACATTCCTTAATGGTTGCGGCAATGTTATTCTAAGCTCTGGCAATATTGCCGAATCTAGCTAGTCTTGCAATGCAATGTTGAGGCAATGTTGCCGAAATATCAGGTGCTATAGGGGTCATGCGGCGGTGAACGTATCGTCGCACGTAATAAGCCTGTTGCTCCTACTTTGTTCATAAGGCGGTTTTGAGGATATGATTCTGTTGTTCATTCTTCTGGCTTGTAGTTGATATGGGGCATTGTACGTGTGAAATATCGTGAGCTTGTTTGTGATTGGCGTTCTTGTGATTCTACTATTGTTAGATTATAATTTATGATTTTGCGTGATTATTGTATCGTTTTTATTATCAATGTTGCATTTAAACTTTGTGTAATATTGTCTCCCTCGATTCCGTCGTCTCTCGTTTCTTTATCTCTCTAAAAAATTTGAATTTGCGATAACCTATACATGTTTTACGAATCTTTTTATTATATTATTATGTATAATATATGTTCGTTGGCTTAAGTGAGTTATCACACTTGCTTGTCGGTCTCTGTGTTCAAGTGTTTTGAATCTAAGCCGCGCGATTTCCTTATCTTTTACTATCGTCATCGTTCGCCACCTCACTTACGCTATAACGCAGTGGGACTATTGTTAGCATTGATTAGTATAATTAACTTATTATTTTACTGAAGGTAGAAATGCGAACATTTTGAGCGTTTCACAGATTCAACCAATGAAAATGAGCTCACCAAAAAAGGAATTGAAGGCCGTTCTAAGACGGAAACGTCAAGTAATTTTTTTGCTCATAAAGCCCAAAAATTTATGCCAGTACTGCGCGACCTTTCGTCGTCTAACGGAAAATATGGTTAAATAAAGCCCTGAACCCCAACTTCGAGGACTTCGTAGATATGCTAAAACCCAAATAAAAAAAAAAATAATAATAATTAAATCTTTTTCTACTATATTTTGACTATCTTTCATGAAAATTTGAGCTAGATAGGGGCAGATACACCTGAGATATAGGGGTGCCAACATGACGATTTTAGAGAAATAGTCTTTCAAGATCTAAAACTTTTTATTGGAATGATAAATTTGAGCTCTCCAAAAAAAAAATTAAATGTTTTTCCAAGACAAAGATTTTAAGATTCTGAAAGCTCAAATCGACTGCAAAACAAAAAAACCGCTGCTAATTCTTTGGCACGTAGCTTCCTCCAACATTATGTATTGCTTAATATCAGAATTGTTTTTGCTTTTTATATAATTCTATCAAGTATTTTTTTGTTCGATGGATAACATTATTTCGAATCAATTACACACACACACACACACACACACACACAAAGTACACAGGCACAACACAACAGCTAGGCACGGGGGGGAGCGAACGGAGGGCGGGGGACAGACACACAACAACCAAACACACCAAATCTATTCAGCACACACCAAACACACAAAGAATGAAAGGACCACAAAGAACACAGCAACACACACATATATATAGGAAAATAATTATAATTCTCAGGGGCGCGGGGTCAGGGGTCGGGGTCGCCGTCGTAATCTCTTACTCTCTCGATCATCATCGATCCTCATCCATCTCCCCATCATTAATACTATTCGCAGAGCTAATTGTTAAACTGATCTCGAAGAGACATCACCCTCCCTTTTTTATCTAACATCTTATTTACGAACACTTTAAAATAATTTTATTTTACGTAATGTTTGTATTAATTACATTTAAATAATATCGTTTCCTGACCACCAAGCGGTAGATATCTCGGCACGTTTTTTTTTAAGTGATAACTTCTTATGGGAAATACAATTTTGTACAATACTTCTTACAATGTTTGTAAGTTCTGGAATACGTTACAGTATATAGGTATACTCGTACATAGGCAGGGCTCTTTAGGCCTCGACTCGGAAGGCCCCTCTCTCCGCGCGCAAAGCTAAATATAGAATATATATATATACCTATATATATATACACTCTCTTCGGACCCTATACCCTCTCTTGGGGCGCAGGAATAAATACACATGTTGTTCGTTCAGGGTTGGTGGCGTAAGTAAAAGTACAGTTTACGTTCGTAATCTCGGTGGATTTATTAAAGTTAGGTAGTAGCTCGAGGAGCGTGTGCTGCACAGGAGTGTCGATGGTGGACTGACTTGCGTGGACCCGGCCTGGAGAGGGCTTGGTTTCGGTGCGTGGTGAGAGTCGGGGAAGATGGCTGCGGGGCGACATCTGTAGGCAGCTGCAGAGGTTGAGCAGGAGGCCGATGGCGCGGGGATTCAAACCCACCGAGAGCACAGAGGGGCTCGGATCCAACATCCCGCCCGCCTCGTTCCGTGAACGATACTGAAACAAAGAGAAGGAGGTTGGCGCTGAGCCGCCTGCCCTGGGGGGAGGGTGTTAAAGCCGCCCGCCATGGGCAATGGGTTGCATCGCGGTTGAAGTCTCCTCAGGGTGTGGCTGGGCTTCGATCCGGTGGTCGCTGTTTTCCGAGTCCAGGCGCCTGGGGTTCGGCGGGAAGCTGTACCAACTTGGCGATGGGTCGGGTGTAGGTGCTTTCCGCTGTCTTGATGGTGGCGACGCGGACGAGTCCATCCTGTCCGGGGTGAACTGCAGTCACTCGTCCGAGGGGCCACTGGCCGTTGGGCCTGAGGAGAGGCGGGTCTATAATGACCACCAGGTCTCCCACTGAGAGGTTCGGGCGGGGTCTGACCCACCTGGCCCGTTGCTGGAGTGTGTTTAGGTACTCCCGGCTCCAGCGTGACCAGAAGTGGTCCCGAAGGCCCTTGACCAGACTCCAGTGGGTCTCACGATCCAGCGGCGCATCGGCGACAGAAGGGTGCGGCATAGAGGCGAGCGATCTGCCTGTTAGGAAGTGCCCTGGTGTAAGGGCCTCAGTGTCGTCTGGATCGCCGGAGAGTGGAGCGAGGGGCCTGCAGTTTAGCACCCTCTCGATGTTGACCAGAAGGGTGGCGAACTCCTCGTAGGTGAGCTTCCGGGGTCCGGCGACTCGCTGCAGGTGGGTCTTGGTGGACTTGACGCCTGCTTCCCAGATCCCGCCGAAGTGGGGCGCCGAGGGGGGAATGAAGCGCCAGGTGATTCCCTGCTGAGCGAGGCTTCCTTCGACTTTGTTCCAGTCAAGCTCTGCAGCCCGCAGTTGACGATGTAACTCGGCGCTCGCTCCGCGGAAGTTGGTGCCATTGTCGCTCCATATCTCCTGGGGCAGTCCGCGTCGTCCGGTGAAGCGATCGAGGGCTCCGAGGAAGCTTTGTGTTGTGAGGTCTCCCACGAGTTCGAGGTGAATGGCCTTGGTGGCGAGGCAGACGAATAGGGCGACATAGCCTTTTGTGGACTTCGCGCCTCTGCCCTTTGACCTGAGGACCTGGAATGGGCCAGCGTAGTCGACTCCTGTCCGGAGGAAGGCAGCCGACGGAGTGACGCGGGCTGCCGGAAGGTGGGCCATGGCTTGCGTCATTGGTCTCGCGTTGGCGCGGGCGCAGATCGTGCAGTGTTGGATGTGGGACCTCACTCGCGCCCTTCCGCTAACAATCCAGGCTCTCTGAATTACGTGGGAGTAAGTCGTCCTGAACCCAGAGTGCAGACTGCGGAGGTGCGCCCAACTGATGAGGAGCTTGGCTAGGTGGCTGTGGCCGGACAGGATGACTGGGTGCTTTTCGTCGAGCGGGAGCAGTGAGTTGCGGAGCCTGCCGCCTACCCGTAAGGTGCCAGTGTCGTCGAGGAAGGGCGCTAGGGTCCTCAGCACGCTGCTTTGATGGACTGGTTGGCCCTGGCGGAGTCGCGTGATCTCTTGACTGAAGTCCGCCCTTTGACTGAGCCTGACGCAGCATAAGTACTCCCGGTGCATCTCGTTGGCGGTGACTGGGGCGAGAGCTTGGGGCGCTGTCGGGTCGGCGCGGAGGCGGTACATCCGGCGGCAGCGTGTCATGGCCCTGAGTAGCTGGTTTAGGCTGGAGAACTTATCGATGGGGTGGATATCGGCCTGTTCAATCTGTGCGGCAGCGCACCACAGACCGCTTGGCTCCCGGGTAGGAGTTGGGGGGCGATCGACGGGTGTCGGTTTGGGCCAGTTGCGTCCTTTCAGCCAGCTGGGCCCTTCCCACCACAAGGTGTGCTCCGCGAGTCCTTGAACATCGGTGCCTCGTGTAGCGATGTCTGCCGGGTTCTCGTCGGTCGGGACGTAGTGCCATGTCGCGCCAGAGGTAAGTTCGTGGATGTGTGCGACGTAGTCATCGACGAAGTTATTACCCGTGGCGTTTTCCGAGTGGAGCCAGTGCAGCACCACTTGGGAGTCACCCCAGAGGTGACAGTCAGCGAGGGGGATGCTCAGGCTCGTGGCCACGTATCGAAGTAGTCTGGCGGCCAGGAGTGCGGCTCGAAGTTCGAGCCTGGGGATCGTCATCCTCGTGGCGCCTCTCTGCGATGGTACCAGGCTCTTGATGGGCGACAGCTTGGTCTTCGCCCAAAGAAGACAGACTGCTGCATTCTCGTTGTCGTGGTCGCATGTCTTGGAGTAGAGTGCCGCCGCCGTCGCTCGGCGGCTGGCATCAGCGAAGGCGTGCAGCTCAATTTTCCGCGACTGGCTTGACTGGTTCCACCGCGGGATGACGATCTTGTGAGAGTCCTTCATCGCGTCCTGGAACGCGAGCCACTTGCGAGCCCACGGCGCGGATACGGTCGTGTCCCAGTCCAGCTTGTCTCGCCACAGATCCTGTATGAGCATCTTGGCGACGACCGTGACTGGCGCGAGCCATCCGGCTGGGTCGAATATTCGGGCCAATTCTGCCAAGATCGTTCTCTTTGTCGGTTGGCGATCGGTGGAAGAGTCTGGTGGCCGAAATCGGAAGGAGTCCTGGGTCGGGTCCCAGGCCACTCCTAACTCGTTGACTGGGCCGTCCGTTGAGAACTGCAGCCACGTGGGTCGGAGCCTGTCCTCCGGAGCGATGTCCTCCAGGAGTTCGGGGCAGTTTGACACCCACTTTTTGAGGGTAAAACCGCCGGCCTTGAGCAGTTTGATGAGCTGGTCTCGTCGGCGGCGTGCGGACTCGATGTCGTCAGCGCCGCTGAGGAAGTCGTCGACGTACAGCTCTCGGTTGATGGCGTCGACAGCCTCCGGTAGGTCCGTGCCCTCGTCGTGGCAAAGCTGCTTCAGCGTCCGCAGAGCCAGATATGGTGCGCTGGCCTCTCCGTAGGTGACTGTCAGGAGGGCGTAGTGGGTAGCTGGTGTACTGGAGTTCGGGCTCCATAGGATTCGCTGAAGGTGAACATGCTGCGGCTGAATTCGAATCTGGCGGAACATCATTTTGATGTCGGCGCAGAAGGCGATGCGTCGTGTCCTCCAACGTGTGACCACGATGGCGAGGTCAGACTGCAGTTTGGGTCCGGCATGCATCACGTCGTTCAGACTGTAACCGCTGGACGTCAAGCGAGAGGCGTTGAAGACGACTCGAAGCTTGTCCCCCTCGTCGCATCGCTGCCAAATGCCGTGATGGCAGATATAGCAGGCGGCGTTGGTAGAGCTGTGGAGCTCATTGGCGTCGAGTGGACGCATGTGCCCGTTTCTCACGTACTCGTCAATGAACTTGACGTACGCGTCGGCCAATCTCTGGTCGCTCTTCATTCGGCGATGCCAGAGCGATTCTGGCCTGGGTGAGGCTTTCTCCCAGGCGCGCAGCTCCCCCGGCCTTGAGAGGGATTGGGACGATGTATCGTCCATCTGGGTCGCGGCTGTACCCTTCGATGAACGAGCGTTCGCACTCGGCGTCGGAGACTGAGATTTTGTTGGCTCGGGGCACGTCCTCTAGGGACCAGAACCGTCGCACGAGTTCGACAAGCATCTCGTGGCATGACGTCTGGGTGCATGCCGACGAGAGCGCCCGTGTCGGCTGGTCTGACGTCACGGTGCCGGTAAGGATCCAACCGAACGCTGTACGCTGGGCGATGAGCGATCCTCGGTGAAGTGATCCAGGGAGAAGGAGCTGCCCGTACAGGTTGGCTCCGAGGACGATATCCACTCCTGCCGGGATGTCAAAGCGAGGGTCTGCAAGCTCCCGAGGCGAGCGCCTGCGCCAGGTCCGCCGTCGAGGCCGGTTGGGGGACGCCTGGGTGAGGGCGAGAAGGCGGTCAAGTCCCCCTTGTCAGATGAAGCCTGCGTGCACGCCGAGCACGAGGCGCGCCACTCGCTATGACCTCGGGTTTGCCGTCGTGCGGGCGAGCGTCGCCCTGGTTCTCACGGAGAGGACCATATAGTTCCTCTCAGCTGCCACGGCGCCTGCCCAAAGCGAACCCGCGGCAGGGACCGACCATTGGGATGGCGACGCCGCCACTGCCATGAGGGTGAGTGCGCTTTCACATGTCGCACGGCATTGAGGCGTGGCGACCGCACGCACGCGCGCCGACCATATAAAGTCCAGCTTCAGGCTGTGCGCGCCGCCGTTCGGCGAGCGATCCATCGGCACGAGCGCCTGCCATGACGGCGAGCGCTTCCACCGCGCGCGCCATGAGGCCAGTGCGTCCCACGACACCGCGCCTCCACTTGAAGCTGAGCAGCATTTCACTCCACGCTTGCTCGAGCCTTTGACAATGCCCCCCATGGCGGAGGGGGGTGCGAACAGTCGGACACGCTGACCAGCGGCCGGGCAGCAACCACTAGCCTGCGCGCGCCGCTCAAGCTTTCACATCATGCGCAGGCGCCTCCATCGCTTACGAGCCGACGCTGGAGGGCCAGCCTCCACGATTTCACGCCTGCACGGAGCCCGTAGTGGTTGCTGGTCCTTCCGTCAAGCACAATCTCACCCTTTGACTGCGTAGGACCCAGCGCCCGCGTGCCGCCGTACCTGCCCCGGATGGCCCGCCCGCCGTTCCGCTTTACGCTGCACACGTCTACCACGGGGCGCGGTGCGCCTGCGCTGGTTCATCGGGCGCAAAACTAATACCCCCCGCCCCTGTTCTCTTCAATCAGGTACGCGCTCGTTGCTCTCTCGAGCCCAG
>CM053171.1:32068702-32097680 GCA_012977825.3 Pteromalus puparum
CCACTTAAAAAAAAAAAAAAAAATTAAGGCCAATGCAAGATTCCAATATTGTGATCCTGCAGTGGTCTTTGTTGTAAAATTATATCGTAAAAAGCATAAGCAAAGTAATGACAGGTGATGCGGCAGTATGCATAAGAGAGTATATCTATAGGTATTGCAGTGCCCAAAGAGAAAGAGAGAGAGAGAGAGAGAGAGAGAGAGAGAGAGAGAAGGGTCCGAAAAGTGTATAGCTATATGTGTTGGACCCGAGCCCCTCTGTGCTCTCGGTGGGTTTGAATCCCCGCGCCATCGGCCTCCTGCTCAACCCCTGCAACTGCCTACAGATGTCGCCCCGCAGCCATCTTCCCCGACTCTCACCACGCACCGAGACCAAGCCCTCTCCGGTCCGGGCCCACGCAAGTCAGTCCACCATCGACACTCCTGTGCAGCACACGCTCCTCGAGCTACTACCTAACTTTAATAAATCCACCGAGATTACGAACGTAAACTGTACTTTTACTTACGCCCCCAACCCTGAACGAACACTGGTCCTTCGAGCCGGATGCGCACCTAGAAACACGCGAAGTCGAACCTCTGGACACCAAGCCACGGGATTGCCCACACCAAGCCTCGACGCTTTCACCAACATCAGGTCGACTAGAACACTAAGCAACATAGAGGAACATCAGAGTGAGTAGAACTCCAGCCTTTACGCGCGCGGCAACCGACGCCGCGTACGTATACGCCTCGAGTCGATCACGGGGCAGAAGCGCACCGAGCCGAGCGTGCGCCAGGCCGCCGTGAGGCCGAGAGCGTCCTTGTCAAGAGAAGCTGCGTGAGCCGACCACGAGGCGCCCACGCTATGACTCGGGTTTGCCGTCGTGGGGCGAGCGTCGCCCTGTTCTCACGAACGGCATAAGCTTCTTCAAGCTGCACGCGCCGCAAAGCGAACGCGAGCCGATCATGGGATGCGACGCACTGCCATGAGGTGAGCGCTTCCACGCGCACCGCCATTGAGGCTAGTGGCGTCCCCACGCCACACGCGCCGCCATTGAAGCTAGCAGCATCACCACGCTGCTCGAGCTTGACAATGCGCCGCCAGGGGGGGGGGGCGAACAAGCTCGGACACGCTGACCAGCGGCCGGCAGCAACCACTAGCTGCGCGCGCCGCCTCGAAGCTTTCATCCGCCAGGCCCCATGCTACGCACGCCGACCTGGAGGCACATATGCTTTTGTAAGCTGTAAAGATTTGATAATTTTTTTAATTTAAACAATTGCATAATTTGTAGCGTTAGAAAACATTACAAGTCTAATTATATTTGTATTGCTAGCAGACAGCATAAGGTTATTCGGATTATATTGATATTATTTATGGATACTCGATTATTATAAAGCAAATAAAAGTATAGCTTTACATGTTAAATGCTACTTGCAGAACCTCGGTATTGAAAAAAATCCTTGGCAGGCGGAAACTGATTCCCAGTGCCATAAAGATGCTCCTACTGTGCAAGTATATTATGCAAGAAGGGGTGCAAACGAAAATTTTGAAAATAAAACCAATTACTTAATCTGCAATATTCCATATTTTGACGTTGAACAAGTTCAACACAGAATACTTTCTATTCACATCAACTTGAGTTATCACTTCTGTCGGGCGTCCCGAGACGCACACTTTTTTTTGTAATGAAATGTAATAGTTTCTATATCTCAATACTTGTCTATAAACTAAGCTAAAATATTTTTCAATTTTCTTTTACATTCTCTTAAAATAATGTTTTATATCTCACTATTTAATGAAAGTTACCTATAGAAGTGCTAGAATGGATGATATAAAACTTTGTTTAAAGCGGTATCCCCAATCGCATAATATTTTCTAAACTAATTACGAATGAAGTGGAAAAGTTATACTTTCCACTTGATTTATATTAATGATATGTTTTTGTTGCAACGGGATAAAGAAAGTAATATTATGCCCAATATTATGCGAGAAGCCTAATCCACTTTATTTTCACTTTTATTTAAAATTATTTTTCAATTATTGATAAATGCATATTATTTAATAAATTATATGTGAAAGCTTAATAATATCTTTGAAACTAACTGGTATCATAAACAATCCAAAGAAAAGGAAAAAGATGCTGTATAATGCTGACTAGATCCAAAATTTTAAATTGATTATTACCATTTTACTCCAGTTATCGCGTCACGTAAAAAAAAACGATTCATAGTATACAGTGTAACGGGGCTGCTCTCTTCGGGGCCACCTGCGGCAGTAAACATAGTTCTGGCGGTGGCGGAGGCTTGTAGTTATCCCTATCATGGATAAGCTTCTCCGCTGCTCTAGCGAGGGTTATCAGCGCATCCAAATCTGTGACTTGATGTTTCGGCACAAGCATCTTGATTTCAGCCAGCATATTATCGTAAATCATGCTGAGTTGATCCTCTACAGGGGGCTGTACATCTAAGCGGCTCAGAATGGTTAATACCGCGAAGATGTGGTCTCTCACCGCTTCCTTTTTACCCTGCGTGCGAGTTTGCGCTTCTGCTAGGAGTTGCATCTGAATATCTTGATTGATCCCGTAACTCCTTCTAGCGGCTTGGCAAAAATCACTCCAAGTTGACCTTGAGGGTCGCAGTTGTCTACACCAGACCAGCGCTGGTCCTGTCAGCACGTGTAATAATGCATTGAGCGAATCTTCTTCATCGAGGTGAGAGGATGTTCTGCACTCGTTGTTTGGATGAATTCTTCGATGCAGCTGTCCTTGTGTCCGTCGAATTTAATATTCCATTCCCTCGCGATTTTACCGATGTCTCGGCGTGACCCGCTCCAGGCTGACATCGTTGGATACGAAAACGGATTTAAGCTCCCTGTTGGTAAGGGGCCTGGCGTATGCGCCTCTACCAGAAACGGGTTTGAATTACCCAAGGGTAATCCTCCCCCCTTCCTAGAGTCCCCCGGCCGTCGTGGCCGTCGCTGCTGGACTCCGACTTGTGTTGTATCGTTGGTTCCTCGTGCTGCTGGTACAAAAACATTCACCCCCGGATTTAATCCTGAATTGCGTGTGCTGTGGGCGTTTGGCTCTATGTGCCTTATATTAAAGGTATTTTGAAGTTGTACCTGTTTACTCGGTTGCGTGGTCGCTGTTTGAGTTACCGAGTCCATTGTTTGCTGACTTTGTTGTAACATTTGCTGCACGAGGTATTCCAAATTTTTTATTTCATTTCTAAGTCTCTGGTTTTCTTCTTCATACGCTGTTAGTTTTTGCTGCCCATGTAAAGGAGGTGCTGTATTTCTACTATCGTTTTCATTCTGCGTCCTCATTTCTTGCCTTTGGCTGTTATTTATGCCTTGATTCTCTCTTACGGCTACTGCTGGTGTTGTTATGCAGCTTGTTATCGTAGTCGTTGTCGTGGTCGTTGTGCTCGTGCGACTCGCTGGTGCTGAAAAATCTATCAGATTGCTGTTCGTCGTTTGCGTTGTTGTGAGCGTCCGTGTGTTGGTCGCTTCCATAGTACGAACTATCTTGCCATTTACGCCTTTCCAGACCCAGCGGCTCTCGCTTTCATTAGACGTAGCTATATCTCTAGCGTCTTGAGCCATTTCAAGAAAGGGGTTCTGTCCAAGCTGTTGTCTCGGCGAGCTGTGGTACAGAATTCTTCCCGTCGCTCCGTCCGTAAATTCCATTTCGGAGGTGCGGTCGAAATTTTGGCGTTGTCGCTCTAAGATTATGCTCTTCGTCGCATCAGGCAACCTTGCCAACGATCTATGCATTAGCAGTATCCTCTGGAATTGTGCCGCTCTTCTTGATTCTTTTATCTGTTCCGGATCATTAGATTCTACGAAATCTGCTGCGGTGTAATCGCCGCGTAATCGCCTAATTAACCTATCTACATTCCGAGACGGACTGCTATCAAATCTTAACTCGAGGTTATTCAATAAATCCCTAATACTTTCTTCTGGCAGCTCGTATGTCCATTCTGCTATTTGGCGTGATATCTGTAGCCTACCGCTGTCGTAACTATCAATTTCGTATCAGTCAGCGAGAAAGAAAATTCTAAAAGGGTAATAATCTCAAAAAAAAAAAATAATTCGACGCAATCTATTACGCTTAATTGTGAAGAAAAAAAAATTTCTGTTCTCAAACATTTGTTTAAAATAATAAAAAAAAATGTAACACCAATATAACACGACTAATAAATTTTTGTTGTCAATATGACGGATATCTCTGTAAGGAAAAAAAAACGTCAGCGTTATTTTTATTCTTCAATTATACCTCTCAATTCGCAATCACCTCCAATCTGTACTTTGCTCTGTACAATGCGTAACGCTTTCTTGGAGAGAAAAGAAAAAGAAAACAAAAGTCCGAAAACGCGGTGTGAGAGTAAAACAATCTTTAGTCTCTGCGAATATCAAAACCGCGAAACCGTAAAATTTTTGTGAGCGATTCGCAAACTTGAGAGTTTGTTGTTCTATTTTAATCGGTTTGGATTAATTGACAAAAACGAAAATTTTCACTTCACTTCAAAAAAAAATTAACGACTGAGGGAAAAGAAACAGTTTTCCGCGTTAGGAAAAAAAACTCAAAAATTCAATTAATTTTGTGCACTATTATCACTGTTCAAATTTTTCCTGTTACAATTATATACGCGTCTCAGAATATTTGGCGATCGCGCGAAACCGCAATTATATTCCGTCGGGATACTTTCGTATAAGTATACCGTGATGCTCCTATCTACACCTATACTATCACAATTACACCGCGCGCTCGCTTGTGTACAATGTTTTCGTGGAACGCTCTCTCGCCGCGCGAGAGTCGGCTGCCGCTGTGCGTGTGACGTCACGCTATAGGCTGTGTTGCCGGAGCCGCTTGGCGCGTTCGCTTTCAGCGCGCGAGAGCTACGCTGCTCTACTGCTGCGTGCGTTCTCGCTTCTAGTATACCTATGTATACTCTCACTGTTCGCACTAGTGATGCCGCTACGTTGAAGATTCGCACTAACAGTTACAGTATCTTGGCTACTGACGAATATTCGAATAATATTCGTTAGCCCTATACTGTGCTCGCTTTCGACTTATTCGAGCTGCTTCGTGGTTCGCACGCGAGCGTTCGTTGCGTGTCAATAACAACAAAGTCGCGCCGCTTTGACTCTAGCGGACGACCTCACGAATTCTTGCGTTGCTTCGCTTCTAAATTTCGTCGCGTTACTAACCGTGTGTTTTTCGTGAAACTAAAATTCTGCGTCCGAATGTTAAATAAATAATGCCACTTACGGTTGGGCGCCAATGTAACGGGGCTGCTCTGTTCGGTGTCGATAGCCGCGCAGACGTTAGCTGCGTGCAATGCAGCTACCGGAGCGTAGAGACAACCGCGCTATAATCGAGACAGGGTCTCGTTTCCTCGGATGTTTTCGAGATCGTAGGTGGATCGGCCAAGATCGTGTGTTGGCTAGCTGCAGTTTTATGCACGTGTATCGAGAAGCGATACGCGTGCCCGCGGAGGCGGCGGGGATCTTATAAGGAATCGGGCTCGGATTCTAAGTGACAACACGAGAATTAGCGTTTAAGAAGTGAAAATATATTGTTCGATAAATAAAGGGTTACACGCGCACACACACGGGTGTGCGAAACGCAGGCGAGAGGACGAATAGAGACCGGGAGGAAGCTGGCGAGAGAGAGATGGATAGAGAGCTGACTTACAGAAGTTGGTAGTCGACTCGAGCCCAGGACGTCTCCTTCGGGGCGAGATGTCGGCGCTGAACGGAAGCCGGGACGAGCGTAGTCGCACCAGAAGCTACACGCACAGCGGAGTCACGATCGGCCCTGCAGAAGGTTTTCGTGGCCGTCTGGATCGATCGCACGCACTCTCCTCACCGACAGTTAGTCGCGCCGGTATCAGGGTGTCTCCCGCACACGATGCTCACACGTTGCGAGCCGAAACGAATCTTACCGCGAGACGCGGTACGCGCGCGAGCTCTCTCTCTCTCTCTCTCTCTCTCTCTCTCTCTCTCACCTACCGTGCTTTCTCCCGCTCCGTTCTCTCTCCGCTTGCCTGTAACATAGCTGTAAGGTGTTAGAACGTATTCTAATATTAGTTACGTTTATGCTGGGGAGATCATGACGAGTTAACATCGTTCCTCGTCATAACAGGGTGAGAAAAAAAAATTTTGAAGTTCAATATCTTTGAAACTAATTAGTTTCGTGAACAACCCAAACACAGGGATAGAAGTGCTATATGATGCTAACTAAATCTAAAATTTGAACTTGATTCATGCTTTTTTACTCCAGTTATCGCGCCACGCAGAAAAACGACAGTTTGTCAGTTTTTGATGTTTTTCTCAGGATCTGCCTCATGAAATGACTCAAAATTAAACAGTATATAGTCAAAATAACTTTCAATAATAATGTTTTTTTTTTTTTTAAGATTCAATAGTAAGTTTTAATGTTAAGGGGACGTAATCACCTTAAATTGTCAAAAAAAGAAAAATCGGATTTTATTTTTATATTAACATTAAATTGTTTAAAAAAAGTATTAAAAATGTATTTTACTTAAAAAAATATAGAGAACAAGAAACAATTTTTATATGTACCAAATACCAGGTGCAAAATGTCTCCGAAGGCCAAAATTCACAATTTCCATTTTTTCACTCAGACTTATCTTTTCACTTTTCACCGCAAACTTACTTCAGTTCTAGGTATCGAAGAGTACTAAAACTTTATAACGTAGGTTTTTGTTACGTACGCCGACTTATCCGAGACTACGTTTCAAAGCCTCGCATCCACGAAATCTCGCTCACGATACCCGGGGCGCCAGGCACTCACCGCTGAGTACCAGAGTCTCGCGACTCCTTCACTGGAGACTTCAAGGAAACGAGGGAATGCTCGGCTAGCACAGGAGAGAGGGTGGATTCGGGGATAGTAATTCTATACGTTGGCGATAAACGACTTTTATTCTCACAAACTCTCTACCTTTCCTGATAAACCAATGTCTTTCACAATGCACCGCGATTTCCGTTACAATTCTCCGCGGATACTTCTAACTAGATAGCCGTAATATACCTAGATAACCAACTTACGCAAGGTAGCCGAGAGCAAAAGGTGGCCGCGGGACAAAGCCCAAAATACCACGCAAATCACCGAACGCGTCTCGCGCATCCCAAGGTCTGGCCGTAACCTGCACTCACACACTCACTTCCACGTGTTTCTTTAACCAAATTATCCACCACGAAACCACTCAGGCACACTACTTATTAACTAACTGAGCACGAATACTACAGACGCTACTCGATGTCTAATCTACTCGAGCTCTCTCCTGCGTCCGACGACTTACGGAGAGACTCCTGATTATGCGACGACAAATTCGCGCGACACAATCCCCTTAAATGCTAACTTTCAATCTCTCCGATATCCGGCATTAACAATATGGAGAACTAACCGGTAGCCACAAGGTAACCGCGCAAAAGACAACCTTGCTCGAACAATGATAATGTGTTCGCGAACCGAAACGCGGAGCTGCCCGCCCGCGAGAAAAGCCTTAGAAATGATTTGAAAGATCCACCAACCTTTGTATCCACGGAGACCTGTAGACAACCGGACCAATCCGAGGACACTATTCATACTGGGTGCACACTAAGGGAACTTCCACCGAGAGCTGCTGCAGATGCGTCCGTTCGGGTTCAGCCAGGGTTGGAGAGTGACGGTCTCAGTGCTCAGAAGGCCCAACTCTCCCGAGCCGCCGCGGCGGTGCACTCGCCTATTGGTCGTCGCTACGCGGGACTGTCGTCTCGCTCGCTCCCGTTTACTATAGGCTCACGCGCTCTGTTCTTGCTCGTCATGCCGCGGCACATGCGCTGTTGTTCTAGCTTCTCCTATGACTAGCGTTGAAGCGGACGCCCGCGAAATTCAAACTCTCGCAACCGACAGATAGCCGACTCTCGCAGATAGCCCAGATTTTGTGCTCTGTTCTATGGGACCCGAGACAATTAAATACCACTGGCATTAGGGCCCTTGATCCAAGCGTGGACTAATAAATCCCGAGCGCGATACGCAGCAGTTTTTGTCCCCCCTAGGGATTTGTAATTAAATTAAATCTTAAAAAATTATCTTCAATTTAAACAAAATATTTGTTTAAAAATGTAAAAAATGACAAATATTTTGGTCTATATGACGTAGAGTCGTGAAACACTGTGACTTGCTCAGCTAGATATTCTCGGAGCTGGCCACGCGTTTACACCAGCTTAGCGACAGTGCAGGCTCTCTTTAACAAAGGGGCGCCAGACGACCTTGTCGTCAAGACCGCGAGGTCTTTTTCATGCGCCTGCACGATCGCGACACTAGATTTTCCCGCAGCTCAGCCGGTTCGTGATATTGTGAGCGGGTGGGTTTAGTCAGGAGGTGAGGTGGAACGAAGGGGAAAATCATGCAGACACGGGCGGTTTATGCTGTGACTGTTTTCTTTATTTAACTTCTCACTTCGCCTTTACAGCACAGATCACTCATTTATTTAGACACACCTGAATATCATAATCTTTTGTTTTCCAACAGACTTTATTGATCGTTGTACTCGCACTGGGTCTTTGCTTTGGTTTACCTACCTCTATTACTATGGCCTGGTGTTCACTCACCCTCCATGAGCCAACTGAGCCGGTTAGGCCGCGGCTAATAAACGTTAGGTCTACAATAGACCCTGTATCTCCTCTTCTGAAGGTGCGAATGCATCCTTGGTTGACTATAACTAAGTCCAGGAGAGCGAATGCTTCCAGGAGCACCCGTCTTTTTTGGTTAGTCCTTAGGCTGCCCCACTCTACAGCCCAAGCATTGAAGTCGCCTGCGATCAGTACCGGTTTTCTTCCTACTGCATCTTGTACGAGCCGGACTAGCAGTTGTTAGAACTGCTCGATTGATGCGTTGGGTGAGGCATAGCAACTGTAAATATGCATGCCTGCTACCTTCACGCGCACAAATCCCTCTACGCGGGTCATCGTTCTTTCCTGGAAAGCAGTGTTACCAGACGCCCAGATTGCTGCCTTGTCAGTAGTGTCCATATCCCACGTTGGTTCGTCTAGATCCCTATATTGTTTGCATACAATTGCTACGTTGACTTCTGTCTCGCGGACATACTGATTTAGTAGGTCTTGTTCTGTCTCGCAGTGATTTAGGTTCAACTGCACTAGTTTCATTTTCTTCGTTTTTCAATGGCTTCTACTGCAGCACGGTAAGCTGGGCATGCGTAGCTATCAGCTGTGTGATCCTTATTTCCACCTGTGTCTCCATTTTTGCAGAGTACAGAGTTGGGTTGGTTCTCACACTCCTTCGCTTTGTGCCCGTTCCTTCCACACGTAAAGCAAAGCCCACTCCTATCTTCATTTACTGTGCAGTTTCTGCCGATATGGCGAAAACCGAGGCACTTGTAGCATCTAAGTGGGCTTGCGTTTTTTACCGCTTCCCTTATTCTGCAGACAACTCAGCCTATTTTAATTTTCTGCTTGGCTATCATCTCTTGTGCCGTCCTTGATGGCATTTGAATGACAGCAGTCTGCGTGTCGCCATATGCTTTCCGCAGCGACTTTACCATCGTCTCATCCACGATTAATGGATCATGACTTGGTGACACTCTGCGTTGTGCTTCCACTACGTCCTCCTAGTAGGTTAGTACATTAAGGTCCTATATCTTGAAGGTCACTAAGTCTTGCAGGCTCCTTATTTTGGTATCCTCTACTAGCGCTTCTTTCACAGCTTGTCGGAGTTGCAACGTCTTTCCTTCCGCTGTGCGTTGGAGTTCCAGCAGCAAGTCTCCTGCTGCTGTCCTGCGTATTCTATTGATACTATCGCTAAGCATCGCCAGGTTGGGCTCCACTTTCATCTTCCTTAAGATTTCGGCATACGTTGTTCCGTCCTAAACCTTTATAACTAGGGCCTCTGGTCGGGTTGGTCTTGCCCGTGGTAGCTTGCGTTTCGTACCGCCTTTTAGATCTTCATTTTCGTTGCCGCCCGTTCCGGATTTTTTCTGTTTTCTTCCTGGTCTTCCTTGTTTTCACCTTTTGCCAGGCCGTCGTTGTCCCTGACGGGGGTACTGGTAGCTATAGCGTGTCGGAAGTTGTCGTCTCCTGTCATTACTGCAACCTCTTTTCCTCATCCTTCTTCTTTATGGAGAAAATCTATTGTTCAGGTGACCGCTCTGTTCTCTTCTTCACACTTCTGGGTATCAGAGGGTCATACTCGTCACCATCGGCCTTGCGCTGATGAAGCGTTTCATGGTCGACTGCACCTGCCTTAGGTGATTTTTCACGCATTTGTGGAAATTGTGTGCAGTAAACGAAACTCCGTATGCACTTTCTAGACGTTCTAGCTAGGTAACCGGCCCTCCGTCTTACCGTCAGCAAAAGCCAAAAATGGTTTAGGTCACTTTGGCGCGCAACTTTGGATCGCCTCCCCCTCAAGGATCTAAGGATCTTACTTTGGCAGCTTACCGGTCGCACCGCACGGCAAACACGGCGGCCTGTTGCTCCACGAAGCATATTTAAGCTTTACCCTCCAGGGCTGGCGCCCTGGCGAGCACTCCCCCATCTGCCACCCGGGGGACGCGCTGCCTACGGGGTTACAAGCTCCCGGTGTGTGTAGGTCTGTGTTTAGATGTGTGTGTGTGTGTGTGTGTATGTGTGTGTGTGTGTGTGTGTGTGTGTGTGTGTGTGTGNTGTGTATGCATACCGTGTAATATTTCTGGAACTATCTGTCAATATTAATAAAATTTGACATGCATATTTATTTTTGGATTCTGATTTCAGAAAAAACAGTTATTTTTCATTTTCTCAACTATTTTTTTATGGTCATTTTTTGATTTTTGAAAAATACTATGTTGCGTTTTTCTTCATCATCTCATTGTTACAAACAATTTAACTATAATGCATTTGGAAGAGAATAGTATCACCTATTTATCCTTGTTTCGTCCATAATCGACCGCTCTGTTCGGCAGATAAAATAAACAAGGTGATTTTTTGTTGGACTATTACTAGGACTGGCATGACTTGGGGTAATAAAGAACACTGTTTTCTTTAATCACACTTTATTCTCCTCAAGCTTACCCTCGAACTTTAAGGTACTAAAGTCGAACTTGGATTTTACAATATTATACGTATAGAACTAGTAAACACAGACGCGTCTATCTCGGGCGAGAGCACACAGAGAAGTGAGCGCTTATATAAAACGGAAAAAACAGTTTTTTGATAAGTAGCAGGATCAAATCACTATGCCGACAGGATTTTTGAATTTTTCTAAGTTTTTAGTGATAACACATCGATTTCTGAGTCTGGAGCTGGGTTTCAAGCACTTTGGGAAATAAGGATCAGTCTAATATATATATATATATATATATATATATATATACTAGGGGGGGGGGGTACGCTCCTGCTCGTTCCACTCGCCAACCCCCAAATTTGATTTTGAATTTGTAAAAATGTAACTATGTTTTTGAACAAATTTATTTTAAAAAATTTACTTGTAAATAAATTTAGCATATAAAATTTTATATTTTACACTAAACGAAAGATAAAACACTTTTACAATTAACAATGTTTTATGAAGCCTGTTATTTGTAAAAAACACAATAGTACAAACAATTCTCCAACAACTGTTACAACTGTAATAGTTTTATTTTTTACGATTTCGAAACTCGACAAGATTCATAGTTTGACTAAAGAGCTTAAGAGAGGTGGAAATATGGAGTCGTACAGAGCCAATGTATATGTCGTGTACATCCATTGATATTACGAAAGAACAACAAATATAGAATCAAAAAGTTTTATACAGACTTTGTATTAATTAAAAATTTATTTCCAAACTATATTTTTTATTGATTCACCTGTGTCATTTTGAATGTGTATATTGTTAAGGTTTCTACCTCGAGATAATGCAACATATAATTGACCATATGAAAACAATGGCCGTCTCAAATAAATCCCTATTAAATCAAAACTTTGGCCTTGAGATTTATTTATTGTAATGGCAAACGCTAATGTGATTGGAAATTGTTTTCTAAAAAGAGTAAAAGGAAAGGACGACGAATTTTCAGTATTTAGTGTTATTCTTGGTATGAAAACTTTTTGGCCTATATGTTCGCCTGTAATTATTTCTGCTTCGATGTTATAATCATACAATTTAGTAATCTTTAAACGAGTTCCATTGCATAAACCATCTGTTATACTTAAATTTCTAATCAACATAACTATTGCATTTACTTTTAAATTTAGTTTATGTGGTGGGAGGCCATCTCGAATTGAGTTTAACATTTCAACTGGATAATTTAAATGAATATTCTTGCAAAATAACTTTCTCACGAAAGTTCCAATTGCTTAAATAAATACAAAAAAAATGAATATTCTCCTCAGTTTGATCTACTCCTGAATGCGTAGCATAATCTACACCATAATATGTTTTTGACTCACCATGTAATAATTTTAAAACTCTATCATTTAAGTTTTTGATATCTTCATTGTGAGGAGCTAAGATTACACTATTGATAGAAGCTTCTAAATTAATATTTTTGTAAATTTCATTACAAACATTAGTAGTTTTCCAATTTTGGGGTATTTCAAATGTATTGATTTTGCCTTCTCCTACTTCTAGTAAAAAAGAAGAAAATTCTACATTGTTTGAACGCATATTTTTATTGAGTTTCAATATTTTAAAAAGAGGCCATAAAAATGAATATTTAATTGTTTCCTCTACGATTGAGTTACGGTACCCGTGTTTAATTACTGGTAAAATTTGTCTGAAATCACCTCCTAATACTATCAATTTGCCTGCAAAAGGAATATCATTACTACATACATCTCTCAAGGTACAATCAATCATTTCTAAAGCTTTGTTAGGTATCGTTGAAGCTTCATCCTAAATTATTAAATCTGCCTCTCTTATTCTTTTTTTGTCTGACTCTAATTTCAGAAAAGCGCTATCTATTTTATTTAAATCTAAAGGTAATCTAAAAGTTCGATGACTTGTTAAACCTTTAGGTAATAAAAGAGATGCGATTCCAGTCCATGCCATTGACAAAACTTTTTTGTTTAATGACATGTAATAATAGATTAATGTTTTATATAAAAAATTTTTTCCTGAACCTCCGGGACCATCAATAAAGTAGATTTTGTCATTGTTGTCAATTAACTCTTCAAAAAGTGACTTTTGATCAGAAGTTAATTGATCGAACATACAAAGTAACTAAAACATGATCTGTAGATGTTTCATTATTTTCAATAGTCATATTTGGTTCTGGTAAACTGAAATCTTTGCTTGATCTTTCCTCGTTCTCTAATATAATTTGAATATGAGATAGAGCATTATTTTCTTTATTTGCTTTAAAATCTTCTGTAAAATAATTTTTAAATTTATTCCAGATTGTATTAGCTTGTATGTTTTCTGCTAAAATAAACCATGCAAAAAAATTTCGTAATTGAAATGGTAACATAATGTGACAAGCTTCTTCAAAAATAATAAAAACATGTGAATATCAAGCCTATTGCAAGCGCTGCGTCTTTGCATGTTTAATACTTTATACCTTTATGAATTTTTAAATTTTCAAATGAAGTTGGACCTCTTGCTCGGTTCAATATTAATTTAAAAAAAAATCTTTCAGTATCTTTTGGCGATACGATATTGAGTCGAGCAATAGTGCTAAATTTATTATTACGTGTACGTTTTATACAAGAATGTGATTTACTATCAAACCTATAATATTCTGGTAGTTAAACATATTTAAGTGTCTTTACAAAATCATCAATTTTATTTAATTCAAACCATGCTGTTAAAGTAGTTTCTTTTTTGTTTAATGCTTCTGATTCTTTGCTTTCTTCGTAAACTATGTGTTGTTGATCTTTTGTATGGATTCCTAAACGTTCTACAGCAGGAACTTTGCCACAAATAGGATATCCTTGAAGACGCCAAGCAGCTTCCATTGGGCTTAAATATCTACCATCTACGTATTCAGTGAGTTCATCATGTATTAAGGGAGTTTCTTCATTAGAATTTTCAGGATTGTCAATTTTTTGTACCCTGCATAATGCTCTATCTCCTCCTTTATGAATATATTTAATTATATATTTAATACTTTGAATTGATGCACAATATTCGACGTTAATGTGACACTTATACTTTTTTAATAGAAAGTTATTATATGGAACAACCATTCTGTTATCGACTGGAATAATTCTTTTAAATTTTTTCACTCTGTAAGTATGGTTTCGTGAAGTATTATCTCTCCTTCGATATTCAGGATAACCATTTTCTTGAAAAATTGTGGTATCGCGGAAATGTTTTGGAAATTTTTTCTTACAAATAGTTTCATCTTTTTCAATGCAAGGAGATTTATTTGGTCCATGATCTATATGTGGTCCATGTAACATGTGTTTAATTACTAATTTTTGCAAATCTATATCTAAATCGGGAATTTCAGCAGAAATATATTTATCAATTAATTGAGGTGTCATGAGTTTGTTTTTTGGATGTAGTGTAACAACTATATGTTCGTGTGGTAATCCCCTTTTTTGAAATTCTATCGTATAAACGTAAGCTATTACTTTTCCAAATATTTCATTTTTTACTATATCATCAAGTAATGACATGAATTTTGTATAAAATAATCTTACTGTAATATTTGGAATATCATTTGGAGAAGTTCCTTTTGGAAAATGTTCTAAAACTCTTTTTAACTCTACCCATTTAGGATTACACGTCATGGTAATTAATAAATCAGGTTTTGTTTTTGATCTTACTATTGCCATAGCATCTTGATAATGCTGTTGCATGTATCGAGGACTACCTATGTATGTTGCGGGTAAAATAAACAAATTTCCTAATCTTTCTTTCTTTTCAAAATTTTGAGAATTGTTTGCGGCTGAGTTGTAAACGTGGTCATATAAACCTTTGTAACATTCTATTCTAAGTTGTCTTTGATTACTTCGAAAGAAATTCATTCTATTACTTTCTACCATTATAAGTGCTTGTAAAAAATATTGTTGTGTTAGTCTACCACTAAATAATATTGGAGAAAAGTTTGTACTATTGGGTCTATATGAAAGTCTATAATTATAATATTGTAAAAGAGTCAAGTTATTTAAGCTTCGTTTTGATTTGGAATCAGAAGTAAGATCTTCAATATTATAATCGTTTCTTGTAGAATCTGGATTTTTATTGTATCCTATACTCCATCCCAAATCACCTGATGGAAACATTAACGGAAAAGACATAGGATCTACGTGATGTGACAATTTGTTCAAATAAATATTCTTATATTCACAATTCAAATTATTTTTGGGATATACGCAAAGATCATAGTTTTCAGGATTTGATTTGGAGACAATATTTGCACCACATTCTGCAGTTAATGGTTTATTATATCTGTGTTTTTGTTTATCGGTTTTACGAATAAAAAATAATTTGTAATTTGGTAAGTTTTGTATGTTAGATATTTGATTTAAACATTTAAAATTCTTGGCGTATGGATTTCTATTTAAAATATTTGTTAAAATCTGTAAATGTTGTTCAGTNGTCTTTTTTCTATAGAAGTCCTGTCGGTGTAGTGTGACAAACTTGACCTTGAATTTTTATATTATAAATAGCTCTTTGTTTTTCGTATTTTACATTAGCACTAAAAGTTGCGAAAGAGAATAAGTTATTGTAATATCTTATTAAGTGTCTGAAATGATTATCATTAAGTAATAGCTCTTTGAGATCTTTGTTGTATTTGCTCAAAGGTGATAACCTAACTTTTCCGTTATGGCAACAAGTAGATTTACTGCTTTCCTCTTGCCAATATACTGCTGAACACATTTTACATGTAAAACTCATTTCTCCAAAATCTGAGAAATTTGTTACTGATAATTGTCCTTTTTTAACTCTATAACGTATTTTAGTTTGAGATCTATGAGACTTAACTTTTTTATATGGAATATTTTCACTTAAATTATTTTCTAAAGCTTTTCTTTTCAGATTTTTTGTTTGTTTATTAGGCGTTAAAATTTGTGACGTCAAACTATCGTTATTAAATCTAAGAATGACGTCATAATGACCAGCATCTTGTTCTCCACTTAGTAATAATTTTAATTCAGAAGGTTGAGAAATATTTCCAAAGGTAAAATTACTTTCAACATTATTTAAATATACTGTGACATAAACATTATATAGAGCGGAAAAACCTCTTATTTCAATCTCATTGCGATAAACAGAAAGTTGAGACATATACATTCCATAATCCATGCTATTTACAATATTTGGATAATAACTATTTCCAATTATGAAATAACGATAATTTTCCCATTGACTCACAATTTACTGAACAATATTTAATCTGAAATTCATATGAAAATCTTCTGTGTTATTTAAAAAATAAGAAAAGCATCTAAATAAACAATTTCCATCGCCAGGAATTTTTAAAATTCTAAAATTTTCCATTTTTATATTTGGTAAAAAGAAATATTATTAAACTCTTTTAGAAAAAAAATAATAATTCTATAGAATAAAATGTAAAAACAACGATCTTAGAGAAGTGCTGTAAACTTGGTTGCCACATTTGCAGGATCGCTAATTCTAAAAATTGCTCGAGCTCGCCATGCGGCCAGGTAGTCCAACTGTTGTCTTTCTTAGACGCTTGTGCCCATATTAGCTAGCAAAATTAAATAGTTTTGTAAGTTTGTAGATTATTTTCGACGGAGACTATAGAAGTAAATGTTCTAATGTTATCAGTACGTATATCTGCAAATCCACGGAAACCCGGACGCTTTTAAGGGTCTGAGAGAACAAAATTAAAATTTGAGGGCACACCTACCGGACCGACTTTTAATCAACGCGCCTGAAGTGCATTGTATTTTTTCTAATATGATGTGCTTCCGACAGTACCCCTTGGGTGGTGTGGAAAACTGTCAAATGAAGAAGTACAGAGTATATTGATCTTTTTAGATGATATTAATAATCAGCGACAAAGAATAATTAAAGGCCAATATATGAAGTGGAGGGGCCGATGGAGGGGAAATGGAGGGGGTAGAGGGGGTGGAGGGGAATCAACCCTTCAAAATAATGTAAATTTTGAAATGATTTCACGTTAAAAAGTGGAAGGGGGTGGAGGGGATTTCAGCTTCAAATCACGCTTAGATCTATATAATATAGGGTGGATATATATATATATATATGTCAGAGAACCGCCCACACATATATATATATATATATATATATTAGAACATTTGTATCTTCGAAAATTGTACACCACGAGCAAATGCTTCAAATTATTTTGAATTGTTCTGATAGCTTCTGAACTATAAATCGAAAAGTATCAATATGTAATCTTTTTGGAAATGCTAAAACCTGATGAATAAGTTAAAATAATTTGTGTTGTGTTATCACTTTAATTGACTGACTTGATATTTTGACCCTAATCACCGATGCCAAGCAAAATGTGAAACTTTTTTCTCATTTACTCGAAGCCACAATGAATGTTCGAATGAATTCATTTTAGGTTTAGTTTTGCAAAGCAAGATATTTTGCACTATTATCATGCTAATATAAACAATATCTATAATTTATTTAATTTTGACGGCATAACACAATGAAACAATAGTTAATGACTTGGTTTGGTCAAGTGAAATGAAGTGCAGTGCATGAGTGTCATATAAACCTTGTACAGATAGTGGAGCAGGACAGTATTGAATATAGCAAATTAACTAATAAGTATTGATATAACTAAACTGATTTATTATCTGGCGATTATCCAAACCTTTTAACAGGGGACCTAACCACCTTAAAATGTCAAAAAATGAATAATCGGGTTTTATTTTTATAGTAATTTTAAATTGTTAAAAAAAACAAACAAACTATAAAGAACAAAAGACAATTTTTATATGTATCAAATACTAGGTGCAACATTTTTATTTATCTTATATGAAAAAAAATGTCGCATAAAAAGGTTAAAAAAGGCCAAAAATTAAGTATTTTCATTGTTAAACATTTTCTAAGCATTCAAATCAAAATGCCTTCATTCATACCAAAAGTACAAGTGTCCAAAGCATGCTCCTAAAATTTTAGCCCAATCAAACCATGTGGTCACATGGACTCCTACCGAGAGTGCCAAAATGCTCAAAACAGTATACGGAGAGTCAGTATGGGTAATAGGTGCAAATATGGATTCACCATGGTGAAAATACAGGTAATCGAACCTAATATTAGTATAAAAATTATATAAAAATTATAATTTATTTTTGTAATTATTTATAAGAATTTTATTTTTCAGGGTTTAAAAGTGGCTTGTCCCCTTAACTATTTGCCATTAATGTCATTACTTTTTCAATTAATGGTTATATTTATTACATTTGCTGCAGCATTTATTAAGTCACAATTGATTTTGAAGAATAAAGGAATTGTCGTAATAAATATGTAAGAATTGCTTCGGAATTGATATCTATGATAATTTTGCGGAATACATTAAATTCGCCTAACTTTTACTTTTATAAAATTGAATTTTTTTTGAGATTATAGTTCTTTTTAGTAAATTATTTCTAGTATTTCGTATTTGTCCTTTAAAAAAAATATATAAGCATCTTTAGCATCTTTCTGACATGGGTTTTTTGTAACATTTTTATCACTACTGGTTGAAAATAATCACGTCATTTTATTGCGTCATTGAAATACATAAAATGACATTATTATTATTAACAGGGTAACATGAAACCACTGATTGTTTTGTCGCAAGATATTAGTATAGTAATATTTTGACTATTTCATTTCATTTCATCTACTAAAACAGTGAAAACATATACCAGGTATTCAAATTTTCTACTTTATAAGAGTATTACTAGAAATAAGAGCATAATTGTACCTATAAATAAAAAGCGAATAAGCGATAAAAATAGTTATATAAAAGCTATCTCAATGTTTAATTCACTGCCAAACGATTTGAAAGTAATATATATACGCAAACCTAGTCAATTAAACAGAATTAAGGAGTAGATTAAATCAAATTGTTGATATTTAAAATAGTTTATATATGGAAATATTGCTGTATTTAATTTGTTGAATATAAAAATCTTTATGTACATGTAATGCCGATAATAATAAGAGAAAAGTAGAATAGAGGCTACTATTTTTTGTGTAAATATAGGTTAAGTTTTAGTTTTAAGTTATTTTTATTTATTTATATTTTTTTTTGTATAATTATAATGCCAGTGCGATCAGATAACCTTGTTTATCTTTGCGGGAACGCGGAGTGTATTATAATATCTCTGTATTTTTCTTTTCTGGCTAAATAAATAAATAAAAATAAGAGAACTACAATGTTATAGATCTTCCAGTGGAGATGAATCTTAGCTAACTCTTTGAACGACGTCATTGATTGTGACCATTTTTCTATCATGTAGTGATCAAATCTGACGCGCAAACTCTTGTGATACAGCTTGTACGTTTTGCTCCTAAACTTTTTGATAATTTTAGGATAACTTACGTCAGAAGTCATTGCGTCTATCGGCTTGTTTAATAGATTGTAATACGAAGTACCTTCGATCTCATGAATTAGCACAGCCTTTTCATAATAAATCGAAAATCAGTTGTTCCCTTTGTATTAATGTGATCACTTTCTTGTCAAAAGTAGTTTTATCACAACACGCAAATCTCTTGACTTCTTCTGTAAAAGGTATTTAGTATAGTCCCAATCTTGCTAACCCTTGTCAAACCACTTAGAAGTAAATTTATTAAACATCTTGAGTTTTACCATCTGAAAAATCTTCTGCCTGTCTACGAGAAGAAGCTGATGAAAAAATATAGATGAAGAAAGACTTTTGTGATATTTCATCGTCGGGCATTTAATTGGCCGTTAATGCATATAACAGCTTCTGCTTATTAAGTATAAACTTATTTGTCTTTGCTACATACACGGCTAATAGCTGTACTATAAACAATAGATTTTTTGTCTACCCTCTGGTCATACTGATTTGTAAGAATCTTTTAAATATTTCTTTGATCTAGCTACGACGAAGAAAACTATTCTTATTTTTGCTTAAATTGTGAACTGTATCTTTATATACTTATTCTTATCTGCAGCTTTATTTTACTTGAATTTCATGTGCTCGTAACTATTCTGGGACGTGGTTTTGTTTATTTTCAATATTGCTTTTAAACGCATTTTCATGATTTGGGAGGTTATGTGATCGCAAAAACAATAAATTATTTATGTGGCTTCAGTAAATACGCTTAAAAAAATTGCCCTATGCCCATTAGTTTTATAATTATAGACTTTTTGGTTAAAATATTTCAAGCACAGGACATATTTTTTCGAGAGTTCATCATCTTCAAGCACCACTTACATCTATCTTTACATTGAACGCCACGAAGCGCGTTACCGAGATTTTGTTTTTTTTCTCTGCCAGACACCTGGACATCGTCTACCGGAGTCTCAGGTAACTGGCTCATAATCTTTAAGCGCAACTTACATCTGTGTATTAAAAGCTGGAATGCTAGTAAATAACAGAGTGCTCCTCTTCTTTGAGACCTGGATTAGCTATCCATAAGCCAAGGCTTCCATTCATTGCGTGACGATTTTGTATCCAAGCGTTTGAAATGATTGACAACATTGTCCAATTGGCTTTCTAATGGTAAATGGTTGGCTTAAGTTTCTACTAATGTTGTTATGTATAAAAATGAATGTGATTTGTTTCTTTAAAATTTAAAGGGATTATTATATTCTGTTTCATGTATCTGTATGAAATCTTAGAATAGAAATATATGTTTATTAATGTGTCAGAAGGAAACAAACCGACTACCCCAAGCGAAAGTACACATACCGTTAATTGAAATTTTTAATTCGGGAAACTCCCGCCAGTGCTGGTCACAGGTTGATGGTGAACTTGCATGAAAAAATATATTAGGTCCGTCATATAGAATATCGAAAAATAATCGACACGTATTTTTTCTTTTTTTAGTCAAACGATTATTGACAAAGGTACAGCGAGTTGAAATATCGTGTGACGTCACTAAATCAGACGATATAGATTTACTATACGCAGTCCGAATCAGTGACGTCATACATTTCAACTCTTTATATCTTTGTTAATAATCGTTCAATTGAAAAAATCGCTGCCAATTCATTGGCACGTAGCTTCCTCCAACGAAATTTATTGTTCCAATAAATAAAATATTGTTTTAAAATACAGTATAATGTGAATGCTATTTTAATATTATCAGTATGACATAAATTTGTAGGGAGGGACTTTACGACGTGCAACGACAACCCTATAAGAGGAAGCCAATTTTTTAGAAAAATCGGTTTTTACATTTCAGCTCATTACTGTGAAATGCTCAGTTTTCGCATTTAAAGAAAACTAAGCAGGAAGACATTTAAATGGGTCAAATTCAAAATGTAGGTCAATGCCCTTCCCTATAGGATGACACGAGAGAGAGAGCAAGCGCCGGGCCTAAGAGCAGGTAGTCGAGACCACACAATAGGTCATAAGGAAAATTCTAAAGCGCAGCCGCTTGAATAAATTAAGGAAATGAGAGAAAGAGAGCCGACGACACGAGCAACGAAAACAAATAATATACAAAGGGTACATAACACGTAAATAATTATCACGCGAAAAATCGAATATCAAAATAATAGTGAACGTCTGATAAGCAAATTAAATCCAGACATAAGGAGTAGAGTAACGTCGTGAGTTTATCATTAAGAGACTATGGAAAATACGTATCATAAAATTTAAATCACGCGAGACTGATCCGCATAAATTCGGGCAAACGAGCTACACTGGTAACAATGAATACACATACATTGCCAATAAGCACACTAGTAGGAGATTTGAAAGAATACCAAAAAAGAAGGAGATGCGCATCCAAACAGTGAGTACACGTGTATATATAACATCAGAAGGAGAGCCTTTTGAAAATTTGCCGAAGAAAGAACCACGCTTCCGAACTGCGAGCGCCGACACATTTACAGCACAGCAGGAGGGCTTCGTCTTATGAAGGAGAAGGCAAGCGCTCGAACAGCAAGCGCACGTGCACTTCCAACACCAATGAGAAGACAACACCGAGGTCGTGAGTGCAGAAGAAGACGAGAGTAGACGTGAATTTCGTCGTCGCTACAAGAAGACGGCATATTAATGAGCAGAAATAGGAATCCTAGACCACTTGCACTCGTGTATAGATATACGAAGTCAACGGCGGCGACTCTATCCACAAAAGAGGAAATACACTCTACAGGGGAGCAAGGAAAAAAAACCCATCGTCGCTACAAGCACAAAGGAATGCCTTTTAAAAAATGCCTACAACAACAAGTCTAGAGAGACCATAGAAGGAAATATGCAGCGTTTAAGCTCTCTGATTGGATGTACTATTCACGAATGTTCACTACTACCTATGTGCGTAAAGGGTATCGGTGAGGGCGATTTCGAGTATATAAGGCCCTCGTCCGCCGGGCTAAAAAACAGTCTCTCTCACAAGTTCGCCACGCGAAAGCTCTGCCCGAGCTAGGATTCACTTACGGTAAAGTGCGCGGAAGCTCTGCCCGAGCAGAGTCCGGGTCCGCGGATTTTAGTAAAACTTAGAGTTCGATATATTAACATTTGATAAAGTTTAGAGTTTTGTAAATGTTGAGTCACTATATAGTTCCTCTGTACGGACAGAGTCGGGTCTGCATAATCGAGTCGGGACAATAGAGTCGGGAATCAAGAGTCAGGTAACTGCAGTCGCGACTCCTTTTTTTTTCTTTTCCGCGCTCATTTACATAGAAGACGACAAAATTTTGGAAAGGGCACAAACAAAGAAAACGAATAATATTAAAAATTAGTACTCGAGCCATATCGCTCTGCAAGGAGCAGAGCTCAGTCTAGTTCGAACAGTTGCTCCGAATAGTCGCCTCTCTGCCTCTGAAATTTCAGTGCATCGCCGATTCTTTTCTTTTATATATATATATATAGAGTATGAAGTCTCTTCTCATCGTTAGAAATTACGAGTCATAGTGCGTGAAAAGGTTTCTATTTTATTAATTGAATAAATTGCACCGCTTTAAGAAAATCGAGTGTTCAGTGTTATTCAAAAGAAAAGTCATCACTCCATCCACCCAATCCTACTACAAGCGAATACCGAAGGATTCGTAGCAAAAGAGGGAATTAACTGCGTTCTAAAATATTCATACACATATTCATATAACGACTCCGACTTGAAGGAAGGAAGGAAGGGAGCTTTATCCTCATTTAGTTGACGGCAGTTGCATTCATCAAAAGGTAAGTTCCTTTAATTACAATCGTAAATACAGAATAGGGCTCTCTCTTTCTCTCTCTCGCATATCTCTTCACAATAATTACCGCACTTTTATTACTCCGCATTGCACTTAATGCTTATATTAACGAGTCGCCCCTTTTCATACTTTCTATCCCTCGCTCAGCAATTGCCAGGCTCTCGCCGTTAAGATCAGAATAGTTTCTCGGCGTCTACTGGAGGCTGTTTCCAGAAAGGAATCGCGAAAGTAGGCAGGTACCGACGGCGCTAAGCTTTGTGTATTGAGCTTTGTCTCCGCCCGTACTTATAAAGATTTACAACCCGTAGAGTTACTGTCCGGTGACAACTATCATAAGTTTAGGACATAACATTACTTAAGAACCGCTCAACGAAATCATTTGAAATTTTAACAGCAGATATTTTTGTTTATAGTGAATCACCAAATAAAATTTTGAAGCATTTGACTACATTGTTTTAGAGATGTAAGGAATCAAAAAAGTTTCAAAAAAAAAATTTAAACCTTGATATCTTAAGAACCATAGGGGTTTCAAAGGTGCGCAATAAACTTAGCCAAAACATATAAAATATCTACCTTTTCCCAAAATCTCAAGTGCAATAAGGCCTTTTTACGCCCGTAATCGAGACTCAAAATAAAAACTCATTTTTTTCAGTTTTCGATTTATTACTGAAAAAATAAGTAGTCAAATCACTTGAAATTTTAATGAAATATAGTTTGACACGTAAGCCATCAACATTTTTTTTTCGTGAGGTTATGATGTTTAGTTTCAGAGATATGAATTTTTAAAAAAAAATCACCTTTTTCATTTTATCTACCGAACCGAGCGGTCAATCCCGAGGACCAAACGGGGAAAAGTAGGTAATTTTATTATCTTTCAAATGCATTTTAGCTGAATTATTTGTAACAGTGGAATGATTAAAAAAAACGAAAATAATTTTTTTCGAAAATCAAAAAATGACCATAAAAAAAAGTAATTGAAAAAATTAAAAATAAATGTTTTTCCCGAATTCAGAATCCGAAAATAGATATGCATGTCAAGTTTGATTGATATTGACAGAATAGTTTCAGAAATATCACGGTATACACACACACACACACACACACACACACACACCCGGACATTTCCTAAAAACACGTAATTCGAACTTCTAACATCTAAAAACATGTTTCTATGAAGTTTTAGCGAAACTGAAAATTTTACTATCACAAAGCTTCCTCTAGGAGGAAGCAAAAGAAAAAATACGTGTCGATTATTTTTCGATATTCATGACGGACCTAATGAATTTTTTTATGCAAGTTTCCCATTGGGGATATCCAGAGCCGACAGGCACGCGCTGGACGCGAGTCGCCGCGTTCTGATATAGAGCGCATGAGCGTCGGTCCCAGTTAACAAGCGGCCGGCACTGGCAAAAATTTCCGGAATTCAAAGTTTGAATTAACCGTGTGTGTAATATTAGAATTTATTACAGAATTAGTATTAACAGTGGTTTAGAGGTAATATCTGAATGGCAGTATTGGGGGGTAATTAAGGAGCAAGAATTAAGGGGCAGTAATTGAGGGGCAGTAATTGAGGGGCACAATTTCTGAATCGGCAGCGGTGAAACTTTTTTGATAATATAGAGAGACTACAGAATCTATAATAAAGAATTCTAAAATCTGCATTTGAGACGATATGCATTGAGAGTGAAAATTGAGGGGGAAAATTGAGGGGGAAAATTGAGGGGGAAAATTGAGGGGGAAAATTGAGGGGGAAAATTGAGGGGAAAAATTGAGGGGAAAAATTGAGGGGGTCAATTGAGGTGGAAAATTGAGGATGAAAATTGAGGGGGAGAATTGAGGGAGAAAATTGAGGTGGAAAATATCTGAACCGGCGGCGGCAGCGAAACTTTTTTTATAATATAGAGAGATTATATTTAAATTACGCTATAGCTGATATGTGATTTTAAATTTTATGTTTCAACAGAATGTCGTCTTTAAAAACTCTGCTTTTCTGTTACATACAACTTTTCAAATAAAGCTTGTGATGAAAAACCAAGCTTGTAGCGCTGTAGTGTTAGGTTTAATAAATCATTCTACTTAGGAAAATTTCGATCGCACATTTAGTTTTTCTAAAATTTTGGAAATACGAACAGATGTTTACGCATACCCACGCGATTCTAGCGCAAACCTTAAGAGGACGCCGGACACAGAAAAAGATTTCTGTTTTACCGTCATTTTATCTGGTTTTGTAATTCAAAGTTTTCTCAAAAACTACTAAACCAATCAACTTGAAACTTTAGGAAGTTATTTGTAGTAACGAAATGAAGGGGGACAGCTTTTATTTTGACGAAATAAGCTAAAAATATTATTTCTGTATTTTCGTCGGTTACCGACCGCGCATTCAGTATGCACCGAGCCCACGGTGGCGGTGCCTTTCCTTTCCAGCCTTTTTATAAACATTGGAGACTTTTTTGAGCTGAATCCGTACTTGTGCCCGCTCACTTACGTAATAAAGAACATTTATAAAGTAATAAAACACATATTATAATAGTAAAATCGACGAAAACCTTGAATTACTTGGCGATGCCAAAGCGCTGTGTCAAAGCATTGGCAAGCAGACGACGACGAGTTTCGTTTCATTATTTCGTCCCGCATGTAAAAACCACTGATTTTCGTGCATTTCGGAGAGTTGTCCCCCCTCACTGTTACACTAAATAATTACCTAAATCACATTTTGGCACTGAAGTATCAGTAAATTTCCCGACAACTTTGAACTACTCCGCGAGGTGACACGTGCCCGAGATGAGAGGTAGCGGCCATATTAGATACTGATTCATAACGCCACCGAGAGAGGGCGTTTGAGTCTCATTCTCGGCCCGTTACCTACACTCGAACAATCTTTGCCGCAGTACATCGAAACTATGACTAGTGGTGACAAATTACCACATTCATTTACAAAGCAGCAATAAGTAAAATAATGGCACAAATTAATTTTTACAAAATTGAGAAACAGGACTCTAGCTTTTTACGAACTCTGTGTCTTACATAAAAACAATCAAATTAAAAAAAAACGATACAATTGCTAAATAGGACGTATGACATACGTTTTATTTACAAAAGTTATAATTACTTACTTACGATTTGGGTAAACAATATGGTAAATAATTATTTATCACCAGACGAAATTTACCAGGTATGTAATCATACCTGATATTTTAAGTCCTAATTTTACGTTTTTTCAATTTTTTTTTTTATTTCGTCGTAACCAGACTCCGAAAAGGTGAAACCTCTGCAGATTTCAGGTATGATTACATAACTTGTAAATTACACCTGGTGATAAATAAATAAATAAACAAATAAATAAATAAATAAATATATTTGTTTAGCGACGAAAATGCGTCAGGATGGTTTTTTACCGTTGCTTCTCCCGAGGTCCACTGATTGCAAGCGGTGGCTAAAACGGCTATGGACAACGTTTTTTACACCTGGTGCCCATAAAAGGGTATACCGATGAGTTTTTAGTATCGAGGGCTCATATTTCTCATAGAAATATTGCTAAATATATTTGTTGAGCGACGAAAGTGCGTTGGGATGTTTTTTTACCGTTTCTCCTCCCGAGATCCGCTGATTGAAAGCGACGGCCAAGGCTTCAGGTAAGTTTTTTTACACACGTTGTGCCCACATATAGGTTTATCGATTACTTCTTACTTTGTAGAGCTGATATTTATTACCAAAATACATCTAAATATATTTGTTGAGCGACGAAAATGTGTCGGGATGGTTTTTTACCGTTGGTCCTCCCGACGCCACTATGGGCGATTTCAAGAAAAGTAGTGTCAAAATCAAATTGCGCCTCTCAGAAAAGTGCTAGGGACCTATTTTTTTTTTTTTTAAATGAAGGTTGTACTTCTCAAATATAGGGAAAACTATCAGAATATTGTTTTCTGATGATGTCGAGCCGGGGCACCTATGAAAATTACGAAATTTTGAGAAAACGATATTTTAGCGACTTGTTAATGCATTAATATGCCATAAAAATGCATTTTAAACAATTGGGAACTTTTGGGACAATGATCTACTATTTTTTTTAATAAATAAATGATTTTTTTTACTTACATAACCTAAAAATTCATCTATTTCGAGACCTATTGTACTAAGAAACGTAAATCCGATACTTAAGGGGGTCTCAAACCCATTTCTGCGATTTTATCGACCTTGCGGCCGGTAGTGCAGGTAGTGCTTATAATAACCTCTGGCGCCATCTGGCGTCAACCACTACAACAATTTGTAATATCGAAACTCACACTGCGTGTTGCCGTACACGCAGATTTGATATAACGAAAAATGCCTATACATAATGATCTATATTACGTATATACATCACACGTGTTTCGACTACACGCATTTTTTACAATAAAATAACTGTGCATTTCGCATAAACACGCGTGTTTCGAATACACGCTTTTTACGGTCGCTTAAATATTATTGGCCACTAGAACAAATTATATTCAGGCACGCAATAATATCACTCTCGGAAGTATAGAAGTAATCGTAATAATCCCGTTCTGTGGCATATTAGGACTGTTAAAAAACTTGCTGCGAGCCGGGTTTGGCCGTCGCAATGTGATCGTGCGAACTCGGGAGGAGCAACAGGTAAAACCACCCGACGCATTTTCGATCGCCTCAACAGCAAATAATATTTAGAATAATATTCTTTTGGTAACTAAATAATCAGCGCTACAAAGTAAGATAAGTAACGTAACCTTATGCGGGCACGCATCGTGTTTAGAAACACCTTACCTCTGCAGCCCAGCTCTGCGCCGGCTAATCAGATAAGTGTATCGTCGGGAGGAGCAAGCGGAAAAAACATCCCTCCCTTTCGTTCGGCTGAAAATATATATTCAATATTTCTCGAAGAAAATTATGAGAGCCTCGAATATAAAAACTCATCGATATAACCCTTTGTGCACATTATTTACGGTTTAAAAACTTGGCTGGTCAGCCTTTGTGGCCGTCGCCATTGTTATTCGCTGGATCGTCGGGAGAACAAACGGTAAAAACCATCCCCCAGACAAACATTTTCGTAAGCGCTCAACTAAAATATAATTTAAGATATAATTTTGGTAACAAATACAGCTGCTACAAGGTAGAAAGAATCGTACACCCTAGATGGGGCACATCGGTGTTAAAACAGCTGACCTGAAGCCCCAGTTGGCCGGCCCTATCCGATTAAGTGTATCTCGGAGAGCAGACGGGTCAAAAAACCATCCCGTACGAGCACTTTTCGTCGCTAACAAAATATATTTAGAGGCATATTTCTACGAGAAATATGCAGGAGCCCTAATTACTAAAACCAACGCGTAACGCGCTCTTTTGTGGCGGAATATAATCCTGGGTATGTATGTTAATAAACACTGTTGGCTGCAGCCGTTTGGCCTGTCGCATGTGATCAGGTGGAGAGAGTTATAAGTAGCCGTGAGATGATTGTTTTGCGTGGAGATACGCCCATGCGCAACAAATGTGAACTGTTTCCATCAAAAATTCGTACTATCTTAGACATCAGTGCCCGCTCGAAAACAATCATTGAACAAACACAATCATCTGATAGTTTCCCTATATCATCGAGAAGTCCACGCCCGCGTCAATGATCCGCTCTTACAATTTAAAAAAAAAATTAGGATGCCGTAGCACTTTCTCTGAGAGGCGCAATTTGATTTTGACGACTACTTTCTCAGAAATGCGGCCGCAATAGGATGCGACGCTC
>CM053171.1:32101085-32124072 GCA_012977825.3 Pteromalus puparum
CGACGTCCACCGATCACATGCGACGGCCAAAACGGCTGCAGCCAAGTTTTTTAACACCTAATGTGCCCACAAAAGGGTATACCGATGAGTTTTTAGTATCTAGGGCTCATATTTCTCGTAGAAATATTGCTAAATATATTTGTTCAGCGACGAAAGTGCGTAGGGATGGTTTTTTACCGTTGCTCCTCCCGAGATACACTTATCGATAGCGGCGGCAAGACGGGCTTCAGGTAAGCTTTTTACACACGATGTGCCCACATATAGGTTTACCGATTACTTCTTACTTTGTAGAGCTGATATTTGTTACCAAAATATATCTAAATATATTTGTTGAGCGACGAAAATGTGTCGGGATGGTTTTTTACCGTTGTTCCTCCCGACGTCCACCGATCACATGCGACGGCCAAAACGGCTGCAGCCAAGTTTTTTAACACCTAATGTGCCCACAAAAGGGTATACCGATGAGTTTTTAGTATCTAGGGCTCATATTTCTCGTAGAAATATTGCTAAATATATTTTTTCAGCGACGAAAGGGCGTAGGGATGTTTTTTTACCGTTGCTCCTCCCGAGATACACTTATCGATAGCGGCGGCAAGACGGGCTTCAGGTAAGTTTTTTTAAACACGATGTGCCCGCATATAGGTTTACCGATTACTTCTTACTTTGTAGAGCTGATATTTGTTACCAAAATATATCTAAATATATTTGTTGAGCGACGAAAATGCGTCGGGATGGTTTTTTACCGTTGCTCCTCCCGAGTTCCACCGATCACATGCGACGGCCAAAACGGCTGCAGCCAAGTTTTTTAACACCTAATATGCCCACAAACGGATTTACCGATTACTTCTTACTTCCGAGAGCTGATATTTATTGCGTGAATATATTTGTTCAGTGGCAAAATAACGTCGGGATGGTTTTTTACCGTTGCTCCTTCCGAGATGTGCCTACAAATAGGTTTACCGATTACTCTTTACTACTAGAGGCTGATATTTACTGCTTCAATATATTTGTTGAGCGACCCTAGTGGAAATGGAGATTGTGCCATAGTGTGGCACATTATGCTAAACTGTGCCACACTATGCCAAACTGTGCCTTGTTGTGCTAGACCTATGCCAATTCGGACATTTCGCACGATTTGGCACAGCTTGGCATGGTTTAGCACGGTTTGGCACAGTGTGGCACAGTATAGAACAATAGGGCATAATGCATCAAATTTTTTAAATAATGAAAAAATTTTTCTTTACGTATTGTCCAAATTCTGGCACAGCCTGACATAATATTGCATAGTTTAGCACAGTTTGATATAATATGGCATAGTTTGGCACAGTTAGACATAGTTTGGTGTGTGTATATATAATGTATATATATAATTTTAATTTCAGGAGACATTCGAATATTTTTAGAACTACTTTTTATACGTTTATAGTTATATTAGATACTCTTCAAAAGGATGAAACAGTTATTCTATTACAATAAGAAAATTAATAGCTCAGGCGGTTAGGTGTCTGGCTGGCACGCTGGCGACCCGGGTTCAATTCCACCTCGGGTCGCTTTTTCATATTAAATTGTTTGAGGGATGTTATGCCATATTATGCCAGGTTGTGCCATGCTAGGCCATAATGTAGCAAACTGTGCTTGAAATTTGACTAAAAATTGGGAAAAACATTTTTTGTAACACATGCACGATTTTCACTTTTTTCGTACCTATTAAGCGGGCGTAAAGTACCATTTTTTTACCGCTGCTCCTCCCGAGATCCGCTGATTGAAAGCGACGGCCAAACGGGCTTCAGGTAAGTTTTTTTACACACGTTGTGACCACATATAGGTTTATCGATTACTTCTTACTTTGTAGAGCTGATATTTATTACCAAAATACATCTAAATATATTTGTTGAGCGACGAAAATGTGTCGGGATGGTTTTTTACCGTTGATCCTCCCGACGTCCACCGATCACATGCGACGGCCAAAACGGCTGCAGCCAAGTTTTTTGATGTGAAACATCTTTAGCCGCGCCTTGTGGTGTGAATCCGATCTCCAAAAAATAACGCTCTCGTCGGAGCAACACGTCGATGGCACGATCGCGAGACCCCCTCTCCTGCACCGCGTGCTAATTATAACTCTCCCTTCTTTCTCACTCACTGCGCCTCAAGCATACCTATAGCTATGCTCTCGCACGCCGTGTCCTGCGCGTTGAGTATATCTAGTATATCTATAGTTTCAATCTCTTCGCACTGAGTATACCTATAGCTGTGCTCTCTTTTCCAATCGTGACTATATACGCACGCTGTGTCCCGCGCGTTGAGTATAACTATAATAGCTAATATTTTATAGTTTTAATATTACAAGTGGAAAAATCCCCAAAAGCAGATGCGCTGTCGAGTTCGTCGCCGAACTTGGCAGCGCATTTCAGGATTATGATTATAAGGTTCGTGCAGACGCAGTGTTTTTATGATACGCTGACCACTTGCAACAAATCTTTATTATGATTTTGAGAAAATAATAGGGTTATTTAATATATTAGAATTGATATGCGTATGTATATCTATATATTTTTTCATCCTTCGCGCCGCCATATTGATCAGGTGAGCTCTCAATCTTTTAAACGTATCATTATATGATTTTGAGAAAACAATAGGGTTATTTTATATAATAAATTAAGCAATATTTTAATAATAATTGTAGACTCCCGATAGTAAATAATAAAAAATGAAACTTGTTTTTGGATGTAAAAAGGCTTGTCGAAGGCAATTGTAGCCAAAGCTCTCGAATGACGGAACTCGGGAGGAGGAACAGCAAAAAACCATGGGGACGCATTTTTCTCGTTCAAACAATTTATAAGCGATATTTATAATTATTAGCTCTCTGTAGAAGTTAAGAAGTACAACATGTGTTGTATCGGCTTCGTATGCAAGGTCTATTTCAATTCGAATATTAAGTTCGTGCGAGGATTCACGATGCCCTAGCACGAAGGAAAGATGTGTCTATTTCGTGGCTAATCGCCTCGTGTCCAGAGAGAAATAGTGTCTCTAGGGCCGATACGAGATCGAAAGAATAAAGGATTCTTGTCGATGTGCTCACTCTAGTGGATCGGCTCGTGAATTGTCGCGATAATTATAATAGATTCGCAGCACATAACCTCCTGTTGGGCCGCGCAGCAACGGTTATTTCGTGGTCGGCCGTCTCGAGCGAGAAGAACAACTTTGATCCGATCGAGATTCCAAAAAATGTTCGATTCGAGCTCTGTATTGACGATTTGGCGCGTGGGTTGCCGGGGAGTGAAATGCGTTGCTAGACGAAACGAGAGTTTCTTTGTTTTTGGTGTTGGGAACGAAATCCTGGACCTTTTCTAAAATATAAATCACCACGAGTCTTCCTTTACATTCTCGGTAGTAAAAAGTAATCGATGCAACATATTTCTGGGTGTAGTAGAAAATCCATTTTAGCCGCCGCTTGTGATCAGCGGATGTCGGGAGGAGGAGCGACAAAAAAACTATGGAGACGAACTTTTCTCGTTCTAAATTCAGTTTAGCATTATTTTAGCGATAAATAACCTTTCTTGGTTGTAAATAGTACTCAATCAAGGTCATTCTGAATGAATCAGGCGTAAGAAGGCTCGTCTAAGCCTATCTTAGCCGCCGTTCTTGGTCGGCGGACCTCGGGAGGAGGAGCGGCAAAAAACCATCAAGACGCAATTTTCTCGTTTAAAAAATTAATTTGTCAATTTTTCTATCTATCTATCTAAAATCTAAATGAGGACCTTGTATCCTTATTTTTACGTAAATCGTATGTAGGAAACCTGGGGAGGACGAGATGCAATAAATCATCAAGTCACAATTTTACTCTTGCTAAAAATAATGTAACATTAGCTTAATATTATTTATTGATTTTTCAAGAGCAACAATTGCAAACACTATGTATCTTTAGTGAATGTAAAGTGGTCAAATACGTTAGAATGGCGTTAGATGTAAAAAACCAAGTCAGCAAAAATGAGCAATTTCAAGCAGAATGATAAACGCGGGAAGCGGGTTAGGCGAGTATCTGCTCGCACGCATGCGCGCTGATTGGATATTAAATGGCGCCAGCGTCAGCTGGTGGGCGGCGTGAGCCTGGCAGCTGCGAGCTGACTTGTTGAAACTTGAAACCAGTGGAGATCTCTTTTACGTTGCTATACATCGATGTCGTTATTACCCTCAAGGAGGTTATAAACGTGGCTTGTTTGCACTGCGCGCCGCATTGTGTGCATTTATCTGGTGATCGGCTGATGCCTGCGTGTTTTGAAGTGGCCTCCACTCGGCTTACTGCGATTCTTTGGAAACCTTAGGATCGGCTATTTGATAATATGTTTCATCTCGTACTGTAAAAAGGGTGAAGATGTGCTTTTCTGGAATAAATAAGTGCCAGTGCAGTGTAAGAAGTGCTGTTATGAAAGCATGTAACTGCATCGAGAAAGTCCGGTTCTTATTCGGAGGTTGAGGTTATGTCCGTTTTCAATGTCTCTACCAAGATGTATGTTACAACTCCTGCTGAACGTTTCATTATGAGGATGCAGTTGAAAGCTGGAGTAGGCATCACTCAGAATCCATAGTACAGGTCTGGATGGTAGATGTTTATTTGTTATTCTTATATTTTTAATTTGAGGTTAGGATATACTGAGATCAGTGATTGAACATGTAATCTATTTCAACTTTATAATCAGCGTGGTTTTCGACAAGTTTACAAGCTATTCAGATTTGAACTGAAGTAATGCTTGATGGCTATTTGTTCATTACTGCTTGTTCAATCATCTGAAGGCAAGTCAGAACCTCGATTCTCACGGCCTGGCATTAGTGATTCGGTTACTGGTTGCCTCAATTATCTGGAGATGATCCGGAAGGTTCATGTATACTGCTGGTATAGCTGCCTGGCGTCGCTGGATGCTATGACCACTTGAAGACGACCCTGGAACTGGATTCAGACTGCTTGAAATTGGTGGTTAAGATTCTTGGCTGTTCCAACTAGCTCAAGACAACTGTAGAGCTGAATACCAACCAACTAGAGGCTAGCCTGAAGCTGTATTCATCACTGCTAGATGTCTTTTTTACAGCTGTGGTGGCAATTATTCTGTATTATGAGGTAATATTTACAATATTATACTTGTGACTTGTGGTAGACTTCTGCTACTTATAAGGTTAATTCGGATCTTTGGCTAAGTTTTACAGTTAAATGCTGTTTGCATATTGTTGTTGGTGTTATATCAGGTTCGAAAGCTGATAATAGTCATTATGTAAGTGAGAATAATAGCTTGCAAATATCCATTTCATGATGGCTTCTTAGTATTATTGCTTGGCATCCATGCAACGTGTCACTGAAGCACTCTTGTTATATCATTAATATTTATGAATTATTATTATAATATTTTGGGTACGGGTTTTGGTAGTTAACAGTCTATCAGTTGGAATCATGACTGCTCTGAATTATTATAATTGTAATTAACTTGAATTTGGAACAACTAATTGACATCTATAAATATTTTAGATCTGCAAATCATGGATAATCAAGTGCGATAAGGTAGCTACAGCAAGACCAAAGAAATGTGACACTCGATTGGACAGAGAATCGAAGATTCTGAAAGAAAGTGAATTCGACTAAAAAAGACATGGTAATCAATCTATTCGTTCTCTGATTAGCTGTTTGTTTAAAAAAAAAAAGTGGAAACTGATAAAATATAAGAACGCGTGTAGTGCGTCTAAAGTCGCTAGTAACTTATTATAATTTTGGCCAATTAACCTATATAAATATTTTAGATAAATATATCTACTGGTCGTGAAGCTGTCATTGGAAGATTTTAGTATGACAAGATGAAAGAGATGTTGGACTCGACTATGCTGCGTAAGCGGGCAATCCGAATACTGAAGAAGTAGTATCGGGAAGATACATGTACGAAGATGGTTATGTCAGGTGAATCGTGTCTATTTTTTTATCTTATCTTCTTTTTTCTTTACGTAAAAAAATCATTCACGTTATCTTGAAAGATAACTGTTTGTCGTGTAATAGGTTGGTCGATTAAAACGCGCGTTTGATGGTTAATTTAAATTGTATTTTTATTCTGTAAAAATAAGAAATGCAATAATGATTGAGCATTATTGATCGATTGATAAAATCTTCAGAATATTGAATTAAACAATGAAATTTATTTCTATTCCATCTATAACAAGGATCAAGCGATCTATCGAAATCAAATTGCTTAGAGCTATAACTTCGGAGAGTTAGACTGAAAAATGCCCAGCTATTTTGTTCGAAAAAAGTTGAATGTATATATAGGGATCGATCAGACGCACAAGCGCGCCGAGGTTTCGGTATTTTTTTATTATGTCTTTCTGATATTGATTTTTAAAAAGCATGGTTATGGTGTAAGTGGTTATGTTTGTGTAAATAAACACAAATGAACAAAAGTAGAAATTCTCATCCTGGCACGACTCTCTTCACTCATTTGATTTGAGATCATCTAGATCCAGTTCGAGTTCCCATTATTGTATGGGATATCATCAGACTGCGTATAGATGCCAGAGCATCTTTGCAGAATGCAGTCTTCAATTAGCTAAAAGCTACATAAAGATCTTGTATTAGTTGCTCAATGCAACCTGGTTATGTAAAAAATAATGATTAATATAATAGTATTATTGGAATGAAGAAAAAGTATCTATATTTTGTAAAAGTGATATGAAAGCAGCGAATATTGACGGTATAAACAGTAAAAATAAGTCCATGTTTTCATTTTTGTTATTTGTTATAATAATGATGAATTTTTACCTTAAACAATTAATCATATGACTGTTAAGAACATAGCATTTCATTTGACTTATCGTTGAAGATTATGTGTACTTTTGTTGCTACCAGTAATAATATCTAATAAATCGTTCGCCTTACCCTACAATAAGTTTTAAGAATATTTATTTGTCATGTAAATAGTATTTTAGCAAACATAAGTCTATGTATGACATATGTCAATTTTTTGATTTCTTCGAAAATAAACTGTGATTTTATTCTATTATATTCTATTCTATTTTATACAAAAAATAATGATTGCAGTAAATATAGATAATACGAAATTAATTTTTAAAGCCTAATTAGAAAACCTGTATTTTTGACAATGAGTAAATCAAAGGAAAAAAAATGAACACTAAATGGTTGAATGGAACAAATTTAATTTAAGATAGCGATAAAGAAATATGGTACTATATGAAAACGGCGAAGATGTTCACAGTTCTATTTCTACGTAAAAAACATAAATGGTTGGCTTTTCCGAACTAGAAAGTCCATGGCCTCACAACGCATCGTGTTGTGTTTCTAGATGAATTTTAGCGTTCGAAAGTTTCCAGGGTAGGCTCATTACCTTTCTCAAACCCGGTATCGTAACTAAGATTCCCATCGGATCTGAAGAAATCGGATCCTGATCATGGGATTCGAACACACGAGCCCTCGAGCGTAACTAGTAAAAAAGGATTCACTTTTCGCCTGTTGTTAAATTGCTAAGTATAATTTATAAAACAAGCAGTATAGATAAACTTCTGCTAAATAATAATAATACATTCATATTAATAAATTGGTCATAATTGACATTAAAAAGTTCCGCATAGAATTCGATTTGATGCATTAGTTGAATTCACGTAGTCTTTTCTGGATTTCAGTTATTTCGTTTGTAGTTGTAGGTACCCAATATTTTACTTCTTCTCATTCTCGCTTTAAATTTATAATAATATATTATAGTTTGCTTTGCCGACTACTATTTATTTATTACTAAAGTTTTGAAAGATTTATTTTAAAATAAAATATTTAGTAATAAATAAATACATACCTTCATTTTAGTCAGCGATGTTTTACTTGATCGTCATAAATACATATACACCTTTTTACATATCAGGGTCACCGAGTTTGACTTTACGGTTTAACTTGTAGTTGTAAAATTATATTTCTAATAAAGTTACATGTATGACCCGGGTCACAGCGGATCCTATTTAGCCTACGTAACTCGCATAACATCAAAATAAGGAAAATTCAGGATTGTTCATTTTTTATATGTATAATTGGTTATTTGCTGCTGAAAAATATCTTTTTTGAAAATTTCGCACTATGTGATCCGTGAAATCGTAGTTTATTCCTGGAAGACTTATCCAAAAATTAAAAAATGCCATTTTACGCAGAAAATCAATTATGTTTGTATGAAATGTGGTTATTTATAAAGATTTATTATTATAAGTAATAACCAGTCCATAAAGTAGCATTTTACTGACAGAAATGGAGAAAACATCCAAAATAGACGTATTCAGCAAACAATTGCTAATTTTCTGCTAAATATGTCTAATGTATTAATTTTTTCACGTAATTTCACGTAATCGATCCTGGATACCGTATTTTGCTTTCGGCGAAAAATTTATTTGTGAAAAAACGAGAACTTTCGCGAATTTTTATGAAATATTGTATTTTTTCGTGAACAATTGTGATTTATTGTCTAAATTCGGATATTTTTTTAACGATTTTTCACAATAATTCACATATATTCACGAATAGTCACAAATAGCCACAAATAGTCACAAAAAAGTCACAAAATATCATAACAAACCATTATCAAGGTATTGACATGGATTTTATACAGTTATAGTAATTATGATTTGTCGTGCTTTTTGTGATTTTTTGTGACAATTTCTGATTTTTTTGCGATTTATTGCGATTTATTGTGAAAAATTGTGAAAAAAATGTCCGAATTCTGACAATAAATCACAATAAATAACAATACGTCACAACTTTTGATAAAAAAATACAAAAAATAACGAAAGTTCACGATTTTTCGCAAGGAAAATTTCCGGCAGGGTAAACCCACAAAAACTCGCGTTTCGCGGAAAAAGCTTTTAACTTTGACGTGCTCGGCAATGATCAACTAAAACATCGCTGACCTATTCAGTAAAGAGGGCGCCACTGGTATTTTCTCTATGCATCGCATGAAAATACATAGAGTCGGTAAAGCAGATTTTTTTTTAATTTTTAAAACTACCTTACCACGCGCTCAGTTACCTACGAGCTGCACCACTCTTTCTTTTTTGCTTCAGCGTCGCCTTAAAATCTAATTTTACATACAACTTTTTAAATAAAGCTTGCTATGAAAAAACGAGTCTGCAGTGCCGTAGTGTTGAGAAAACGGATACACCTTAAAATATCAAAAAATAAAAAAATTAATGTTTTTATTTATAAGTATATTAAAATGTTTAAAAAATTGTTTAAACAATGCTATAAACTTAGAAACATTGTGAAAAAAAACAAAAACAATGTCTATACATTTCATATACCAGGTACAACAAGTCTTCGAAGCCCAGAAATCTGATTTTCATTTTCACAGCTACCGCAGAATTACTTAGGATTATGGCTTTGAAGGGCACTTTTACTTTGACAAATATGCTTAAAATACATATATTTAGGTTATGAATGTGAGAATTTGGAAGATAATTTGATTTAAATATGTTGTCCATAAGGTAATCAAAAATTTTGTTTAAAATTCAAAAAAATGACAAAAATTGTGCATTAATTATTGACAACTTTTTGCTTCCTCCTCAAGAGGAAGCTTTGTAATAGTAAAATTTTCAGTTTTGCTAATACTTCGTGGAAACGCATTTGGAGGTGTTTGGAGTACAAATCATACGTTTTTAGAAAATGTCCGTACGGATGGCTGTGTGTGTGTGTGTGTGTGTGTGTGTGTGTGTGTGGGTGTGTGTGCTTGTTGTTGGGTGTGTGGTGTGTTGTGGTGTGGTGTGTGTGGTGTGTGTGTGTGTGTGTGTGTGTGTGTGTACGTATACCCATAATTTTGGAACCATGCGACGGATCGTAATAAAATTTGACATGCATATATTTTCTAATTCTGAATTTTAGGTCATTTTTGTTTTATGATTTGACCATTTTATGGTCATATTATGCCATTTTCTATTTAAAAAAAAATATTTTTTTTTTATAATGATATGATTATTACATATATTCACAACACAGTGTATCAAAAGACATAAAACCGCTGCCAAGTCATTGGACCTTAGCTTCCTCCACTCTGCTAGTGGAAGATAAATACATGGGACAATCACTCATTCTTTGATTTAAATATTCGCTAATATTAGATACTAAAGATAGGTTAGGAAGACACTTGTAGGGGGGGGGTATCAGGGGAGTCGGGTTAAGTGGATATGAAAAGGATAGAGCTCCCTGAACTCATTAAATAACTTACATATCTAAATTAAAAAAATACCAGTAATTGCGAATCGTTAATAACGTTAACAACTGCAAGTTACAAAAATTGCGGGTGGCTTCATTTTTTTGATTAATTATTTTTCATGATTTTACATACCACAGCCGCTTCAGACCCTTGACGGTGTTTTCTATACTGCCATAATCGCCTTTTAAAATTTTAAAGCTCATTTTCAGCATCCCACAGTCGCATTTTAGACCATCGTAATCGTTTTCTTTTTCCCACAGTCGCCTTTTTGACCTTTGCAATAGATTTCTACATACCCACAGCCGCCTTTCAGACCATTGAGTTATTTTCTATATTCCCATAATCGCCTATTCATATTTAAAAGGCTCATTTCAGTACTCCGCAGTCGCCTTTTAGACCCTCGTAATTATTTTCTGTATTCCATAGCTCCCTGGGAGAAGGTCTCGCCGAAGATCCGCTCGGGACTGAAGCCCGAGTCTTCTTAGAAGTAGCAGTCTTGTAGGTACATATTGTTGAATATATTGTATAAATCATAATAATAAAAAAGCCAAAATATTTTTTCAAAAATCGAAAAAATGGTCATGAAATGGGCAAAAATAGTCTAAATCTTAAAGAAAATTTACTCGAATTCAGGAATCAGTAAAACATATATGCACGTCCAATCTTATTACGATTAGAATCACGTAGATTCCAGAATTATAACAGTATACGTACGCACGCATGCACGCACGCACGCACACACACACGCAGACAAAAACCATCTGCACGGACATTTATTAAACATGAAAACTCTCAAAATATAAGCTTAATTATCAAATTATACGTTTAACAAAAATTAATAATGTTCAGTCACACAGAGTAACAGCGTGAGAGTTGAAGAATTTGAATCTTAATATCTTTTAAACTAAAAGGTTTCATAAGTTACAAAAAGAAAAACCTAGCCGAAGTGATCAAAAGATCAATCTATATCTAAAATGTTCAACTCATTTGAACCTTTTTACTCACGTAATCGTACGACATAATAAAAAACCATTTTTTTTAGTTTTTGATTTTTATCTCAAAACTATTCGCCAAAATTGCTTAAAATTTTACACTAGTAGATATCGTTGTTTTTATGTCTTGAATTTTTTAAAATCATTTAATATTTTTTTTGAGATATATATGTTTCAGAAAAATTACTTTTTATATCATAAAAATGACGCGGATCAGTCAATCTGAAAATCTGCGGGAAAAAGTAGACAAATTTATGTTCTTTTAGATCACTATTTTGATATATTGTATAAATCATATCATTTTAAAAAAAGCAAAATTTTTTTTTTAAATAGAAAAAATGGCTATAATATGAGCCATAAATGGTCAGAATCATAAAACAAAAAATGACCTAAATTCAGAATTAGAAAACATATATGCATGTTCAATTTATTACGATCCCGTCGCATGGTTCCAAATATGCGGTATTATACGTACACACACAACACACACACCCACACCACACACACACACACCAAGCCATCCGCACGGACATTTTCTCTAAAAATGTATGATTCGCTACTCCAAACACCTCCAAATGCGTTTCACGAAGTATTAGCCAAAACTGAAAATTTTACTATTACAAGCTTCCTCTGAGGAGAAGCGCATTTTGTCTATTTTACCCGCAAGATTTTCTAGATTGAGACTAGATCTGTTCATTTTTTATGATATAAAAGTAATTTTTCGCATAACATATATAATTCAAAAAATAAATAGTTTAAATGTTTTGAAAAAATTCATGACAATAAAAAACACAGCGATATTCTACTAGTTGTAAAAATTCTAAGCAATTTTGGCGACTAGTTTTGAGATAAAAATCAAAAACTAAAAAAATGGTTTTTTTAATGTCGCTACGATTACAGTAAAAAAGGTCTAATTGATGTTAAATTTTAGAAGATGCTATCTTTATTACTTCGGGCTAGGTTCCTTTTGGTAGCTTATGAAACTTTTTATTTAAAAGATATAAGATTCAAAATTCATAATCTCTCCGTATACTCTGTGTGATGAACAGATTATTATTTGTTAAACATATAATGATAATTATAAGCTTAGTATATTTTGAGGTTTTCATGGTTTTATTAAAATGTCCGTGCAATGGTTTTCTCTGGTGTGTGTGTGTCGCTCCGCTCCTTCGGCGTGCGTGCGTACGTATACTGTTATAATTCTGGAACTACGTGATCGATCGTAATAAGATTGGGCGTGCATATATGTTTTCTGATTCTGAATTCGAGTAAATTTTCGTTTAAGATTTATACTATTTTATGACCATTTCATGGCCATTTTTCGATTTTTGAAAAAATATTTTTGCTTTTTATTATGATATGATTTATACAATATATTCAACAATAGTGTACCTAAAAGACTGCTACCCACAAGGTTGGAATATTTTCCCCCTTCTCCGACGCCCGCGCTCTCTCGTCTTAAGAAAGCTCGGGGCTTCAGTCCCGAGCGGATTTCCAGTGAGACCTCTCTCGCAGGAGCTATTCTAACGTCTGGTGGATCTCTCCCCGGGCTTCACCTCCGGTGCTCTCATGTGAGATGTTGCAGTATGGAGGTATATAAGATAAAATATGGTCACAAAAAAATGAAGCCACCCGCAATTTTGTAACTTGCAGTTGTTAACGTTATTAACGATTCCGCCATTACTGGTATTTTTTTATTACGATATATGTAAGTTATTTTATGAGTTCAGGGAGCTCTGTCCTTTTCATATTCACCTTAACCCCGACTCCCCTGATACCCCTCCCCTACAAGTGTCTTCCTAACCTATCCTTTTAGTNGAGTTCAGGGAGCTCTATCCTTTTCATATCCACCTTAACCCCGACTCCCCTGATACCCCCCCCCCCTACAAGTGTCTTCCTAACCTATCCTTTTAGTATCTAATATTAGCGAATATTTAAATCAAAGAATGAGTTGATTGTCCCATGTAATTATCTTCCACTAGCAGAATAGGAGGAAGCTAAGTGCCAATGACTTGGCAGCGGTTTTTAATCAAATTATCTTTCAAATTCCCACATTCATAATCTAAATATATGTATTTCAAGCATGTTTGTCAAAGTAAAAGTGCCCTTCAAAGCCATAATCTTAAGTAAGTCTGCGGTAGCTGTAAAAATGAAAATCATGATTTCTGGGTTTCGAAGACTTGTTGTACCTGGTATATGACATATACAGACATTGTTTTTCATTTTTTACAACGTTTCTGTGTTTATAGCATTGTTTAAAAAATTTTGTAAACAATTTAACATAATTATAAATACATTTTTTTTTATTTTTTGGCATTTTAAAGTGTATTTGTCCCCTTAAGTTTAATGAATTGTTCTACTGAAGGAAATTTCGATCAGACTTTTTGTTTCTCAAAAAGTTTGGAAATACAAAATACCCCGTAGTGGATTTGCGAAGCTTTGGGGACGACATCCCCTTAAGTAATGATTCAACTTACTTAGGTACTAGACAAAATTCATAACAATATTCATTTAAAAATGAAATTAGGGGTAAATATGCCAGAAATAAATTACATAAATTTACTGCAGTCAAAAATTAACAATACTTACAAGCGTTTTTGGTGGAATAGGACCATTAAAATATCGATCAAATATGCTGGAATAATATGGAAAAATAGTACAAAGAGATTATGTACAAATTTATTGCTTCTAATATCTCCGTCTGGATACCAGATTGCACCCTCAAATGGATAATCATACGCTACTAATTTTCCTTTTTCTAATACTTCACCCCATGTAATTGGCATTACTCCACTTTGGGTAATGTTAAATACCGGAATTTTATTTGTTCTGTAATAATTAAAAAATAAAGGTGATGCCAATCACTGTAATAGAAATTGCAAAATTATTATAAAAATATAAATGTAATATGAATGCATACTTCTCTATTGTTGTCCCAACTTTATAAGCAATCGATATTAATGCATTAATTGCAAGATCTACTGGAATCACTTCAGCATGATAATTTGCATTACAATGCATCGATCTTATTACGCCTTTTCCTGCACCGACAATTAATCCAACTGGTCCATTTAAGTTATCAACCCATCCTGGTAAAGGCTCTGACCAAGAAGGAGTAACTAAGAATCGTTAACAACCATAAATTAACGCCTATATATCTAATTATTAAAAATATTGAAAATAATTTAAAATAATTTATATTTGTTGAGACTTAATCGTGCTAGGACCATGCATGCTTGGGGAGAAATAATGTGTACACAGGATTTAACAATAAAACACTATTTATTGATAACATCTCAAGCTAATCATCTATTGATGATACACCGTAGTCAAGCTATTATATGAGAATATAATAAGTATAACAAAGTAATCGAACTGACAAGCTAAAACGCGTGTTGACCGCTCGAGTGCACAAGGCCAAGTGAGCGCCGTCGTCGCATGGCGACGTCAGTGGTGGCCGTCTTGCGGCATAAAGAGGGGAGCGTTGAGTCGCGTAGCTCTACGTTGGGCCTGCCGTCTCTAGCGAGCAGGCAGCTGCTCGCTTATATCCAGCACTCCCTCCCGAGCAGACTTCTCTTGCTCGGAATCGACTGCATCCAGCATGTACATTACTATTTGTATGGTCTTCTGAAAGAAAGCAAAAGTCGTGGTTATTTGAGTTTATGATATAGCAATAAGTCAGCCTTGCATGCAATTCAAAGGGAAACCCTATTTCGAATATGCTGGCTATTTATTTCTTCCAGCAATCAATCGGTTTCTTAAATTCAATTTAAGCCATCCAGCTAATTTTAATCAAATTTTTGCCACTACCTTTTCGAGCATAATATTCAACTTGATCAAATGTCTCAGCTTTTCAATGCAACTCACTTGTTGATTAGCCTTAGAGACATCATCATCCTAGAGAGTCATGGGAAAGAAGAATAGTCAAAAATCAGATCAAGCATATATTAGAATATTTCAAATTCAAACTTAGAAAATTGTAGATATACTATCTCCTGACAAACTTTGCTTATACACACTAGGGCTACGCACTCTGCTTAACAAGTTTACAGAGCTATGTGAGACAGCGATGCGTTCTCTACTCATCACTAACTGTAATACAATACAATTTGATTACAAATCCATTTGTAAATTCGAGCAGATACGGACAGTAAGACTAGCATCTGAAAGACCTCGTAATTGTCAAACTTTTCTTCAACCTTCGAGACCCAGACCTCTGCTGTGTTTTGATCGTTGATAAGCTTGTTTCACTCCAAGCGTTCATGGCAGACACCATGTCAAATCGAAAACTTTTGGTAAAAGTGACTGAGAATCTGCAACTTTCCTGTAGAAATACCAGCTTGTTCAATGTGTTCTCGAGCTAGTTTTGTTTACTTCTGTCTCAGTTTAGTTCAATACCCTCGTAAGTGTCTAAGTTATCGATTTTTAGCCCAAACTGCAATTTAATTCCATCCAACTTAATTTTGTCATTACTGGTTGATTTAAAACTATACATTAACTTTATCCAACTTGTTTATGTCATTTCTTCAAAACTTTACATCAACTTTATATCCAACTTGTTTATGTCATTTCTGATTATCACTATCATCTTTGTAAATCAGTTCAAATACTTGGCTCCTTGACCAAGAAGATAGACAAGATTTTTACATGAAGCTTTCGGACTTGAATTATTTTATTAAATGTTGCAAGGCACATCAAATCTTACAAACTTAACTCTGCCAAGTTTCAGTTGAACAGTAAACACTCGCAGTATTTCTATATCACTTCACTACTAATAGTTTACAAAGTTGTTGCTCAAACATCAAGCTGCTGTACTTTAAAATCAAAGTTCTCTAGTACAGCTAATACTCATTAGAATAGTTTCAAACACTTGGTTTTAATGCTTATGTTTGACTTCATGTATGAGTTTTTATCTTTGAAACCTTTTATTAGAAGCCGAACCATGTCACTGGCACTATTGTTTAATTCAACTTTTTTGAAGTTTTCATTCTGAAACAATGATATTTTGCTTTTGCCTTTCGAGCTTAATGATACATCAATGAGAAACCAACTTTTATTTTTGCTCTGTTAACACAGATTCATCTCCAACTCTTTTTCCTTATTCAAGCTTGTTATCTGCACCAACAGTCAGTTCATATGAGTTTGGATCATTTTATACAGTCGCAACTAATACATTTGCACTGAACAAACATTGTTAAATGTATCTACAATACAAACTAAAAATCATCAATTCAATAATAATTATTGAAAATAAAATCTTCCAAGATTTTCATGATTATTTGAATGTACAAAATTTTCTGACTTGACCAAAATAATTTTATCAATTAACAACCTGTACTTTAAAAAAAATTAACTCATTCAAACTATTTATTCCAAATCTCAATGAATTATCAAAATTTGAATAGCTAGAGCATAGCTCATTGCTATATCTAATTCAGCATTCAAAGTAATTTGCATAAATTTATCAGACTTATTGCTTTTATGAACATCATAAAACTTTATTCAGTTTCCAGCTTGGAGATTTCCTCTTTAGTTTCAAGCTTATGTTGTCGATTGTTCACTTGCTTGTTATATGTAGGATCTACAATCGATCTTAATAGCTTTGTTAACTTCAAACATATTTTTCTTATTAGAGTTTATACTTTTGTCAAATATGTACATCACACTGAGATAAACTATGCAACAATTTCATTTGTTTCAAGCTGTTTTCCCCTCCTTTCCAACTGTTTGTTTTACACTCTATCATCCAGTGTAGTTATTAATACATTCCAGAGATTAAAGTTCTTACAGGCGATAATTTTCCAGTTAATGATATGACAGATAATGTTGTTCAGACTTAATTGAACAATCATCAGTAGCGTAACTCGGACCGTTACTTACTCCCTCCAAATTTATAATCACGGAAGTATACAAATTCGCACATTAAATATCAAGATTTTCAGTATCATCATTGATTTGAAAATCAATGCCGAGTTGATACGTGCACTACACCACTTCTTCATTTTTCCAAAGAGTCAACTAGAAATCAGGTTTGAATTTTAAAACAGAAATGCTATCAGTTTTAGGGCCTTTCAATTTCTTTGTCGTTATTATCCTCGGCCTTGACTTCCATCAAATTTAGACTTCTCAATTGTATTACAGCCTGTTGCGCTATCAATTTTTCCCAATAAAAAATACGAGAAATCAAGCCTTCTCTGACTCATATTCTTAAACAAACTTTTCAAGCTGAGTTTTTCGGGTAAAGATAACCGAACCGAACATGTATTTTACATCCTTGCATCCAGAGCACATCTTCCTTGCTTCGTGCATTTATGATTGTGGTACCCTTCACTGTCGTAGTAGTAAATCATTCTTCCAAGATGAAAATACTTGGTTTGTTTAGGCTCAAACAGCGTCATCTATAGTGATGTCCAGCTCACACTTTCAACTTCTCTCGAAGTATTTCCTGTTAAATATTGTAATATTTAAGAATTCATCGTTAACGATTTCTAGTAGCTATATTTCATTAAGAATCTATGTTTCTCCAACAAAACGTGGATTTGTGACAGTGATTTCAAGAAATATTATTATTTTTCAAACAAATGGATATACTCAGTAATTAATTATATAATCGAGCTCTATATCATCAAACTTATTTGCTAAAAACTGAGTTCCTTTTATACCTCTTAGCTCGAACTACACATAATGCCATATAACCATTTTCTCAAGAGGACTGTATTCAAATTTCAAAAGTGTCACTTTCTTTTGTAAGTTTGAGTTTATCAAGCATATGAGACAAATCACGAATGTCTACCAACTTAAAGTAGCATGACATCAATTCTATTTATAATAAATTTTTCGAACATAATCCAACTTAATTCAGTCGAACTTTCGAGCACATACGATTGACGGATAAATTGCATAGAATCAATTACAAATAGTCCATTTGAATATTAAACAATTTAAGAAAGAAAGAGAAACACGTCCAACTTAACTGTTCATTTTTACTCTTTACAGACACATTCCCATGAACTTTTTCTTATTCAATGTTTCCTGGACTATTTTTAAACTATATAATTTCTACTCACATTATCCAATCCGTCAGTGTAATTTGAATTTATGCTCGTTACCAGTTCAATCCGTTGTGCTTCTATTTTTGTTGCAGTTGTCCACTCGACAAGCCATTTTGTTCCACCAAAAAGCCAGCATTCGACAGTCACTCAAGGAAGTTATTTTGGGCTGAATGTATTCGTACACTGACCTATTCCTTGAAATCAGCAGTCTCTTCCTCATTGAGCTTGTTTATTATATCTAAAAATTGAACAATATTATTAAAATGTAAAAAATTGTACTTTCAATATCAGTATCATTCCTATTTGATACATAATCGAGCTTTTGTTTTCGAACTTATCTTGAACAAAATTGTTAAAAACAAAATTTGCTGATTCCAAATGATTGCTATCATTTAGTTCCTTGTCCACACATTCCAACTTAGACTTTCAAGCTATTTTTCAACAGAACTTATTATCATGTTCTTCTCTAACGAAATGTTCCAACCATGTGCCCTCAGCCTTAGACGGATTTTTAATTTAACAGATCCAAATCCAGTTTTATATTTTTATGCAATTATAACTGGGGTGGGTTTCACACCTTGCAATTACAATACAAGTTTTCCAACATTTCGAACTTATTGTTTTCAACAATATCGACATGATCGCCGACACACCGTCATGCTCAATCATATTTCATACTGGACCGAGTTTCTTTATACTGGCTTAAAGAAAACTCCTCAGCCGAAGCCACCTCATCGTCTCCTTTTCTGTAGATTTCGTTACACACTTACTCCAGCTTTAACTCCCTTACGGAAAAATCAAACTTAAGCAATTTCAATTTCATGAGCAAATGTTCAGTTAACGAACAACAATTAAAAGAACAATGCTGATTGCTTAGATTTCCCACGATTAAATGCCTTTTCCTCTGATGAACGACAATCAAAAGAATAGCATTTTATCACAGGAGGTAATGTTGTATGGAGTAAATGTTCAGTTGACGAACGACATTCAAAAGAACAATGCTAATTGCCTAACTCATCTCGTGACCTGTGATTTCACAGCACACATAGTGTAGCAGCAACAACATACACTACACTACAAGTACTGGCCAGCACAATAATTTGGATCTGATATACACACGTTTACGCATATACATGTACGCAAATACACATACACACGCACGTATGCACATAAAGCATGCTATTTGAATTTCGATATGTACATATTTCTTTGGAAACGTTTCAATTTTTCAAGCTGTCTAATTTATTTTCTTCGAGTTTTGATCGATCTCATTCTCATCCTTCTGGACATCACAAAACTTTCTTTATAATTCATCTGTGAAAATAATTATATTGTTTTCTCTTAATGTCTTTCAGAAATTCTTAATTTAATATCCTGAATTGGCAGTTATAACTGTTCTTTATTTAATTAATTTTATTTAATTATTACTTGATTAAGCATAATAATAATTATTATTAAAATAATTTTAAATTGAATTAATTTTCATTTCAATTTCGTCAAACTATTGACTTTGACAATTTTGTGATTTTTCAACTGATTTAAACTTTAGTCAAGGTATCGTTTGTTTTAATTTCACAAATTTTCCATAAACCATCAGTGCTGCGCGACACGATTCGAACAGCGTGCATGCATATATCGTGCATGTATACTAGTAAATTGTAACGTCAAGCTGTCACAATTTTACTTAGTTATACACCAGCACATTATCAGCCTAAGCGCGGTTGCGATCAAGCTATGGTCAGGGAGCAACGCTTACGCTCCCTCCGTCAAGCTTATAGGAACGCTGTGTGGTGCCCGCCTATGTTAACGGCTCCTTCTTCACGCGCATCCCCGCGCACTCGCATACCGCCATCTTGATGACGCCAAAAAAAAAACAACCGACGCCACATGCCGATATGCACGTCCGAACCTGCTGCTCGACGGCGCGTGATTTCTTGGAACTTGGCAACGCTATGCTCATGTTCCAACAAAAATTTCGACAAGGCGATTGCACACGAAACCGAACACAATTTTCCTGCAACACTCGCGATCGCGCACTTTTCAGAAATCTTGATTATTCGAGCTTTTACCTGACTAAAATACCACAAAACCTTTCTACTCGAGCTGTTCGCCATTTTTAACATCGTCGAACTTAGAATCGAGTTGGGTCGAACGAGATCTCGAACTAGAGAAAAATAATGTCCTCGTTAAGACGTCGTCCGTGTTGAGGTTCAAACTTAAAATCGGGCTGCATTGACCGAGATCTCGAACAAAGAAAATGCCGCGCCGGTACTCTCCACAGCAAACTCTGTCCTCGTCGAGACGCTGTCCACGTCATAGTCCACGTTGAACGTAGTACTTTGAACTGAGAAACCGGCTAGCACTTCCAACACTTTTCACTCGCGAGTTATTTGAACCAAGCATACAAAAGTCCAGCAAAGTCTCAGCGCGCAGTGGAAGCGTGCTGGGCCCATAACCTGTTGATACTTTAACGTGCTCGGACCATGCATGCTTTGGGAAAAAATAATGTGTACACAGGATTTCACAATAAATCATTACTTATTGATAAAACCTCAAGCTAATCATCCATTGATGATACAACGTAGTCAAGCTATTATAGGAAAATATAATTAGTATAACAAAAGTAATCAAACAGACAAGCTAAAACGCGTGTTGACCGCTCGAGTGCACAAGGCGAAGTGAGCGTCGCCGTCGCACAGCGACGTCGGCGGTGGCCGTCTCGCGGCATAGAGAGGGGAGAGTTGAGTCGCGTAGCTCTAAGTTGGGCCTGCAGTCTCTAGCAAGCAGACATCTGCTCGCTCATATCCAACATTAAGCTTCAAAATTTTTTTTTCTCACCCTGTATACTATGAATCGTTATTTTTACGTGACGCGATAACTGGAGTAAAAAGGCAATAATCGATTTAAAATTTTGGATTTAGTTAGTATTATATAGCATCTTGATTCCTTTCTTTGGGTTGTTTACGATACCAGTTAGTTTCGAAGATATGAGAGAGGAAGAGAGAGAGAGAGAGAGAGAGAGAGAGAGAGAGAGCTTTAATTATATATATATATATATATATATATATATGTAATTGATTCAAAATAATTGTATCCATCAAACAAAAAAAAACCGCTGCCAATTCTTCGGCACGTAGCTTCCTTCAATATTATGTATTGCTTAATATCATAATTGTTTTTACTTCATATATAAATCTATCAATTTTTTTTGTTTGATGGATACAATTATTTTGAATCAATTACATATATATAATTAAAGCTCTCTCTCTCTCTCTCTCTCTCTCTCTCGCTTGACAGACGCGGCGAGGGCAGTGTCGGCGTAGGCGAAGGCTTCCGACCTCAGTCTCAATTTCTCGAAGTCAAAGGCTATTTTCTTCGGGTCAGATCATAATGTAAATTATATTCAGGAACTTGGTCTACCGGGCATTGAGATGGAGGCTGGTGTCTTCGTCCCTTTCAGCGATACTGTTAAGAACCTGGGTATTATTATGGATTCTAAGCTCTCCTGGAAGCCTCAGGTGGACTACGTAACAAAGCGAGTAAACCGTGCGCTATACGGCTTACAGTTTTTGAGAGCGTTTACTACGAAGGCCCTGCGAAGACGACTGGCTGAGGCACTGATTATCCCTCATTTAGATTATTGCTCGCTAGCGTATCTTGACGTCACCAAGGAACTTCGAGGTAGGCTCCAGCGTCTTCAAAATTCATGCGTGCGCTATATTTGTGGGGTCAGCAGGTACGAGCATATAACTCCTTACCGACTGAGGCTGGGGTGGCTGACGGTTGAACAGCGGGTCAACTATTTTTCCTCGCTGCTTCTGTATAAAATAATACGCATCAAAAAGCCCTCTTATCTGTGTGATTTCTTTATCAAAAATTAGGCTAGAACATCTACTAGAGGCGAAAGTAGGGAGTTAGCGGTGCCTCGGTCTCGCACGGACGTGGGCATTTGATCTTTCAGGGCTTGCGGAGCACGCCTCTGGAACGCCTTGCCTGCCCGTATCAAATCTCTGCACTCCTTAAACGCTTTTAAGACTGCACTGCGTGGTCATATGCAAGACGTGTATTTATCGTAGCGCTGTGTATCGTATTATGTATTATGTTTATTATGTATATTGCGCTATTTGTACTGTATTGACTGAGAGCTTATTTAGTTATTTGGCATTGATTGCCTAGTCACCGCTCAATGTATGATAATGTATTGTTTTGTGCTTACACGAATAAACTATACCTATCTATCTATCTATTTATCTCTCTTCCTCTCTCATATCTTTGAAACTAACTGGTATCGTAAACAACCCAAAGAAAGGAATCAAAGTGCTATATAATGCTAACTAAATCCAAAATTTGAACTTGATTAATGCCGTTTTACAGAAAAACGACTTTTTTCAGTTTATGATGTTTTTCTCCGATGAACTTACTTAAATTTAAAGTAGTATATAGTTCTAATTACCTTCAATAATCATATATTTTTTTAGAAAGGTTCGACATTTAGTCTTTGAGTTATAACGGTTTCAAAAAATTGCACTTTATGGTGTATAATAAAAGAACGACGAAAGGTAATATAAATTCTCCGCGGTAAAAAGATAGGTAATTTTATTCTCTTTCATGTGCATATTAAGCAATTTACTTTTATTAACTTTTTCAATAACTTTATTGGAAAAAACTGAAATCTTAAAACTAAGAAGTCGCTATAAAAAAAAAAAAAAAAAAA
>CM053171.1:32124139-32188484 GCA_012977825.3 Pteromalus puparum
ACGTACACACACACACACACACACACACACACACACACACACACACACACACACACATCTAGACAGACATTTTCTAAAAACACTATTTTTCTTAGAAAGGAAGCAACAAAGGCCTCTGCCATTCTGGCTCTTATACAGGTACTTTTGCACTATAAAAGGGTATCCTTTGACTGTACAAAAGTAGTCGGAGTCCGGATGGAACCCTCAAATTTCCACATTTTAAGGTTGAAAATGCAAATATGGTAGCCTAATCTTGTATAAATGACTTTAAAAGTATTTTTATTGAAAAACTCATAAAATTTAACCAAAAAAAGTATCAGGATAGTTTTAGTTAAAAATGCATCCATTATGAGCAATGATACAAATCATTGAAAATAGGCAAAAAATGCAAAAATCGCTTAAAACACCAACTTAGACCAGCTGTAACTCAAAGCCAACTGAAGGGATCGCGCTGAAAATTTTTTTCAGCGCGATGGGAGTCAGGGGCATCTTATAAAGTTTTTCAAATTCTATTGTTGCGTGATACATTCTTGATTTATTTGCTTTTTTAGAACTTGGTATAAAAATATAAACTTTAGTTCAGCATGGATCAAAATGTATGTCCGAATGTATCAGATTAATTTAGTGAAAGCCCGAGGTCCACGCAACTTTTTAGTAACTTGATTTTTAATGATAATAATTGATTTGTATAAAGTAGTATTAATAAATATTGACGACAATGGCTTGGAATTGATATGTATCTTTTATCATCATAATCAAGCTACACACATTTATTTGTAGTGCCCACGAAAACCCTGTACAATATTTTTCGGCGACTTTTCATCGATTTTTCGAATATTGGCCCTCTAACCCCAAGAGTGGGCGATGATAATAAAAAATTATACCGCAGGTTGCAAATGATGTTTAAATACTTGTTGGAATCGTTTTCAGCGCCCACGAAAATCCTGTACCATATTTTCCGGCGATTTTTCGTCGATTTTTCGAATATTGGCCCTCTAACCCCTCATATCAACCCCAAGAGTGGGGGATAATAATAAAGAATCGGACCAACACACCGCTCTTCGATGATCTCCGACAATCACAGAGAAGCGAGCTTGTCGATCCTTCCTTACTGTCAGCTGTAGGCACATATGAGCAGCGACGCTCACGTCACTAGCGAAATGTCAACAAACCGATCGCAACTCTCGCCGCTCCGCGCAGAGTATAAAAGCCGTGCGGATATCCAACTCTTTCGAATTCGCCTTAGTAGCGGAGAGAGACACAACGACCACACGCTCTCCCCCCGCCGCCGCCGGCGCCCGGCGGGGAAACGCAGCCTCGAACTTTCCACCAGCGAGCCTGTCGAGTCCTATAGTTCTTGTAAGCACTTCATATGTCACACATTCGAAATAACTTTTGTACTCTGAAAATTTGCTAATAATAAACCGAATCTCTTCTCAGTTTTCCTGATGAGGGCGACATTGTTCGCCGAAACGTCGAAAGAAAAAATGAATTAAGTTGTTTTTCTTTCGAAACATTACCTGCCTCGGAGAGACTGATAGCAACCGTCAACCCTTCCTAAATTGCTACCAAGGGATAACTTCATGCTGAGGACCACTTCCTCCGCAAATATAATTTGTATATATTTTATATGTATGTATTTTTTTTAGTGATTAGTGAAAAGAAAACAGATAGAAGAGGATGTGGATAATTGGAAACGGAGTAAGAGAGAGTTAGAGAGAGATAAAGGAGAATTTCAGGGGGGTTAAGGAAACGTTAAGAGAAAATGGACGGAGGTGGAGGGGAAGTGGAGTGGGTGAAAGGAAAGTGAATACGCGTGAAAAGAAATTCAAGAGAAAGTGGGAAAAAAGTGGAAGGGAAGTAGAGGGGAAGAGGAGGGGAAGTGGAGTGGCACGTGAAGGAGAAATGAAGAAATGGCGGAGAAAGCTGTAGAGAGGGGAAGTAGCTGGAAGGTCTCAAGTCCTGCGATCAGGGTAAGGAAAATTATTGGCAAAGAGTATATTTATGTATTTAAGCTGCTGAATACGAATCTGACGGTATTTTTTACCGATATCTAAAGTGTTCCTCCCTAACCTCAAAAAACACCTTAAATCGTTTTTTGGCTTGTCCGAAATAAAATACCTAATAATTATAATAAATCGCAGTTTTACGTGGTTGCCAATTAAGAAATTCAGAAAAAAATGAGTAACAAAGCCTTTTTTATGTATTTTAAGCCACTGAACCAAAATACGAATTTATATTTATCAAGCTCCGAGCATTCGTTCCTAACTTCAAAAAATACCTAAATTGCATGGTTTTATTAATCGTAAGAAATTAACCACATGAAGGTGCGCCTTGAACTATACAAGTCATCTTGGATTCAAATTTTCATCCAGGTGAAATTATTGATGTTGCTGCTTATTGTTATCTTCTAGATTTAATTAAAATTTTTGCTTTCTTCTTACGTAAGCCTTGTAATAGTAATTTTTGGAGTTTGTGAAAACTGTAGGAAGTGTGTTTTGATGCATTTATAGTAAAAAATAGTGTTTTTGGAAAATGTCTGTACAGATGTATGTGTGTGTGGGTGTGTTTTTGCTTCCTCCTAGAGGAAGCTTTGTAATAGTAAAATTTTCACTTTCGCTAAAACTTTGTAGAAACGCATTTGGAATTGTTTGGAGTTCGAATCACATGTTCGAAATCATGTTTTTAGAAAATGCCAAATTGCCTACCCTCCCGCCCTTGCTTGATGCAGCACTTTTATACCTATCCTTTTGGCATCCACCTTAATCCCCACCTCCCTGATACCCCTTCCCTACAATTGTCTTCCTAACCTATCCTTTTGGCATCCACCTTAACCCCCACCTCTCTGATACCCCTTCCCTACAAGTGTCTTCCTAACCTATCCTTTTGGCATCCACCTCACCGCTTCGAGTGGAGGGAAAATAAATGTAATACATATAGTAAACAAAAACTATTTTTTAAATAAGTTATATTTCATTATTAACATAATACATGCAATAAATACAACTTTAAGATTGAATTTTTCAATTTATTGAGTAACTGCGTGAATTTCTGATTCAATTTTGTACTCTACAATGGGAAATTATTATTACTTTTATTTTTATGTACAATATTTAAGAGGTGTTAAAGGGAAAGTATATATTGTCAAATTAAAATAAATCTTCATACATTCGACAGATTTCGTATACATCTTTCCCTTTGGATTTATAAATTTGAAAGAAAATATAAACTTACATTAAGTCCAAAAAAGTATATAATCGACTCTAGACAAATAGGACGTATTTTAAAGCTTTTCTTTTACAGTGTGACATTTTCCTGTAAATAATTTGTTATTTTTTGTAAAAATGATGCTGGAAAAAAAGAACTTGAAAGAAAGAATTCATTATATACCCCATGCTCAATAGCTTACGGGGAAAAAGTACATTGCACAAAAATTCGTGTGCACGGACTTGCAAAACTTTTTTGAAAAAATAGTAAAATACGATACGAGTGCACTAAGTAGATCGCTCCTGCTCGAGCAAAGCAATAAGTAATGTACTATTATGTAATTGAAAATTTTTCTAAGAAGAAGAATGCGAATACTCCATTCAAAGGTAGAGGTAATTGTCCCATGTAATTATCTTCCACTAGCAGAATAGGAGGAAGCTAAGTGCCAATGACTTGGCAGCGGTTTTTTTATGTGGCGTAGACAGAGCAAGTTTACATCCTTTCGAATTTTCCCCAGGACTTCCGCGTACGTCTTGTTTTATCCTACTTTCACCAAAATCCCGTCAGGACCCTTGTTTTTCTTAGGCCCGGTTTTCGCCTGTGGCTCTAGTGCATCGTAAGAGACTCTCGGGTTGAAGGTCTCACGTTGCATCACCGCTTTCTCATGTCATTGTCTTTTCCTGTCTTGCTTACTGCTCTCTTCTCTTCTGGGCTGTTAGTCAGGCTTTTTCTTGGCCTCTTGCTCCCCATACCTGCTAGAATCGCATCTTTGAAAAGCTGTTTTCGCTTGCCCCTCCTTGCTCTCTCTCTCTCTCTCTCTCTCTCTCTCTCTCTCTCTCTCTCTCTCTCTCTCTCTCTCTCTCTCCCCCCTCTTTNCCTCATGTTGTGCTTTGTACTCTTCTATGGCGTGATAGTAATTGTCCTCCTCTATATCTCCTTCCATGTGCAAGTTCTGTAGCTTCATCACCATTTCTCTGAGTTTTTTGAGCCGGTCTACAATGCTATTCATGTCCCTTGGTGTGTGAAATGTTAGGTCGTCTACTTCGTATAGCAGCTTGTTCGTGTGCTCCTCTTCTTGCTTCCGAGCCTGCTCTGCTTCCTGCCTTTCCTGGTGGTAATTTTCTTTGTCTCTGTTTGACGTATTCGTGCCTGTGCTTCTCATGCTGGCAATACTTGCCAAACTCTCCTGGCTGTTAGTTCTTGGTCCGAGAGATTCTCCTCCTAAGCGAAGCTCTGGCACTTTCAAGAAGGGCGTCCTTTTTTCTTCTATCTTTTTGCAGTGAATAATATAGGCTCGCCAGGTACACATTTTTCCCGGGAAGTGAATCGAGAAAAACCGAACAACTGAACGACCGTAACGAAATCGAGGCAGATCTCTCTCTCTTTCCCCTTCACTGCGCACTCTGCGTACGCCGCTCATCACATCTCCCTCTCTCTCTCTCTCTCTCTCTCTCTCTTTCACTTCGACTACTTCGCGCACTCTTCACCGTGCATGGCATAAGTACTGCCTTTTAGAAGACGGTCAAATATGTATCATGTCAGCATACACTGAAGTAGGATCACGGGAGCTTGGTACGAATGACCACGAAATGCCACTTATTTTAGCTAGAGATTTTAATGTTAACTTTGCTGACGACAGTGCACAACCGTTAATTACATTCCTCAAAGATAAATTTCAATTAGAAATGAATAATGATGCGCAACAATCTACTACTAAGTATGGCACAACATTAGATGCAGTATTTTCAAGATTTTTATATAAGATTCATATCATATTTTACTATTTCATAGACATTCATATCATATTTTAGTTACCACAAACCAATTGTTTCTTTTATTGAGTCAAAAAATGAAGATGCCTGTGATTCTACTATAGATAAATCAAGTTTGTATAAAATAAATTTCTGTACAAATAATGATAAACATAGTTTCATTATTTCAACTATTTTCAAAAAATAAACAAATTCCATAACACCTATTTCAGTATTCACTTTTATCGGCTGTCCCTGAGACAGCCACATTTTTTTTTATCTCTTCCATTGCCATTGTTCTTGTTGTACTCTATGGTTTCCCTGATTGTATTCTACAAAACGATCAAGTGGTCATCTTGCTTTCCTGGTTTGGGGGTTGGGATCCCCGATCTCGTTGGTTCTGGCGCATTTAGTGGATTCTTTTTATTCTTAATTTCCATTTCCTTTTTCTCCTTGTCTCCTCTACGCACGTGCGCCGTTCAAGCCGTTCCGCCGCTCCGCGGCCACTCGCATTGTCCCCTACCTTGCATCCCATCGTGGGCATCCATCGCCAGTCACGATTGCTTTGGGAAGCCCCCCCCCCTGACCGCAGCAGAGCCATGTTGCGGACGCCATCCGGCACTACTACGGCCAAGAAAATTTTCGCCGGTTGGTAGGGCAGCCAGGTCCTGTTGGCTAGCCGGAATCGGGCCCCTGCACTATCCGGCAGCCTGGAAGCGCACCAAGTTTTCGAGCTGTACTCTCCGTGCTCAGGCTTAAGAGCCAGCCCGGGAGACTGACAAGGGCGCAAGCGGCCAAGAGAGACGTCAGTCAGGCCGCCTGGTCGCACGGTGCACCGTAGCTCGGGCACCTCAGGATCGCAATTTTTGTGGCGCGTGCAGACCAAAGTCCACGGCACTGAGATCGCAGGAAACAGTCTTTCAGTCGCACACGAGGCGACTTTTGTACTGCCCTGCTCGCTCGGTCAGTCCAGGTACGCCAACCCCCGTAGGAAGCGAACATCCTCCCTGGACGGTGTGTGTGTGTGTGTGTGTGTGTTGTTGTGTGTGTGTGTGTTGTGTGTGTGTGTGTGTGTGTGTGTGTGTGGTGTGGTGTGTGTGTGTACGTATACCGCCATAATTTTGGAACCATGGCGACGGATCGTAATAAAATTTGAATATGCATAATATTTTTCTAATTCTGAATTTAGGCCATTTATTGTTTTATGATTCTGACATTTTATGGCCATATATAGCATATTTTCTATTTTTGAAAAAAATTTTTGCTTTTTTATAAGTTATGATTTATACATATTATTCAACAATATTGTATCTAAAGAACATAATTTGCTCTACTTTTCCCGCAAGATTTCTAGATTGACTGATCTGTCATTTATTTTTATGATATAAAAGGTAATTTTTTGATAAACATATATAACTCAAAAATAAATAGTTAAATGTTTTTGAAAAAATTCATGACAATAAAAAACAACAAGATCTACTAGTTTTTAAAATTTTAAGCATTTTCGGCGACGTAGTTTTTGAGATAAAAAATCAAAAACTAAAAAAAATGGTTTTTTATGTCGTACGATTACGGGAGTAAAAAGGTTTAAATTGAGTTGAAATTTTAGGAAATTTTAGGAAATTTGATCACTTCGGCTAGGTTCTTTTTGTAGCTTATGAAACCTTTTAGTTTAAAAGATATTAAGATTCAAATTCTTCAACTCTCACCCTGTATACTCTGTGTGACTTAACATTATTATTTTTGTTAAACCATAGAATTTGATAATTAAAGCTTAGTATATTTTGAGGGTTTTCGTGGTTTTATAAAATGTCCGTGCAGATGGTTTTGTCTGTGTGTGTGTGTGTGCGTGCGTGCGTGCGTGCGTGCATGCGTGCGTACATATACCGTTATAATTCTGGAACCACGTGATCGATCGTAATAAGATTGGACGTGCATATATGTTTTCTGATTCAAAGAATGAGTTGATTGTCCCATGTAATTATCTTCCACTAGCAGAATAGGAGGAAGCTAAGTGCCAATGACTTGGCAGCGGTTTTTTAGATTGTTGTAACTCGAGAACTAAATTTTGAATTTTTCTAAAAAAAACAATTATTAAAAGTTATTAGGACTATACTTTACTTTAATTTTAAGTCATTTCATGGGGCAGATCCTGAGAAAAACATCAACAACTGAAAAAAGTCGTTTTTCTATGTGATGCGGTAACTGGAGTAAAAAGGCATTAATCAAGTTCAAATTTTGGATTTAGTTAGCATTATATAGCACTTCGATCCCTATGTTTGGGTTGTTTACGAAACCAGTAGTCAAAGATATCAAGCTTCAAAATTTTTTTTTTCTTACCCTGTATACTATTAATCGTTTTTCTCATGTGACGCGATAACTGGAGTAAAAAGGCAATAATCAATTTAAAATTTTGGATTTAGTTAGTATCATGCATCGTGATCCCTTCCTTTGGGTTGTTTATGATACCAGTTACTTTGAAAGATATTAAGCTTGAAAATTTTGTTTCTCACCCTGTATACTTTGAATAATTGAAAACTGCAACTCTTATATCTCTAGCATCCTCACAGTGGGGTGGGTTGAGTAATTTTAACTTCAACGTGCGGGTACAAGGAAATGTAGAAGAAAATTGAAAAATATTTCATCTTAGTTAATAGACAAATATTGAGATATAAAAACTGTTACATTTCCTTACGAAAAAAAAAAAACGCGGCGAGATACCTACCGCTCGGTGGTGAGGAAACGATATTATTTAAATGTAATTAATACAAAGATTACATTAAATAAAATCATATTAAAGTGTTAGTATTTAAGATGTTAGGTAAAAATAGAGGGTGGTGTTTCTTGGAGATCAGTTTAACATCTAGCTATACGAGCTATGCGAAAGAAAGATAGGAAGAGAGAGAGAGAGAGAGAGAGAGAGAGAGAGAGAGAAAGAGAGAGCGAGAGAGAAATTTAATATATATATATATATATATGTGTGTGTGTGTGTGTGTGTGTGTGTGTGTGTGTGTGTGTGTGTATGTAATTGATTCGAAATAATTTTATCCATCAAACAAAAAAAAAACTTGATAGAATTATATATGAAGTAAAAACAATTCTGATATTAAGCGATACATAATGTTGAAGGAAGCTACTTGCCAAAGAATTGGCAGCGGGTTTTTAAATGCATTCTTGCATAAATAAAACGCATTTTAAAGTGCATTTCGAAAAGACACTAAATTAAAAATTTACATCTTGGTAAATATTGATGGAAATTAGTCCAGTTTGGCTACTCGGGAGATTTTTAAGGTCGCTTAACACGAAGATAGCATCGGCAGCGGCATCCGAGGTACCTGGTGCCAAGGGGAAGGTGAGGCAGTATATATACAAACGTCGTACAGTGGGGCCAATCGGTTGAAAAAATGACAAAACTAAGCTTCACGATTTAAAATCATCCAACAAAGCCGTCCTTGCGGGAAAATGTCCGTTAAGTAATGTTTTTTAAGGATCCAAGAATCGCCGGGTTTAATGTTTAATTAACATAACCCCTAAGAATTGGACAATTTTTTCGGTGAAAGTAATTAAAAATAGGTGTGAAAACCTTTGATTTGACCGTAAAATTTTTTTTAGAAATGTTCCAGTGAAAAGTTATGAGCAATGCAAAAAAAAAAAACAAATTCAGCGATTTTCGCAAAAATTGGTTAAGGTTGATAGGGTACATAAAAGCTCTGGGGAAAATTTTCCTTTGGGATGACCATTTTGAGGGACTTGGATCCTTAAAATACATTACTTAACGAACATTTTCCCGCAAGGAAAATTTCCTTTGACATCATCAAAAACATATTCAATCATATACTTTTAATCCGTGGTTCGAAGTGATTAGAAAAATGTATAAAATATTCAAAGCTTAGGACGTACGTTCTAATATTATGTGGATTCAATCATTTGAATAACTTCTGAACCATGGATTAAAAGTATATAATTGAATATGTTTTTAGAGATGCCAAGGAAGATATAGATTTTTTTGACATCAGTAGTAGGGGCAAAGGGGATTCTACCTCAAGTTACCATCAGAGTTTCGATTCCTACCTTACCGACCCCGATAACTATCGGTCGGTAAGGCAGTTCTGATCGCATCCCGCGTCCCGCGGTTCCCTGCAATATCGGGCAGAAAAAAATCTATGATCGATGACGATCGTTTTTTAGCTGTAACCTGCTGTTGCCCAACACGATGATCGATGATGGTATCCCGCGTCCCGCGTTTCCCTGCAATACCGGCAGCCCGCGGCCTCAAAAAGATTGTTGATCAATGTTTTTACAGTTATTTTTTTTTTAATTATTACTCATAGGTTGAATTATGTCAGATGTATTATATATAGTAACTTTGTTTTCTCCCTTTTTTATATAACCACACTGCTTTTTTAACAATTATTATATGTACAATTAGATTTTTTATGTATTTACTATATACTTATTACACAATAACACTTTATTATAAATTAAAATGAATTTCACTGAATGGATCGTTACTTATATTTTACACTTTTTTTAAATTACTACTGACTGGATCGTCACTTGTCTTCTTCACAATTATTATACAATTATAACACAATTATAAGATAATAACACTTTTTGTTAAATTAACATGAGTTTCACTGAATAATTTTGGACGTGACATGAAGAGGAGGATAGTTCAAATAAATACAATTTTAGGTAAGTTATATATATATATATATATATATATATTCAGATCATTAATATAAATTATAAACGTATATGATATATTCTTATTCATATTTATAAAATGTTGTAACTTATAACGGTGTTTTTAGACCGGGATATCAAAGAATGACGAGGGTCCGCATCCGTATATAAATGATCAGTGGCGCATCCACTGATCCAGGGCCGTCTTTACGCAAAGGCCTAATAGGCCTAAAAAAATCATTCTTTAGAAAAATATTTATTATGTAATATAGAAACGTAAAATTACAATTTTTTTTTTATTTTTTGTGAGCGAAATCAGAAATGATGTCATCGAAACTTATATTATTTAAAACTTTCGATTCTATAAACATTATCGAAAGATAATTCAATCGAGGATTCAACATGGCATTTCGATTATCATTTTTAATAAACTTTAATGTGGAAAATGATCTCTCGCCGCTACAATTCGTAACCATCATACTTAAAAAAATTCGCAAACTTATTTCTATATTAGGGAAAGTAGATTTCAAACGTTCTTTTTTAATTTGTGTGTACAATTCTGAGAAATCTAACTGTATGTCTTTTCTAGTTTCTAGTAAATAATATTTAAACTGGATACATTCAGAAATTAAGTTTTCTTCTGATAAATCCTTATCATATTTTTTTGCAAGCTTACTACAATTTTTCGTTATTGAATCTTCAGTGAGATTACGTAAGTGTGTGAAAAAACTAAAATAATTATTGAGTACATCATAGACGGTTCTTCGCTGCTTAAGACTTGAAACCAGAGAGTCAATTATCGGATAAAATATCTCAATTCTCAAACTGTCACATGCACTGAATGTAGTATTTTGACTAGATCCTTCATTTCTCGTTAATTTGACACTTCTTGTTTTAAGGCGCTTGTCTTCATTGGGAATCTCGTCAATCTTCGCAAATTTCTTTGCTTTACTCAAATATACATCGAATTTATCTCTTAAATTGCTTAAATAGTATACTAAAGAATCGAGTAAATCAACAACTATACCTAAATGAATTTTTTCAGTTTGTAAAGTTAAGTTAGTTGCGTGAATTTTTAATAAAATATCGTTCCAAACTACAAGTAGAAATATATTGCTAAATTTTTCAAGCTTTTTCTTAAGACTTAGTGCTTCGAGTTGCGTATCATTTGTTTGTGTTTTATCGATCGATATACCGGCAAGAGTATCCAAAACTTCAGGATGGCTGTCATGTAGAGTGCTTACAGCATCAGCACGTGCTGACCACCTCGTATCAGATAATGACTTTAAAACCTTTTTTTTTCTTTCAAAGATTTTACTAGTTTTTGCCAGCGATACGTCGATAATGAGAAAAATGTGTACAGTTTTTGCAAAAGCATAAAAAATGATGTAATTTGTAAATTGCATTCTGCTGCTCTAACACCTACTAGATTTAAAGAATGTCCGGAACATGGGATGTACTCTGCATATTGATTTATTTCTTTAAGTCTAGCTTGCAGTCCTGAATATTGTCCGGACATGTTTGCAGCGTTGTCATATGACTGCCCTCTACAGTCATTTACATCTATGTCATTATCTTCTAAGAAGCTCACAACAACATTCGCTAAATATTCTGCACCATGAGCTTCAATAGGTATAAAAGTCATAAATCTTTCAATAGGACCATCATCTACAAGGTACCGAACAGTAAATGTCAATTGATCGATATGAGTAATATCCGGTGTAGAATCTACACATATTGAGTAGTACTTTGATTTTTTTAATTCACAAATTATGTACTCTAAAACTCTTTTTCTCATCAATTCGATAAGCTCTTCGCAAATATTAACGGATAAGTAGGACACGTTTCCCCGACCTTTGTTACCGTATAAATTGAAATGATTTTTAAGAAACGGATCAAACTGACTTATAACTTCTAAAAGTCCTAAGTAGTTACCATTTTTCGTAGATCCTAACTCTTGGTTTGATCCTCGGAATGCAAGACCTCTACTTGCTAAAAACTTGATAGCGACGACGAGACGGTTTAGCAAATCGTGCCAATACTGCATGTCTTTGTTAAATTGATTTAATATTCTATCATCAATTTGACCGAGTGTGCTTTTACGTTTGCTATATATAATTAAGCACTCTCTGTGTTCATAGCTATCCTCATGTTCTTTAACTCGTCTAATGCTATTTTTCCAGTCATCGAAACCGGTACTACTGAATTGACTATTTTTTGTTGAAAATAACCTACATACAAAACAATAAACTGATCCGCTTGAGGGTGAATAAAGTAACCATTCTCTATCTACAGTTTCGCCATTTTTAAGTTCGGTGTAAAACAGGGATTTTTGTAAACGTCGACTTTTTTGGCCTTGAGCGACATGAGTGTCTTCGTAAGTTCGAACTGATTTCTTGAAATCCATATCTTTATTTCGACAAAAACTTGAACCTTTTCTTACGCAGTATGATATTAAGTCCTGATTAATCTTCCACAGACTTGGATCTGCTGAAATTGTGGAAACGTAAACGTTGACATTAGTTTCCGTACAGTCATCTGAATCTAAAACATAATAAAGAAATATAAAATTACAGTTTATCATAAAAAGAACATTTTAAATAAACAATAATATGTTTATTGATAGTTATTGCATGCCATACTTAACATATAATTAGTAAATAAACAATAATAAAAATTAAGTTATGTTCGTTGCAGATTACCTGATATAGATTGTTTAATCTCGTTACTTTATAAATTTGACAGTTTGGGTATCAATGATGTTGATGGATTCATGGTACTAATTAAAAATCAACTTACCATTACTTTCTTCAATGCTTTGTACGACGCAAACATTTGAACTCGAAGTAGAAGGAGTACTATGAACGTCTGGAGACTTTTCATTAAAATTTTGTGCACTTGACGTTCTGGCTATTAGTGAGGTTGAAGGATCGATGGACTCGTTATTCGCTGTTATTAAAAATACAAAAATATACATATATAAAAATAATTGTCCCAAAGTCTGAATAATAAAGTGCAGTAAACATACTCTAAACAAAAACATACGAGGAAGCCAAATAGAATATAATAAAATAAAACTACCTAATGCTATATTGCGTACAATTTTTCTTCAGCAATCACTAAAAAATTGACTTACCTTTTTCAATGATATTTACGTCACAAACATTTGAATTAGAAGTACTAGAAGTACTGAGAACAGGTTGAGTTTCTTTATTCACAGCCGTGCAAAAGTCTGATATCTTTTGTAGCTTAGCAATTTCTTTTTCTTTTTCTTCTCCTTTTTTACGCTTTTGCGACGCGACCGCGTGAACAGTGTAATCTCTCTCTCTCTCTCTCTCTCTCTCTCTCTCTCACACAGACGGCGCCACACGCACATACACACAACGCGCGGCCCTCTCTCTCTCTCTGTGTTATGGCTGTCTGCTCCTCTCACTTACCTGCTGCTGAAAGAAGCATGTTATACGCAAGAATATTTACAGATAGAATATGTTTATTGTAGTAGGATCATATAGTATAGGGGAGAGAGGGACATAACGAGTGCACACAAGGCAACTCGTTATAAACTATACTAAGCTGTTTTTCCAATTTTTATGCATGAATCAATTAAATTCAATTAGGCAACTGCCTAGATATTTTAATCTAACTTCTTGTTTTTTAGTATTTTCATTAAAAGTATTGAACGTTTCTTCTTGTTCAATCAGTATAGCATTAACTCGAGTTGGTAAAAAAACATCAAATGAAGAGTCTAACTGTAATACAATTTTCATTCCAAATCTAGTAGCAACTTTTTTCACATCAATAATCAAATACGATTGATTAACTTCCAAGTCTCGTAATTTTTTAGTTGGAAGGTAACTTGGAGTTTTTCCAGCCTGATTTAATACATCCATGATTTTGTTGATCTGTAACAAAAGAAAATGTAATTGTATTAAACGACAGCTTTTTTTTATTCACTTTAATAGTACACAGAAAAAGCACTTACACTGGTATAACCAGAGGATTCACTGAGAGCACAAAGCGGAGATTTGTACGCACTGGTGTTCTGCATCCGGTTTTATAGGCAGAGATCAAGGCCAATCCCACCCGTTCGCGAATCTCATGCGCGCGCATTCAAGGACATTCGCTACCTCCTACTCTCGCGCGGATCCGAGGTCACTCGCGGCCTCCCACTCTCCCGCGCGCCACCCGCGGACCCCCCACCGCTCTCGCGTCATCCGTATACCTTTCGCGCGCAACGAAGGCCGTGCGCTACCTCCCTCCCCTTTCACGCGAATCGAAGGCCGTGTGTTATCCCCCAATTGAATGCGCGCGGCGCGCATGCGCTCTATATCAGAACGTGGCCACTCGCATAAAGCGCATACGCCTCAGCTCTGGATATTTCCAATTAACCTATGACCAGCACTGGCAGGAGTTTTCCCAAATTCAAAGTTTCAATCAACGGTATGCATATTCTATAATTAATCTAGAATGATTATAACATTATGACAAATTAAGTTTTAAAAGGCTTCACAATATGCAGTCATCTCTTTTTTAAGAGAGAGAGAAATATTTGTTTCAGTAGAAAAAGAAAAAAAATGTTATTTGATTAAATAATTTGTACATCTATATAATGTATTAGACTGCTAGCAGACGTCTCTATAATAACCTTGACATACTTTTATTAACCTTGAATTAATCCCCACTATTTCGTTTCAATAACCTTGTGAGTAGGTTCAACCTTGAATATACACCCAACGGTAAAAATAACTTTAAATATTAAGACAGCCCGCCATGTCAGGTGACGTAAAGTTGACCGGGGTCAGGAAAGATTAGGTGCACGACCCGTATACAAAGAAAGTCACCGTTCACCTAACCTTTCCTGACCCTGGTCAACTTTACGGCACCTGACATGGCGTGCTGTCTTAATATTCAAAGTTATTTTTGCCGTTAGGTGTACCTCCTATCCCAACCAAATTTATTAAATTTTCACCTTGAATTATGCATATACATATATACATATAAGGAGCGCTACAACCACATCGACTCACTTCTTTCCTCTCGTTGAAAAGAAAAAAGGAAATCATGACGACACTTGTTGAAGAATGTGTAACATACATGAAATTTTTAGAAGAAGCTGCTAATCTTCTAAGGTCGCTTCCTCAAAGTGATGTGATAGAGCGTTGGAAAAAACATTATAAACTTGGGTAATGGGTTTGTTTCCTTCTTACACAATAATGAACATCCATTTCTATTCGAAGATTTCATACAAATACATGAAACAGAATATAATAATCCCTTTAAATTTAAAAGATACAAATCAAATTCATATTTATACAGAACAACATTGGTAGAAACGTAAGCCAACCATTTACCATTAGAAAGCCAATTGGACAATGTTGGTCAATGATTTACAAACGCTTGGATACAAAATCGTCACGCAATGAATGGAAGCCTTGGCTTATGGATAGCCTATCAAGGTCTTAAAGAAGAGGAGCACTCTGTTATTTACTAGCATTCCAGCTTTTAATACACAGATGTAAGTTGTGCTTGAAGATTATAAGCCTGTCACCTGGGACTCCGGTAGACGATGTTCAGGTGTCTGGCAGAGAAAAAAACATAATCTCGGTAACGCGCTTCATGGCGTTCGATGTAAAGATAGATGTAAGTTGTGCTTGAAGATGATGAACTCTCGACAAAATATGCCCTGTGCTTGCAAAATTTTAACCTAAAAGTCTATAATTATAAAACTAAAGGACATAAGGCAATTTTTTTAAGCGTATTTACTGAAGTCACATAAATAATTTATTGTTTTTCCGATCACATAACCTCCCAAATGCTTGAAAATGCTTTTAAAAGCAATATTGAAAATAAACAAAACCACGTCCCAGAATAGTCACGAGCACGTGAAATTCAAGCTGCAGATAAGAATAAGTATATAAAGATACAGTTCACAATTTAAGGAAAAATAAGAATAGTTTTTCTTCGTCGTAGCTTGATCAAACGAAATATTTAAAAGATTATTACAAATCAGTATGACCAGAGGGTAGGCAAAAAATTCGTTGTTTATAATACAGCTATTAGCCGTGTATGTAGCAAAGACAAATAAGTTGATATTCAATGAGCAGACGCTGTTTTGCGCATTAACGGTCAATTCAATACCCGACGATAAAATATCACAAAAGTCTTTCCTTATCTATATTTTTTCATCAGCTTGTTCTCGCAGACAGGCAGACGATTTTTAAGATCGTGAAACTCAAGATGTTCAAGGAAATGGAATTTACTTCTAAGTGGTTTGACAAGGGTTAGCAAGATTGGGATTATACTGAATACCTTTTATAAGAAGAAGTCAAGGGATTTGCGTGTTGTAATAAAACTCCTTTCGACAAGAAAGCGATCTTATTAATACAAAGAGAACAACCGATTTTGAATTATTATGAAAGGGCTGTGCCAATTCATGAGATCGAAGGTACTTCGTATTACAATCTATTAAACAAGCCGATAGACGTAATGACTTCTGACGTAAGTTATCCTAAAATTATCGAAGAGTTTAGGATCAAAACGTACAAGCTTCTTTACCCGCTGTATCACAAGTGGTTGCGGATCAGATTTGATCACGACATGATAGAAAAATGGTCACGATCGATGACGTCGTTCAAAGAGTTGTAAAGATTCGTCTACACTGAAAGATCTATAATGTATTTAAATTTATTAGGAGACGCATTGGTTTGATCTTGAAATATTCCCTTAAGACGTTTTTTAAGTAGTTTTGAGGTTTAGTTTTTAACGGTAACAGTTCTGCCTCTTAAATTACCTATCGGTAGACTCGCAAACTATACGACAATAGGTGCGTGCACACACGTTGTTGTAAAATTCGAAACGGCGTAACTTTTTCAACGACCGATTTATTGCGACAAATCAATACTGAACAATTATAACGTATTGGAGCTCTTATAGGTAAAATGTTTTCTCCACATACACAGAAAGAAAGAAATGTATTGGTTACACGTGCCCTATCATTTAAACTGCTTGGAAAGGAAAATCCAAAACACATGCGCCGAAACAATCATATATCAACTAAAAATCTCGACATTATACAAGCGTTTAGAATACACTAAAATCAGCAGTAGCTTGTAATCAATATAGAGTAATAATTTTTCTTTTCTTGTGCCGGTAAGTTCAACAAATGCGATATACAAGCCCGTATACGTTTAGCGCGTTAGCTCAGCTACAGCAAATAGCTGGCGCCTATGATTCGTTAGAAAAAGCTGATGCATACACAGCAATGGGTGCGTTTTCCAACGACCTTAATACCGTCAATTTGTAAATGATTATGCGCGTGAGTAAAGCGAAAAAAACTGCTCGGGCTGGCGTTGCGTATCGAGCGTATCGAGCAAAATTATCAATGTGTAATCGGCGGTGGCGGCTGCAATATAAAATCTAAAATGCGTTAAAAAGCGGTTATCTTCTTCAAAAAGGAAAATCCAATAAGCACGAGTGCGGCACGCGGGTTAATTTTTTACCCGTAGCTTCGAGCTATGAATATATCATTCAAGGCGTGAATAAGCGAGCAAGAGAGGTTATGGAAGTGATTTTACAGAAGTTCGCACTTCGAAATTTTGTTTTAATTTTCTGGAAATACGTTTTACGTATAATTCGAGCTTGTAAAGTTTTTACTAAGGACGACGTGGGGTTGGCGAGCGAAGCGAGCAGGGGAAGGGGCCGCCCTAGTATTTATATAAAAAATCTTTCAGATTAGTGAGAAGCCATGTTACACAATCAAAAAATAAGATCTACATATGTGGTAGGGTGTTTTACACTTTTTCTTACCCAGCAAAGCTTGAACTGGCATGAACAGCAGTGTAAACTTGTAAATGATTGTAAAGTTAAATTTACCTAAAAATGGTAAATGATTTTTATACATTTAAAAATTATAGATTCAAAGAAAAAATACCATTCGTCTGTGTATGCAGATTGGTGAAATGTTTGTTAATACCAATTAATAGATTGAGAACGAAGAAGTAAAGAATCTAAAAAATACTATGCGGCATAATCAGAAGCATCATATGTTTAGTATTGGTTATTTTTGTAAAATGCAATTTATGATGATTCATTATCTCGATATAGCAGTTATCGAGGACAGAGAAGAAGCCAGCACTCTGGTTTGCAAAAGAATTAGTCTATTGCTCAAGAAATAGAAGAGATATATGACAATCCTATGCCAATGGAGAACCTTAATTTAGAGCAAGAGATGTCTTTCGAAGAGTCAGATACTTGTCACATTTGTGAGAAATCAATTGGTGACAGAATAAAAGTTCGCGATCACTGTCACTTAACCTCAAAATATCGAGATTCTGCACATGCTGGTTGTAATTTAAACTATCAAGATTCTAGAATAATTCCAGTTGTTTTTCACAATTTAAGTGGTTACGATGCTCACTTCATTATTAGAGATATATCTAATTATTTTCCAGGCAAAATTGAACTCCTTCCTTTGACAAAAGAGAAATATATTGCCTTTACGAAACATATCAATAATAGTGTGATAAAGTTTCGTTTTATCGACTCATTTCGATTTATGGCATCGTCACATGATAAATTAGCATCTTTTCTTGAAGAGTTTAAAATTCTCAAATCTGTTTTCTCTGATTTTGAGGCTGAGAAACTTAGACTTTGAACTAAAAAAGGGATTTTTCCATATGAATACATTGTTTAGTAAATGGACTTGAGCTTGTTAAAATTCATCGAGTATTGAAGTTCAAACAATCCCAAGGGTTAAAGCCATACATTAATTTAAATTGCTCTATGAGGGCTAAAGCAAAAAACGAGTTTGAAAAAAATCTCTTTAAACTAATGAATAATGCTGTTTACGGCAAGACTATGGAAAATGTACGGAAATATGTTGATGTCAAACTTATAACAAAGTGGGAAAGACGATATGGTGTGGAAGCTCTCATTTCAAAACCAAATTTTCATAGCAGAGCAATATTCAGTGAAAATTTAGTTGCTATAGAAATGAGAAAGACTAGCGTATACGTGAATAAACCTATATATATATATTGGTTTGTCAGTGTTGGATATTTCAAAAACTGTTATGTACGGATTTCATTATGATTACATGTTAAAAAAGTATGAAAACAATTGTAAGCTACTGTATACAGACACTGATAGTTTGATTTATGAAGTCACCTGTGATGATTTTTATGAAGATATTACATCAAATATCGAACGATTCAATACGTCAGATTATCCAGAAAATAATATTTTTGGAATGCCTCGTATGAATAAGAAAGTTGTTGGACTTATGAAAGATGAGTGCAATGGAAATATACTTACTGAATTCGTCGGATTGAGAAGTAAAATGTATAGCACACGTGTTGATAATGTAGATTTTGTGAAGAAAATTAAAGGTATAAAGTCGTCAGTTGTAAAAAAAACCATTTGTTTCGACGAGTATCTAGACTGTTTAAAAAATCATAAAATTTGAAAAGAAAGCAATCTGCTATCCGATTAAAATTACACAATGTTGAAACCATACAGCAACAAAAAATTGCACTTAGTCCGTATGATGATAAAAGATTTCTTGTACCTAATAGCAATGAAACGCTTGCTTGGGGACACTATAGAATAGAGTGAGTATTCACCTTTACAAAATCAATAACAATACATCATGTTATTAGAGATAATATGAAAAAAAATTTAAATTAGTATGAATTAATTTCAGGTTATTGAGTGTTGATAATAACTCGAGCAAACAAAAAAAAGAATCTACGTTTTAGTGATAAAGTTTTGATTCATAATATGTGTGTATGAAAATTTGCATATCAGAGTGCTCTGCATGACAGAGGTAGAAAGAATCTACACACTTATGCCAACCCATACAAAAAAATGCTTTAATGTTATCTTGTTTTTCACAAGCAATATTATCGAATATCATTATTGAATTTTCTCGAGCATTATCTGGCGATATGACAAGATCATGTTCACTAAAAGGTAGATATTGAATCCCCTCGATAGGTTCAACAAGTTTCTTTAATAACTGATTCTTAGGTTGATTCAGGGACTTTGAATAAACGTAAATATTTTCGGCTGCTCGGATGTTATCTGGTAAATGATCTCCATGTCTTTTTCCCTTATGACCATCTGACTCTGTCAGAGTGTCAAAATTTACTACTGGAAGTTTGAGTGATTGTCGTTTCACATCTATACTGTATGAAATCTAAATCATAACTGATGTACAAAATTATTAAAGGTAACGTTTTATAACTTAAGTCCAGTAGTGTATAAATCTTTGAACAGTCATGATCGTACATCAAGGTCAAGGTTTAATAAATAAAGTTATTAATAAGTTACCGTTCGAAATGCATATACCAGGCTATCAATACTGTGGGCCAGGCACAAAGCTATATAAACGGCTCGCACGAGGAGATCCCGGCATTAATCCTCTAGATGCAGCGTGTAAAGAACACGATATTGCTTACTCGAAGAGTCGTGAAGATATAAACGCTCGGAACGTTGCAGATCGAATATTGGCTGAGAAAGCTTGGCAACGTGTTAAAGCTTCAGACTCTAGTTTAGGTGAAAAAGCTGCAGTATATGCTGTTACAAATATCATGAAAGTTAAATCAAAATTTGGAATGGGATTAAAGAAATGTAATAATAAGAGAAAAAAGAAGTTGACCTTGAAAAAATTAATAAAAACAGCTTCGAAAGCAGCAGCACATAGCAATGATTCACGCGTTGCTATTAAAAGTGCTCTTCAAGCTGCTCGTACTATCATGAAGAAAGCTGGTGGTAAACGTAATGTGAGTTTACCAAGAATACTACCTGTTCCAAAAGTAGGCGGCTTTCTTCCTGCACTCATTCCACTGTTTGCAGGACTAAGCGCAGTCGGTTCATTAGCAGGTGGTGCTGCTGGGATAGCGCAAGCTGTAAACAGAGCGAATGCTGCTAAACAACAACTAGAAGAACAGCAGCGACATAATAAAAAAATGGAAGCTCAAGTACTTAGGTACAAGGTAAAGGTTTATATTTGAAACCTCATCACAAAGGTTATGGAATTCTAATGAAGAAACAGGTTGTCAAGAAGAAAAAAAATGCTCGACAAAGGGGAAAAAAAAAAACTTCGTTGAAGTAAAACTACCTAAACGTCCATTGACAGACTATGATCTACAAAAATTTGCTAAGAAACTACAAACATCTAACTTTCGAGGAGTATTTATGAGAAATGCACTGCCAGCTAGCGGACCTCTACTTAGAGATAGCGCTATTGTAAATCTTGATGATAACACTGGCCCTGGTACACATTGGGTAGCCTACCGCAAAAATAGAAAAAACGTTTCATACTTTGATAGTTTCGGCGATTTGCGACCACCTATAGATTTAATTAATTATTTTAACCTTGATACTATTAAATATAATTATAAATGTTATCAAGAGTATAATACTTTTACTTGTGGTCATCTTTGTCTTAAGTTTTTAAATGATTTATTAGATCATCTTGATAATTATCGTCTATATAAGCTGTTATAAACCTCATATATTTTTAGTTACGTTTGAGTGTTCAAGATGAATGAATCCTTGACTCTCAGTTTATCAGGTACTTCATCAGTACTTGAAACACACTATTTTCCACCAATAGAGCTTGATAGAGACAAAAGTTATATTCTTGGACTTGTTGAATTACTTACATTCTACTCTATACCAAATGTTGACCTTGGACAAAATAAATTCTATGTTAGCAATAAGGTTATTGAGCTTCCAGTTGGTAGCTATGAAATATCTGATATAGAACATTTTCTACAAAAGCAACTTGAATCTGAAGGAATAGAACTTAGCATAAAACCAAACAATAATACATTACGTAGTGAAATATACTGCAGTCATAAGATTGATTTTCAACCGCATAATTCCATAGGAAGATTACTTGGTTTTACACAACGTGTTCTGCAACCGTATAAAAGTCACGTATCTGACTTACCAGTATCCATTCTCAAAGTGAATGCTTTACGTGTCGAATGTAGTATAACATCAGGAGCGTACATCAATCAAAACAAAGTTCTTACTATACACGAATTTTTTCCTGCAGTGCCACCGGGATATAAAATTATTGAAGTGCCAAAACAAATAATTTACTTACCAGTGTCAGTGAAAATAATTGACTATTTACAGTTGCGTATTGTTGATCAGAACGGTGACCTTGTAAATCTTCGAGGAGAAGTAGTCACTGTAAGACTACACATCAAGAAGGTCACGTAATGGGCATTGTTTATAACACAAAGGTGGGCTTAGGCTATATAAACAGACTACCATGTCATCAGAAAGTTATTCATCGACAAGTGGTCAAAGGTCTAACACCTCAGAACGCTCAGTATCTGAAGAGTCTCGGACTCAAAGTGATCACACACGACAGAAAATGAAGAAGAACTGTAAAGAAGATCAAATAAGCTGTATTCTTATTTGCTGTTGTCGTTTGAACGATAGAAGAAAAATGGAAGCAATTCTTAGTGTGCAGACACCGATCGTCTTTGACGAGCCCATCGCTCACTATGAAATACATGCTCATCAACCGTACACTTCACTAAATTTTAATAATGGTGATGAGATACGTATCTCAATTCACCATCAAGATTTATGTCTTTTGCCTTCAAAAAGTTCATTACATATTTGTGGAACAATTAAAAAATCAGATAATTCAAACGTAGAGCAACAAAGTTAGTAAACAATGCTATATGTCATTTATTTGATAAAATTCGTTATGAAATTAACGCTATTGAAATCGATAAGTGTATGAATGTAGGTATAACCAGTGTCATGAAAGGTTATGTCTCATATAGTTCAAATCAAAGTAAGCCGTTAGAGAATGCTGGATGGCTTGTTAAAGAGACTACTAAAATAATTGATGACAATGGACAATTTGACGTTTCAATTCCGCTATCAATGATTTTAGGATTTGCTGAAGATTATCATAAAATTGTTGTAAACATTAAGCATGAGCTTATACTCACGAGATCAAGAAATGATATTAATGCTATCATACAAACAGCTCCTGCTCAAGGTGCAACAGCTGAAGAGTATAAGTTTGAACTCACTCGGATTGAATGGATGATGCCTTACGTTGTCATGTCAGACAGACGTAAAATACAATTGTTCAGTCATATTAAAAAAGATATTCCTATTGCTATGAGTTTTCGTTCATGGGAATTATATGAATATCCAATGCTTCCAGCATCATCAAGACATATCTGGACAGTAAAAACGTCGAATCAATTAGAGAAGCCAAGATTTGTCATTTTGGCATTTCAGACAAACAGAAAAGGTGTAGCTTTAAAGAATGCAAGTCAATTTGATCATTGTAAAATCGCCAATGTAAAACTTTTTCTCAACTCACAGTATTACCCATATGGTAATTTAAATCTTGACATTGAGAAGAATCAATATGCTTTACTTTATGAAATGTTCTTACAATTTCAAAATGCTTATTACGAAAACAAAGATTTACCATCTGACTTGCTAGTTAGCAAAAGTGATTTTATCACATATACACCATTTATTGTCATCGATTGCTCGAAACAAAATGAGTCTCTGAAACAAGCTGCTGTAGATGTTCGTATTGAATTTGAGACTAAAGAACCTGTACCTCCATCAACGACAGCTTATTGTTTAATTTTACATGATCGTATAATTCAATATAATCCTATTAGCGGAGATGTAAAAAAACTAGTGTGAATATAGTATATTATAGTATAACTAGTAATATGTTAATATATACTTTTTTGAAAAAATAATTATGTAAAAAAATTTATTCAATATAATATAATCATTTTAATATTCATATTCCAATTATTCATTTCATTCAACAAAATTAAAAAAATAAAACGTCTGTGTAAACACATGAAACAAAAAATTCTCATATAATGATACGCAAAATAATTCAGAAGTGTAAAAATTAAAATCTGTAAGTGAGAAAAAAGTACGTAGCATTATACGCTTATTGAGCATGAAAAGAGAGAGATAGCTTTGACTGCATGTGAATAGTTTATTATGAGAGCGCTAGTAGGAAGCGCGCAAGAACGGCCTTGAGTCAGCGCGAGAGCTGGCGGTGAAATAGCGAGGGAGAAGGATGGTGGGGAGACAAACTCGCAAGTGGGAGAGGCGTAAGAGAGAGAGAGAGAGAGAGAGAGAGAGAGAGAGAGAGAGAGAGAGAGTGGCCTTGGCTGCGCGCGCAATTCGCGAGTGGTAGAGCGGGAGACCGCGGGTGACCTCGAATGCGCGCGAAAGTAGGAGGTAGCGAATATCTTTGAATGCGCGCGCATGAGATTCGCGAATGGGTGGGATTGACCTTGATCTCTGCCTATAAAACCGGCTGCAGTTCGCTCATCTGATCCAATTTGTGCATTTTGTGTATAGTGTCTAGTGCAGAGTGATGGCTCGTTGTCAACCAGTGTCATTTTAAACTTTTTGTTATTATGAATTTTATGAAAAAAAAATCTTTTAAAAAATAATGGTTTTTTTCATGCTTCTTTAGACTTACAGTTATGGAGTTGATTGTGGATATCCAGTGCTTCAAATATGAAAATAATATTATAATTAAAGAACTTGCTGCAGTCGACGTCGATGGTCTCTTAATACCAAGAGTGTATGTGTTTCAACCACCTTGTGCATGGGATCAATTATCAAGAGAAGAAGCTAGGGAAAACAGTTGGCTGCAGCGTAACTATCATGGGCTTGAATGTGATATGGGAACTAGACCATTTAATGATATCCAAGATGTCTTTAAAGAGCTTAGAATGATTGGAGGAGATGATGTTCGAATAAAGTATAATGTTAAGGGTTTGAATAAAAAGAGCATCTTAGAGCGGTATGTGGATGATGTTTACAATTTAGAAGATATGCATTGTCCATCGCTGCATACACCAGGATTTGGACGGCCTGAAGTATGCGTATACCATCGTGAAGGATGATACCATCGTGCATGGGTACTTAGAGAATATGTAAACTATTTGAATAAAGAGGGCGTTGATACAGTTGATCAAAATACAGTTAGACTCTTCATTTGATGTTTTTTTACTAACTCGAGTTAATGCTATACTCATTGACCAAGAAGAAACCTTCAATACTTTTAATGAAAACTAGACTTTTGGCGCAGTGCGCTGCGCGCACTGTAGTAGAATATTAATTCATTAACTTATTAAATGAAATATAAATGCTTGATTGATATTTTTAATATTTCTTTTCTATTACGGAAATATATCAAACTTTACAATATATGATTCATTTCGCGCTCATGTAAATTTCAAAATTGCCGCGGTTTCGTCACCAACTACCTTTTAAATTTTAAGGTTATGTCTCAACTCAGTTCGTGTCAACGTTCACATCATGTCACTTTTTGTAACAATGATAATATTTACAATAGAATATTATAAATACATAACTAATAATTATTGATATGTATTATAGTAATATATTACATTCTTTGTATTAGGATCAATTTTAGAAATCAAAAACAAATCAAAAAATTCTAACGATACTTTTGACGCATGCGCACTACATGAGCCAATCATATTGACGCATTCTTGGCTTCACTTCATCCGGTCATGACTTTTTTATATAGGGATACTAAAAAACAAGAAGTTCGATTAAAATATCTAAGCAATTGCCTAATTGAATTTATTTGATTCATGTATAAAAAGGGTAAAAACAGCTTAGTATAGTAACAACATTTTATAAATAAGAATAAGAATATGTCATATACGTTTAAAATTTTATATTATTGATCTGAATATATATATATATATATATATATGTATAAAACTTACCTAAAATTGTATTTATTTGAACTATCCTCCTCTTCATTTCATGTCCAAAAATCATTCAGTGAAACTCATGTTAATTAAAAAAAAAATGTTAGTATCTTATAATTGTGTTATGATTGTATAATAATTGTGAAGAAGACAAGTGACGATCCATTCAGTGAAATTCATTTTAATTTATAATAAAGTGTTATTGTGTAATAAGTATATAGTAAATACATAAAAAATCTAATTGTACATATAATAATTGTTAAAAAAGTAGTGTGGTTATATAAAAAAGGGAGAAAACAAAGTTACTATACATAATACATCTGATATAATTCAACCTATCAGTAATAATTAAAAAAAAAAAAATAATTGTAAAAACATTGACCAACAATCTTTTTGAGGCCGTGGGCTGCCGGTATTGCAGGGAACCGCGGGACGCAGGATGCCATCATCGATCATCGTGTTGGGCAACGGCAGCTTACAGCTAAAAAACGATCGTCATCGATCATAGATTTTTTTCTGCCCGATATTGCAGGGAACCGCGGGACGCGGGATGCCATCATCGATCCCCCAGTCGGTATTGCAGGGAACCGCGGGACGCAATTATCGATCATCGATTTTTTTCCGTGGGCTGCCGGTATTGCAGGCGCGGGACGCCATCATCGATCCCCCAGCCGGTATTGCAGGCGCGCGGGATCCCAGCATCGATCCCCCGGCCGGTATTGCAGGGAACCGCTGGACGCGGGATGCCACGGGGAGGGGGGCCGATAAGGCAGAACTGCCTTACCGACCGATGCCCCTACTACTGACATACATCAGTTATGTTTGTTTTGTTGATTTCACTACTTTTGTAAAGAAACTTTTACTTGCCAATATTTTATACTCTGAGAAGTTCTCGAATTTCCCATTCCATTTATATGCATCAAAAGTGGCCTATTCATGCACTACTCATAAAAAGTACGGTTTGCAACAAGGGGGAAGTGGGTTTTTCAGAGTCGGGTGATGTTTTGAGCACTCGTATCCATCTTGAACCATCACCCTCGCTAGAAAAAGCGAATTTTCCCCCCTAGTTACACAATATACTATTAGCTGATTTAGCCAGAACGCGACCCAACATAGATATACAAGGAAAACTAAAACAAGTGCTAATTTCGCAACTTAAAACGCCCGTAGTTTTTGTTACATAACATTTACATTTACAGATTTTTCATTCCGTTACAAAATGTCAACAAATTTTAGCCAAAATTTCTATCTGAAATCTCATTAATCGCACTTTTGTCTATATTTTTATAAATGGCGTACGCCTTGCGTGGCGAAGAGAGCGCGGTGGAGTAGTGAGAGAGAGACTGCCGCTACTTTCGTTCGGAATTTCGTGCCGGTCGTTTTTTTCTCGATTCACTCCCCAGCAAAAGTGTGTACCTAGCGAGCATATAGAAGTATTCACTTCAATAATTGTTTTTTCACTTATTTTTTTCATATGATTCGGTAACAAACGTCAGACAGCGAGCGTAGAGTGCAAGCGTCCGGGTGAATGGCCAGCGCGAAGCGTGAGTGTAGGATGGTATGGCGAGCGCGAAACGCAAGCGTCGACGGTCGTGCTTTAGACAGAAAACGCGAAGTGGCAAGCCACCACAGCCTCAACAAACCAATTTCTCTACTTTGATTTGAACAAGACTTTAGGAGCATGATTCCAGCAGCTTTCTGAAAACCTATATAGCCCATCAGCAGTTTTCTGAGTTATTATCCAAACAACCTTAGTTCCTAGACTAACTTTGCAATCCTAAAAAGTAGTTATAACAATTTTTCGAATTTTTTTACAAATTTCACTTTTACATTTTTTTTAAATTTCCTCATAGATTTAAAAAAATTTCGTTTTACATTTTTTTTACATTTGTTTTAAAGATTTCCTTATACATTTTTCTGCAATTTTTTCTTTAAAAATGTTACTTTTGCCTCACTAATTTAACTTTGCCTCACAAAACAGGTTTTTTTTTAGAAAAAAAATGCTTATTTTGCTCCATTTATAGAGAGAAATAAGCCTCTTGCTTGCAGGTGGACTGCTAGCGGTTATTGGTTTCTAAGACAATAAAGTAAGTATTCAAAAGTAATGCACCCAAAATGTCACTAACAGTACTATGTGTGTCAGTCACTTAGCTTTTGGTGCGGACCACAGTTTTTAACACGCATGTATTCTAGATTTCTGCGTTTTTCATGGCTGAAGATTAAAATATTTTAAAATTTTCAAAATTTTTGAAATATGATAGAAAGACTTCAGAGAAAATAAGTTGGCAACCAATATGAAACGGAAGCACCTCTCCTAAAAAACGTTAGTTTTTGTTAAAAGTATACTTTCATATTGACTAAAATAACATAAGGTATAGAGCGTACTCTCTTTTGCACGCGAGTCTCCCATTCTTGGTTCCCACGGAAACTGTGAGAGGACCTCACTTCAACGTAAAGGTACGGATACACCTTAAAATGTCAAAAAATTAAAAAATTGAATTTTTTATTTATAATTATGTTAAATTGTTTAAAAAATTGTTTAAATAGTGGTATAAACTAAGGAAAATTCTAAAAATCCAAAAATTATGTCTGTATATGTCATATACCAGGTACAACAAGTCTTCGAAGACCAAAATTCATGATTTTCATTTTTACTGTTACCGCAGACTTTCTTAAGATTCGGGCTTCGAACGGCACTTTTACTTTGTTAAAAATGCCTGAAATAACTCTAGTTTCCAGATGAATGTGAGGATTTAAAAAGGAATTTAAATATATAAAGTTGTCTATAATTAATGCATACAATTTGTCATTTTTTAAATTTTTAAACTAAATTTTTTGTTAACTTGTGGACAACTTTTTAAAATTAAATTCCTTTTTAAATCCTCACATTCATCTGGAAACTAGAGCTGTTTCAGGCATTTCTATCAAAGTAAAAGTGCCCTTCGAAGCCCAAATCTTAAGTAAGTCTGCGGTAGCAGTAAAAATAAAAATCATGAATTCGGGTCTTCGAAGACTTGTTGTACCTAGTATATAACATATACAGACATAGTTTTTGGTTTTTTACAATGTTTCTGAGTTTATACTATTATTTAAACAATATTTTAAATGTTGGGATCAGGTTGGGTGAGTCTCGTAAATAAAATAGATGAACAAAAGGGTCTCTTGGAAAAGACGTTTATTATAGAGTGTTTGCAAATGAGGTTTAACACAGAGAGGATTAATAATTAACGATAATTGATTTATTGGTCGTCTACGTATACAGCTATGCTTGACGTCGTGCACACCATGTGCGCTCAGCGACGGCTCGGAACCAAGAGAGCGATGTGCGAGACTCGTATAGTCTCGGCACCGCAAGTAGTCATGTGACTCACACTCATACGCGAGAGGGGATACTTGCGTGTGTGCGTCCCCTCACACACTCGTTAGCGCGCTCACTCATTCTAGCGCGCAGACTATAGTCTTGTGTACAGGCAAATGTATTATACACTCAACATAGAGCAATACACCACTGCGGGCCAAGAAAACGTGCGCTCGCGAGGAGAGCCGGCGACGAACTACTGCGGCGAGCCAAGCGACGCAGCTCGACGAGCTTGCGCATGCGCGTGGAGGAGAGAGTCCCAAGTGGACCTATCGGTTATATACAACATTAAACAATTTAACATAATTATAAATAAAAAATTCAGTTTTTTAATTTTTTGACATTTTAAGGTGTATCCGTCCCTTTAATAAATGTGTAGGGACACACACATGTAAGTATCCCCTCTCGCGGTATATGCGTTTGAGTCACATGACCACAAGCAGTGCCGAGAGTCGCTCTCGCTCGACGACGCTCTCGCATCGCTCTCTTGAATTCGAGCCGTCACCAAGTACACATGGTGTGCACGACGAACTGTAGCTGTACATAATTATACTTGGAATATATCCACCATTAATTTCTTTAACATAAATCCTCTCTGTGGCATCTTTATTCCTCAAAATTGTAGAACAAATCCATATCATTAAAACGAAATAAAAGGTTTCTTATTATACCTCAGCACTTTTTGGTTTTCTTATTATACCACAAAAATACTTGGCTGTTTTGAAGAGAGGGTGACAAGTGGTCAATAGGGGGCACGAAGGGGACAGGAGTGCTAAAGAGGCTAAAAATGGAGCTAAGTTCCATCAATCATTTTAGAAAAAAACTGGACAATTTTCAAAATCATCCAAAATATTTAACAAAATTATCTCACCAATTGACGGACGTGCGATAGCGCAAGGCAGATTTAAAAAGGCTTCATCAACCAATGTTTCAGCTAAGCGTTTGGAGAAGGTATACGTGTTCGGATGCGGCTCAATGATTCTGAAAATCATATCCAAACGTTAAAATAAATTATATTAGTTGTAAGTACCAATAGTCAATAATATATCAATCATCGTATTGCAATATAGAATACGAATTTGCATATTTGGAATTAGATAAATTATTCTTTAATGACAAACTTGTTGAGAATTTCTTTTTTCCCAAAAATCAGAAGAAAGTTGGCCGATCGAATTATGTGTCATGCACACATCGAAAATTAACGTGTACCTAAAAATTAAAATGTATTATATAAATCGGTGTGTCACGCCAGACTTTTGAGAAAGCTATCCTCTTTCGGCTTCGCCAAGCAGGTCATCCGCTAGCTTACCTCACGGGAAGAAAGCAGGCCGTTATTGGCGACAACGGTGAACTCTCCACCTTCCGGCCCCTGAACACCGGTGTCTCGCAGGGATCGGTGCTAGGTACCCTGCTGTTTGCGTTGTACATCAATGACATCGGTTTTGCCTAGATTCGGATGTAGCTCATATAATCTATGCGGATGACTGTCAAATATACAGCCAATGCCACCTCGAGGAGCTTCTTGTTCAGACAAGCTGAGTGCTAACGCCGAAAGGATGATGGGCTGGGCTGCACAAAAACTGAGAAAACTCTTTAACGCCGCTACACCATCTTACATCTTGGGCTACTTTGACTTCCACTTCGCACTATGCACCTGATGAGGTGAGGAGGTGGGGCGGGAGGTGACTCCCCTAGACATCCCTACCTTTACCACAGAGACACTGAGGAATTCATTTCATATTAGTACCTCTTATCTATTACCACCTCATCTTCGCAACAATAGGAACATCTTCAGCTTTAATCACAGGCTAAACAATACTTCCTCAAGCAAGAAAATTCATAACTCTCAACACCCACTCACTACACACAACACGCAAACTCACTCATCTACAAATCACCACATCTCATTCTGTAAACTCACACAAATACTAAATATATTTATTTTTCTATTAATCGCTGTTGTTAGATTGTGTGGATCAATAAACAAGGCAGTGAGGTTTAACTAATAATAAATGATGATTCATTAATAAATGGCATCAGCCATAGTCGGTAGTGCGTCCGCTCAGCTTGGAGTCTTACAGGCAAGAGAGAGAGACGCGAGTATAGAGTATACGGTGTAGTTGGCGCTTAGATTGTACATGCGAGGCATGCGCAGTGCACTTGCTCTCGCATGAGCTCATCTGACGGCACGAAATCGCCGCGAACCTAGAGATGTCGTGACGTGTACCATTCTGTGTATTTTTTTTTTTTTTTCTCTTTTTGTTGTTTATGCCAGGAGAGTTGGAGACAATGCTGTCAAAGTGCAAGTGCCGACGATGGGCGAGAGCCCGCCTGCGGGACCCCCGCTGTGTCGGGAATCATGCGCTGGCGCGGGACAGACGCCAGGCATACCCACTTAAAACTCCACCTCTTATATGGCCGCGAGCATCCCCCCCGTTTACGCCGCTTCGCATTCCTTCGGAGGGTCGCCTGTCTTGTTACGACCTATAGGTCAATCTATCGTCTTCTAGTCAGCTAAGCACCCTCACTATTTTCGTGCGGAGAACCCGTCTCCACGAACGCCGTTACTGTCGTCCCAATTCTCGCTTGCAGAGCAAGCATCGTTTCACTACCGCGATGTCGCGCGTAAATCCACATAACGTCAACCTCCTAGACTTCTACCCTATCAGGACGCCGCCGAGCAGTCAAAGAAAACGTGTTGTCTGCACGTCGTCCCGTTGCGTCACCGCAGTATTGGCAACCCGGGTGTCGCTACCTTGTTCATCGCGACAGGTAATCCCTGAAGCTAGCCGTGTCGCGGAAAGAAATTGGTGAGATAAAAATACGCGTCCCCCCATCCTGCTGCTACCACACGGCCTACCTCCTTAATCATGCAGATTCTGTCCATTTTGCATGGCGGCATTCACTCCACCTCGCTGCTCGCCATTTCGGCATCGGTCCTATCGGCGTTCCCGTTTGCGATTTCAGCCTAAAAAGCGATTCCGCCGAGAAGAATCACGCTCTCACGTAGGATCCCGCTGTGCGTTCACTTGCAAAGCACTATCCCGAGAGAAATAACGAGATACCAATTCGGCGTCTCCCCGGATACGCGTTCGGGTATTCGAGCACGGCGATCCGAAGCGCCTCCCGGTCTTCTCGTTACAACCGACCCCATTCCGCCCGCTATCTGGCTATACTCGATACTTTTCGTCTCTTCTGCCATTTTGGCATCGGCCAACACTCCGCTCCCGTACTTAAAATGTAATAGAGTGGTGGTCGGGATCCATTAAAGAAGATCGCTCTGACACTGCAGACGAGCCTAGGACCCGCGCATTCAGTCATAGGCCATTCTCACAATCGACTGAGCTGCGCCACCGCTGACATCGGAGCCTTTTCGCAATAACCTGTCTAAATGCGCCGCCGCTAGTCATCAGCTTCCGTATCGGTCAGGTATTCGACCGCGCCAGGTACTGGCTGTCCGGCTTCGCGTATGGTAGTTAACGGTCTCCGACGCGCATCGGTAGTGAAGGTCGAGAGGCACACGCATATCGCTAGTCAAAGAGAACTATTCCGCTCTATTCTCGAAGTGGCTACTCTGTAGTTCCGTGGTCGTCGGATCTTGTGCCGGCACGCTACCATTTCATGTAGCAACCCGGCCATGTAACAGGACGCGTTCAATTTGCTCGTCTGCGCGATCACTCGCCACATTTCTAGGCGCTATTATACTACCATGCCAGTCTCACGCGCATGCGGGCGCGTACCGCGACAGACGTTCTAAAACCTCCTCAACGGATACTTTTCTCACTCTGAGTACACGTCCATTGTCCAACCACGAATGCCGCCAGAAGTACCGGTCCCAGATTGAAGCACCTGCGCTTCACCGCTGGGGCCGTTATGGGCCTGCCTCTTACGTCCTCCACGTTTTCGTATTCGGATCGTGCGCTCCTCAAGATAATCCTCTAACGAGTCCGCATGAGTGTACCATAGGCAAGCCCAAACGATACGGAGAGAATCCAAAATGTCGACCGCATCGACGCGAAGTGAACGCGTTTTTCACGTCGTCACTGCACAGACGAAGACCAAGGTGGCCTAAGAGCGCCATGAACGGCTTCACATCAGCGTCCTTACTTGACCGTTGCTCCGTTACATTCTCTAGATCGGCGCCGTATTGTTGAGCGTTCCCTTCTGAATGCGGATTCACTGGTTCGTCTGTAAAAGGTTCCCGCCTACCATGACTGCGTTGCTTAATATTCGCGGATTACATTAGACGATGCAAGGGGGCCTGTCTTCTAGGGTCGGAGCACGCTCGGAGACGGGCGCTGAGTACATGGTCTCCCGAGCGAGTTGCCTGACCTTGCTTTTCAAATTAAGCAACTAGGCGCGGTCAGCACCTTTTATCACACGGGCGGACGAACAGTCTTACCTGCACGCAGCATTCTGGGATTGTACATTTACCAAGGAGCAGCTCAGGCCGCCTGGGTGCCAACGCTCAAGTTTCGCGCAGGGAATGCATCGCATTGTACCGAAGACTTTGCCGGCTCATATACAGTAGAAGAAGTGCGCACGATACGACAAGTTCGACCTCGCAAAGGCGATATGCTCATCCCGTCAGTTCGTCGTCACTTCTAAGGCATGTCGAGTCCGGTGGATGGTGGGTAAACACAATGTCAATTATCTACTCGATCGCCTCTTGGCACACACCGGAGTCGAGCGTCTGCAAATGTCGCGCCCATTTCTCCCTATTTTCGTCCGTGACGAGCGCGTGATGCTCGGCCCGAATCGGATCGTTTCTCTGTACATCATGGCTAGGCATCTTGTTACTTCCAAGCGTGCGCTTACTTTCTTGTTCGATGTGCTGTCTCGAGTCGTTACTTTCTGTATCGGACCTCGTACGTACCCAGAGACGAGCAAAGTAATTGAGCCTTGGGCGAGTTTATGGCCACTTATTGGAGCATATCTTCTTGCACGAAGGACTTTGCTTTCTAAAGCTCAAAGCGATTCGCCGCGCCATCCACCAAGATAAACGCGCGACAGTGCTGAGGTGGCCGTTGGATACTCGGGCACTCGTTGCGTTGCCATCTCGTGATTAGGCCTATGTGAGTGCGTCTACTTCGTGAGGATGTTCGCGCCTTCTCTCCTCCACACGTCGCATACTAGTTCGTGCCGGTATAGCGCGGCATAACTCAGAATGGTAACTAATCTGCGCTATCCGAATCACCTCTCGCTACGCGCACCCCGATGGTAAGCAACGTCGAGTGCTTGTCCCCAGTCGATAGGTTGCTATACCAACGCTGTTCCGCTACTTCGGCCCCCTACGACGCGTCTTCCTCCGAAACTAATAAAAGAATGTACTTTGTAGGGTCGACTCAGGCAGTAAAATTCTCCGTAACCCGTGCAGCCCTTATCTGCGATCCCGCGACTGATCTATCCCAGGCGAAAGTTACCATCCGATATGCGACGTCCGCCCGAAACCTGGTCTGCGTAGTAGCTGGCGTATTCCCTCCGTTCGGCAACCTACCAGTCCTACTCTTGCCTGCTATCTCAGAGTGATCGCCCTGCCGTCTCCTATGTCGTCTGTTGGCAATGCCCACTCTGTCGGCTCGCCGTCTCTCAAAAACGTGCCCCCCGACTAACACTAGGTCCCGCACATTCGACGGTCTTGTATATATTTTACGCGCTACTAGACTAGAGGCCCCTAACCTATGTCGCGCGAAACAGTATCGGCTGAGAAACAAGGTTTAGCGTAAATCGGTGGACAGACTACACGCTGAAGTAAGTGCACGGCGACCCCCACCCTCGTTACCCGCACGTTAATCTGCTCGCGCGTTATAACGGAGTAATCCGCGAAATTGCCCCCGACTGGGCACACCAGACCACGGCAAGTTTTGGCGGCCGCGCTGGGAGTACACCAAGGACAGCCCAGGGTGACATTCACTCGCCATAATACTGCTCAGTCTTGATGAGGAGGACTATCCCACCTCGCCCTCTGCGGCGACTGAACTGCGGTAGACGATTGTCGAAGCCCAGCCTTGCTCCTGTGCCAGATACGCTTGCAGTATTCGCGCCCATTATTCCTTGATGGGCTACGATGAATGAGCGCATTGATAGAGCGTTTGCGGAAGACCGCGCGCCACGGCCCGGGTCCCTGGAGGCATGACGGCCATCCTCATACGTCAAGGCAACTAGGTTGCGTCTAGGACACAGAAACGGAACTTGTGCACGGTTGCCTTATGAGCCCGGCAACAGGGGAGCAGTTGCTGCCCGTTGTGGCCCAGTCCCGCAACGCACACTTCCAGGCCCAGCTGGTCGCGCTCTCCGACGGGACCCTTACATTGCGAGCACGCATTATAAGCGAGTGAAACCGGAGTCGATCACGGAAGCACACGGCGTAGGCAGTCGCGTGACGCTCGCCTCGAAAGCGCCCGGCACCCGAGCAGTGTCGACGGCCAGCCGAATACGAGGTCTGGGGCTGATATTCGGACACGAAGGCTGTGGCTCGTTGCGGCTCTGTTAGTACCATCTCGACCAACAGTGACCCACCGCTCGTTGGGCCTCTCTCGAAGTTTGGTTCAGGACAGAGGTGCACTTTGCTATCTTGTTCGTCGCACCCCGTGGCCACAGTGATGGCGCCACAGACTTCCTCCTTTGTCGTAAGGCCGTCAATGTCCCTGATCTCCAGTGTAGTTCGGGTAATCTTGCTCCTAACTGTGCCTGCATGCCCTATTGCGGTTTGTATGGCCGTTTTGAGTGATTCCATTTTGTCTTCACTCTTACCCACGACAACCAAAACGCCACCGTCTTTCGTTTTGCTAAGATACTTAACCTCTGTATTCAATTCTTCTGGCTTAACCTTTGCCTTGATCTCTCTCAAGATATCGGCGTAAGTCTTACCCAATTCCGGTCTTATGAGGATTGCGTCTCCCCTCTGCCGCGAGGTCTTCCCTGCGCTTTTCCTCAATTGTTGAGGCTGGCTTTGTTCCTGTTTTTTCTGTCCTTTCATCTTTGCTCTTCTTCCTGCAGCTAGCTGCCAAGCCCCTTGTGTGCGTGTATCTGCAGCTTCCTCTTGCGTTTTGCTCGTAGACGGTGCAGATCTATCCTCCTTCTTGTCTTTTTTGGCGGGGGCACCGCCGCCTCCGTCGGATGATGTCCGCCCCCTCTTCTTTGGCTTGCAAGACTTCGAAGGGTTTTCTCCAGGTTGTTGAGATGGCAACTTTTTCGCGCCATCCTCCATCTTGTCGAGAAGCGTGAAAACTTCAATCATAATAGCTCCTATTACCGGTAGTCCCTCTTTGATTGTTGTATTCACGTTCTTCTGCTTATCCAGAGTTTTTATCATCTCTCTGTTCGTTCGTCTTATTTCCAGCAACTTTTCTCGCAGGCTGGCGTGTTCTTTTAGCCATAACCCTATCACTGTCATATTTTCGTATTCAGCGGCACTCATCGCGCTGGCTATACTAGTGCTGCTGGTTGACTTGTGGATTGGGTATCCACCGTCTTGCGATGCTGGCACCTTTAGGGTGTCAACTGTCAGGTTTCCCTGTACCTCTTTTCTTGGTTCGTTCCTAGTATCCATTGACATCGATTTTCTTCGTCCCGGTATGTGTCCGACCACCCGGATCCCCCCGTCTATGGGGGCAGCTGACATGGCCCCAACACATGACTGAAGGCGGTGCCAGACTGGGTACATCATACCAGAATATAGCGCGCGCTGTCGCACTAGCCCATCTCCGCTCTCTCGAACCTCCCACTCCGAACAAAAGTGATTGGCTCTCTGGAGAGTTTCTAACAGGCGTCACACGACATCACACACTCGCTCAAGCCGCTTGACTGGTACTAGCTAGGTAACCAGCCTCCCGTCTTGCCGTCAGCAGAAGCCAAAGATGGTTCAGGTCACTTCGGCGCACAACCTCGGATCGCCTCCCCATCCAGGATCTCCCTTTGGCAGCTCACGGGTCGCGCCGCACGGCAAACACGGCGGCCTGTTTGGTCCACGAAGCATATTTTATTTCTGCTTTACCCTCCAAGGTTACCTCGGCGAGCACTCCCCTATCCGCCACACAGGGGACGCGCTGCATACGGGGTTGCAGGCTCCCCGCGCGGGATCGAGTCGTAATACCATTCTGTGTATTACGACTGTATAAATTTACATATTACAACACGCATCCTGAATTTTACAGTCGTGATATTTTTACATTTTATTTCAATACATTTGTGTTACATATATTTTCACGTACGCATACAATTTGTTATCTCATTCTAGATTAATTGAATTTAGAATATTTCAAGTGGACTTGAGTTCTGAAATTGAATCTTTTATTTATTAAATTTTAACCTTTTCTATTTAAACAATACAACTTTAGACAATAAAACTGTAAACAATAAAACTTTGTTTTATCTAGACTTTTTGTGAAGATGTCTGCTAAATGACATTTCGAGTCCACTTTTACAATATTTATTTTGCCCTTTTCGTAGCTTTCATTTATATAATGATATTGCACTTCAATGTGCTTTGAATTTAGAGTAAAGTTTCCGAATTTAGCGATCGCGATTGCGCCTGAATTATCTTCGTAAATAGTTGTTGGTTCATTTAAACTTACATCGAATGATTCGCTCAATAAATTTCTTATAAACAATATTTCGGAGACTGCCTCTGACAAAGCTACATATTCTGCAAACGTCGAACATTTTGTTACCGCACCTTGTTTGTGGGTTTTCCAAAAAATTACATTTCCATATAGTCTAATTACATATCCACTTGTGGATTTCCTATCTACATTATCGCCTGCGAAATCGAAATCTACCATACAATCTAGTATTTCGCTATTTACATTATCACAATATGTTAGTTTCAAGTCTTCAGTTTTATACAAATATTGCAAGACTCGCATCGCAAATTTATAGTGAGTTTGATCGTAGCAACTTTGATATCGACTTAAATAATTTACGCTGTACTTAAATAATTTACGCTGGCCTTGTGCCTCAGCTTATATATAGCAGTTCTCCTATCAAGTTTCTGTACTTTATTCGTTCGTCTATTTGATTAGCTTCATCTAATTTTAGATTAGTCTCCATTGGAGTATCGTATAATTTTGCATTTTCTAGATTATATTTAGCAGCCAAAGATTCAATATATTTTGTTTGACTTAAGGTCATTTTGTGTCTATCATTGCTATAATCTATATTAATGCCTATATATTGGCTAATTTTGCCCATATCCTTCATTGAAAATCTTTTCATTAAACTAGCTTTGACTTGATTTATTTTAATTTTATCATTGCAACAAATTAGAAGATCATCTAAAAATACTAATATATATACTGTATCTTTGCTTGTATCAAGAGGCGCAACAGCGCCGCGCTGGCGAGTAAAAGTATACGAAGTATACGACACGATGACGGCGCGGGTCACGGCCCTTTCATACTTTGATATTGGGTTCTCTAACCTTCAAATTATTTTCCAAACGCATTTATAGCATTACTATTGCACCTATGCCCGTTGTATCGCTATCGACTGGACATCTATTTACCTAATCTTTCTCGAGGAAAAAGATATTCGAAAAGATTACTTTATTGGCGAAATATTGCATGCTGAAATTTAGCTCAGTAATTTTCTTTTCGTTGGGACGGTCTTCCTCTCCTGAGATTTTTCAGCCTTCCCGTCACGTGGCTTTTGGTCATCCACGGCACAAAAATTTGAATAGTCGAGAAAATAAAGCAATGAACCATCGATGTTTTAAGCAGCACCTAATCTTAATTCGGTTATCTGCGTTCGATTCGTGAGAGCATTTACAAACATTGTAAACTAAATTCATCAATTATTTTAAAAATTGCATTTTTGCATAAAGAATATACATTTTGGAAGTGCATTTCGAAAAGACAATAAATAAATAAAAATGTACAACTCGGTAAATATTGATGGAAATGAGTCCAGTATTGTCACTCGGGGGTTTTCGGGGTCGCTGAAGAGTAATATCGCGACGGCAACGGTCTTCGAGATACCTGGTGCCCATGGTGGACAGTACCAACGTCGTCTTCTGGAGTTTTATGGAAATTTTTAACATAATTAGTTGAAACTTGTTACTTGGAGGTTTTCGGGGTCGCTGAAGACAAATATCGCGACGGCAACGGTCTTCGAGGTACCTGGTGCCCAGGGTGGACAGTACCAACGTCGTCTCCTCGAGTTTTACGGAAATTTGTAACAAAATTAGTTGAAACTTGTTACTCGGGGGTTTTCGAGGTCGCGAAACACGAATATCGTGACGGCAACGGTCTTTAAGGTACCTGGTACCCAGGGTAGACAGTACCAACGTCGTTTTCTAGAGTTTTATGGACATTTTTGACATAATTAGTTGAAAGTCGTTACTCGGGGGTTTTACGTGTCGCCGAACACGAATATTGCGATGGCAACGGTCTCCGTGGTACCTGGTGCCCAAGGTGGACGGTATCAACGTCATCTCCGAGAATTATCTTGAGTATTACATATTTTTACTGTTGATACCGTACAATGTAATACATGTATAGTCTCTATAAAAGTGATGAAATCTTCTATAAAAAAACCTTTTTAAAAGGTAAAATATTGGCGATTAAAAGTTTCTTGACAAAATTCGTGATATCCCAAAAACAAACATAACTGATGTCAAGTAATTGTTTTTCATATTTTTCAGGTATACGCATGCGGACACATTATTTTATAAAATAAAATATTTTTTACTTAAATTCTTACTATACAGTAGTTTGGATTCATAAGTAAAATTTCAAATTACTCTTCTTCCTTGGCATTTCCAAAAGTATATTTAATCATATACTTTTAAGCCATAGTTCAGAAGCTATTTAAATAATTAAAACCAATATTACATTGGAAATACGACTCAAGATTTTAATATTTTTTTAATTTTTCAGGACCACCCAAAAAGTAAATTTAGCCAATTTATGAGAGCACCTTTTTTCGAAAAATCGATAAATCTAAAAAAATAATTAATATTAACAATTAAAAAAAAACACTTGTTTAGCTCGCAATAGGCTATACGTACAGCAAATAACAAGCGTAGAAACCTGATAGTTAAAGACTTCCTGATATCCCGACTTTAAACGTTTTTTTCGAGACAACTCAAAAACCGCTGCCAATTCATTGGCACGTAGCTTCCTCCAATGAAACCTTTTTGATCGAGGTATGGACCTAGTGAGAGTAGTTTGCTTTGTTTGCTTAAAGGCCGCCGTAATTCTTCGGCTACACGATCACGTCGCTATTTAGTTTTAAGACGGTAGTAACGGGGAATTACTCGTTTAAATTTTAAGAAAGATGAAAACCTGTTTGAAAGGTCAAATTTGATGGTGACAGCCTGTAAGCAAACGTTTTTACGTATTTCCGGTATTTCAGATACTACATCAATAGGTAGCTGGGGCCATGCTGACTCATCAAGCGCGAACCATTCGGGCCCAGCCTTCCAAAGATCGTTGCGCGCAAATTCTGAAAGAAGTATCCCACGTAATAACGCGTCTGCAGGATTATTGGTTGATCGTACATCCCGCCATTGAAAATGGTCTGTAACGTCTTGAATATCTGCGACGTGGTTAGCGACAAAGATTCTCAACAGATAAGGTGACGTACAAATCCAATGCTCTAGAAAGTGTCACTATCGAATTTAAGGTCAATAGCCTCTTTGACTTGTTGATAAAGCTTTGCGAGCAACTGGGCTTCGCAAAGTTCGAGACGCGGAAGCAAGATCGTTTCGCGCAAAATAATTCGCACAATACCTCGCTATTTACTGATAGGAAATATATGGCTACTGGTGATGCAATGAAAATCTTCTTCCGACATGGCTGCCCCAACGCGCTATTAAGCGATAAAGGTCGACAATTTGTCAGCAAGGAATTTGCAGAATTCCTGAAAGAAAACGGAGTACTTCACCGAAAAACCCCGCCGTACGTCCCCAATGCAACCCAGTAGTACGAACCAACATGGTAGTAAAAACGATGATCGCCCAGTACGTCGGAAAACACCACAAGAAATGGGATGAGAATTTACGCGAACTAGAATTCGCTTACAATACCACTTGTAGCACGGCAACCGGCTACACGCCGGCATATCTAAACACTGATAGGGAGTTTAGAACGCCAGGAAGCCTTCACCAGAAAGTGGGCTCACAACACTCCACATCTCTGTCCAGCAGAATTCAGCACATACGAGATGCAATCGAATTAGTAAAGACGCAAATGGCTCGGCAGTTCGAAAAGCAACAGAAGCATTACAAACTTCGGCGAAGGGAATGGAAGCCGAATGTGGGTGATAAGGTGGTCAGGAAATTAGTAACTTTGTCCAGTAAAGCCGACGCACGAAATGCCAAGTTAGCCCCGAAATACTCGAAACCGCTGTAAATCAAGAAACAGGTGTCGCCAGTGATCTTCGATCTACAGGACAACAGAGGGCGCAACATCAAGCATATACACATGAAGGACCTCAAAAACCCTTCACCGACGAGGGAGTAGGAAGCAGCGCCGAAGAAGACGAAGAAGGTAGAGATGTTATTTAGCGTTTAAGTTTAGGTAGTCAGTGTAGATAAGTAGTGATAATTTAAGTTCCATTTTTCAGTTCTTTTTCTTTCGTTTTTTTTTTTTGCGAACACTCCGCGAAATTTCACGCTCCGAAGGGAGGGAGAGATGTGACGAGATGCAAGTCTCGTTCATAAACAAGCGGGAACGCAGCCTCGAGTCAATCAGCTGACGCAAGCGAGCGCACGCGCAGCAAACAAGGGCCAGTCCGCACGAGCGCGGAGCGCGCAACTCAGCGGCGACGCGCCGCGAACACACCTATACATACAAGCACCGCGTGCCTTTATAATACGGGCCACGCGGCACAGCGGGCAGTTCTACTCGAGCTTAACTCCAGGCGGCATCGTGAGCACACGTTACCGCAAGGAACGGCAAGAGAACGACAAAGTTAGCCGGAACTCCGAGTTGCCGTCGTGACACACGAGACAACCAGGAACAGACGAGCAACGCCAAGTCTCACCTACGTGAGCACACGTAGCCGATACCTGACGTCGCCATCTACTCCTGAACCCCGTCCCAAGGGACTCGTTGTTTTCTCCGCTACCGTGAGCACACGGGGCTGAGGAGACAACAATAGCCTCGCCGACGATTCTCTAGGTCGTGCGATCACGTCCTGGTGAACCAGAGGTAAATTCCTACCCGTTTGGAACCGATCTCACGCCGACATCTCAAGATTCGCCTGGTTACTGTGAGCACACAGGACAAGGAGGAGAACGAGACGACCGACGACGATTTATAGAGCCGTGCGCTTACGACTCTATGGATCCAGGGAATCCCTAACCTCCAGAAACCCGACAATATCTCGAAACCACACCACCGACCAAATCCCCGATACCAAATCCGTAAAACCGAAGAATTCACCGAATCTGCGTAAATCAGACAACGTCGCGTTGATGTACCATTAACCGCACTAGTATAAACCAGGCCGATTATAAAGGCGAAATATTCTAAATAAGCTGTCATCTTGGTTTCTGTTACAGTTGGAGACTAACCATTAAATGAACGACTTGTTATCTTATTTGCTTAAATATATCTAGTTTGTCAATAATGTACATTAAACAGTACTCAACACCCGGGGAAAGTCGAACCGTTACATGGCAGTTGTTCAGGTTCTTTGAACTTGCGCGCACTTAAAAGCAAACTACCAACAAAACCAGCGTCCGCACCCGTACTCGCTCTCTGTTCCGGCTACTTTCATCACGAGCTCTACCAAGAATTAAGCTCTCACCTGCGAACGCGTTTCTCACACACAAACACACCTTAGTTTTCATCATTATTAATTGTTGTTAGGACAGTCACCCCAACACGTGTACACACACTTTGCACCGAGCAAAAAAGCTCGCTTCTTTATCAAAAAAGACATTGTTACCCCTTTACTCCCCGCATTACCTCCGATCGCGAGTTGCCGCGTGAACTAAATCAAGTCAGCTGCGTGTATCGATACCGAGGCTTTATAAGCTCCGGGGTCGATCCACGCAGCGCCTTATGTGCGAGCATTTTACGAGTGTACAGCAGAGCCTGGTTATTCTATGGTGAAGTGGTGGTGAGCATGCTAAATCCGTCCCTTGGCATAGTAACTACCGGAGAGCCCTTTGAATCCAGTTAAGCGTCCGTAGAGAGTCGTGCGAGCCGAAGGACCGCCGATTGCGATCTCCGGCGATAGCAAGAGCAGGTGACGAACTTTGTGTTATATTCTTTGCCACGCGTAAACGTGTAATATTAGAAACTAATCAGCATCCGCCGATTTCCAACAACATCCAAGTCACGACAGATGAAGATTGTGCATTGTGCTTAAACGGCGCACGTACGTGGAGGAGACAAGAAGAAAAAGGAAATGGAAATAAAGAATAAAAAGAATCCACTAAATACGCCAGAACCAACGACATCGGGGATCCCAACCCCCACACCAGGAAAGCAAGATGACCACTTGACGGCCCTGAAGGATACAATCAGGGAAACCATCAAGTACGCCAAGGACAAAACCAACGTGCACAAAGGACGCCCTTCTTAAAAGTGCCAGAGCTTTGCTTGGAAGGAGAATCTCTTGGACCAAGAACGATCAGCCAGGAGAGTTTGCTCATGCAGGCAAGTGTTGCCATCATGAGAAGCACAGGCACAAATACGTCAAACAGAGACAAAGAAATATACCACCAGGAAAGAAAGAAAGCAGAGTAGGTTCAAAAAAAAAGAAGGTGTTCATGTACAAGTTGCTAGGAGAAGTAGACGACCTAAAATTTGACACACCAAGGGACATGAATAGCATTGTAGAGCGGCTCAAGAAACTTAGAGTAATGGTGACGAAGTTACAGGACTTGCACATAGAAGGAGATATAATGGAGGACAATTACTATCACACTGAGAAAGAGTACAAAGCACAACACGAGGTGCAAGAGAGAGCAAGGAGGGTCGAGCGAAAACAGCTCTTTAAAGATGCGATTCTAGCAAGTATGGGGAGCAAGAGGCCAAGGGAAAGCCTGACTAACATCCCAAAAGAGAAGAGAGCAGGAAAGCGAGACAGGAAGAGACAACGACATGAGAAAGAAGTTATGCAACGTGAGATCCTAGCCCCGAGAGTCCCTCACAATACACTAGAGCCACTGGCGAAAACCGGGCCCAAGAAAAACAAGCGTCCTGGCGGGATTTTGGTAAAAGTAGGGCAAAACAAGAAGTCCTGGGGAAAATCCGAAAGGATGTAAACCTGGAAACTACTGGAACGATGATGCTGGGAGTCAAGCAAACAAGAAGTGGAGACGTCCTTATAAAATTAGGAAGAGGGTCTGACAGGACAGCGTTTACTGCGGAAGTAGAAAAAGCAGTGCTGGGCCTTAGACAGGTCAAAAATAACGTATGGAAGGCCACTCTAGAAATAAGGGACATGGTCTCGGAAACTGCGGACGAAAAAATAAGAGCAGCAATAGGAGAAGCCTTCAGGACGCCAGACAATGGCAGAAGGGTGACCATACTGAAGCCAAACATGAGAGGCCTTAGAATGGCCATAGCGATTCTCAGCGAGGGAGAGACTCAGGAGCTCGTGAAAATAGGACAAATCCGTGTCAGCCTTGTAAGTTGCAGGATAAGAAAACGTATAAAGGTAGGGCGGTGCCACAAGTGCTTAGGCTTCGGACACTGGAAAGATAAATGCAATGGGGCAGATAGGTCGACCCTCTGCTTTAAGTGTGGAGGAGCCGATCACCCCATGGCCCAATGCTAGATGGAAGCGAGCTGTTTTCTCTGCAGAGAGGATGGACAAAAGGAAGAAGGCTGCACACATGTACCTGGCTCCGGCGGCTGTAACGTATTCAGGCGCGCCCTGGACAGATGCATAAGGAGGCGGTTATTCTTTATATTCGATTTAACAGAATAGTAAGTATCGACAGTTTAGGAGTAGTAACTGAGAGCTAGTAATTAAGGGGTATTAGCTTAGTAACAGGAATTGAGGGGCACTCATTAAGGGGTACTAATTGAGGGGAAAAATTTCTGAATCGGTGGGGCGGTGTTAGCAAAACTTTTCCAATTGTTCGAAAACTATGTCTGCAAACACAGGGCCAGTGTGAAATCCCATTGGAGCGCATAATATTTGTTCGTAAAATTCATTATCGAGTTGTAGGTATGTGCAGTTTATAAGAGTTGATTCATTCTAAAAATGCTTTCTGAAGTAAGGAAATGTTATTTTTCAAGTACTCTCATTGTGTGCCAACTGCATTTAAGATAAGTTCTTTAGGGATATTGTTGAAGAAAGAAACGACATTAAAGAAAACTAGACTATGGTTATCCGGAATTACGGTGCTGTCAAGGATTTCTCTTAATGTGTAGATATTTCTCCCTCCTAGAGGACGCTTTGTAATAGTGAAATTTTCAGTTTCACTAAGACTCCGTTGAAATGCATTTTGAGCTGTTTGGAGTTCGAATCATGCGTTTTTTTAAATGTCCATGCAGATGGCTGTGTGTGTGTGTATGTACGTATACCGTCATGACGGAACCACGTGACCTATCCTCTCTTAAAAAAGTCATGATCGGATGTTGTGAAGCCTATAAATGAAGTTAGCGCTGAACGTGATTGGTCTACAATGTGTATCCGGTTTAGATGGCGCCAACATTTAAAGTTCAATATTTGAATTTGAATGGTAACGAGTTTAATAAAAAACGATCGTATTTTATTAATTTAAATTCTGAGATTAGGTTTGTAACAATTAATTATTTATCTATAAAATAAATAACGAATATCTAACCTCAAAAATTGAAAAGCACATAACCTACATTACATTGGGTGATATATGATTGGTGAGACAAGATACATATATACAAACGTATTATAATTATTATAGAGTAAGGAAAATGTTAACGTTTGGATTCTATTTAGAATATAAAGAAAGAAGTGCGTAACGATATTACCCGCGCGAAGCGCGGTCGATTTTCCTAGTCGTTATAAAATTTGATTCTGAATTCGGAAAAAACTTTTTTTTATAATTCTAACCATTTTATGGCCATATTATAGCCATTTATCGATTTTAGAAAAATATATGTATATTTTTTCTTCTAATAATATGATTAATACAACATATTCAATAATAGTGTATTTGAAAAAATATAAAATTGCCTACTATTTCCCGTAAGTTACGTAGTAAGTATTTTGAGAGTTTTTCCTCATTGATCATTTTTTTAAGAGATTCCATTTATGATTATATGTTACAATTATAAATAAATCTGGTCCGCCACTTTTTCTTATAATAACTATTGCGGCGTTATTGTATGACCTGTGGCCTCTAATATATGTTGATGATCAATCATTTTTTTTATGTAGCATAATGAGGAAAAAAATCTGTTATTAGTTTCATTAATGTGTTTTGGTTTCATAGCGATTTATTAATTTAGTGTTTTGTGATCATTTTATCGACTTAATAAATTAATAAAAAAAGTAAATGTGTACCTAAAAGTGAATAATAATTTCTATCTTTTCACTGCGGATAATTAAGATTAACGTTCATCATTCTTTTATTATGCACCAAAAGTGAAATTTTTTTTCAACCGTTATCACTCTAACACTATACTATATAAGTTCTACAAAAATCATGTTTGTTATAAATAATACTTACTACGTAAATATAAAGTTGTTTCACTAATTATTTCCTGAGAAAAAAAACGCTGCCAATTCATTGGCACGTAGCTTCCTCCAACGAAATTTATTGTTCCAATAAATAAAATATTATTTTAAAATACAGTATGTGAATGCTGTTTTAATATTATCAGTATGACATAAATTCGTAGGGAGGGACTTTACGACGTGCAACGACAACCCTATAAGAGGAAGGCAAATTTAAAAAAAAATCGGTTTTTACATTTCAGCTCTTTACTTAAGAACCGCTCAACGAAATCTTTAGAAATTTCAACTGCAGATATCTTCGTTTATGGTGAATAAGCAAATAAAATTTTGAAGCATTTGACTACATTCTTTTAGAGATATAAGGAATCAAAAAATATAAAAAAAGTGAGCCGTCACGGGACGCCTGGCAGATGTGAAACATTGATATTTATGGTTATTGAAAGAAGTTTATATAAAATAAAGTAAATAAATATTTTTTGTTTTGTACCATAAAAACTGAGTTTTATGAAGGTATGTAATGGAAAGGATGTTGTATTGGAGGAAGTGTAAAATGAAAGTAACAAGTATTAATATTTTTGTTTAGAAATATATTACAAATATTTACACTTCTGCAATACTGTTAAATATTGTCAGATGTATCATCAGTTATTTCTGTAATACTAGCAGTCAATGTTTGTGATGGTATTACAGTGACGATTGGCCTATGATAACTAAAATATGCGACGGAAGTGTTATACATAACATCATCAAAGTATCTTATAAATACTGCATCGATTGTAAGCGTCGAACGCCAAATGTACAGCACGAGACGATGCCGTGTACACAAGTAAAGCGACTATAGCGCGCGCCGTATACTGCAAGCACTCACCGATAGGCACAGTCACGCATAAACACACTCTATAGTTCTAGACCCATCGCTGTCTAAAGCGCACTCACAGATACGCACACGCATACATACGCTTCCTCTCTCTCTCTCTCTCTTTCTCTCTTTGGTCGACGCGTGCACGCCTGTCCCAACGCTGTGTATAGCACACTCACAGATACGCATACGCATACATAATCTTCCTCTCTCTCTCTCTCTCTCTCTCTCTCTCTCTCTCTCTCTCTCTCTCTCTCTCTCTCTCTCCCGNGCATACGCATACATAATCTTCCTCTCTCTCTCTCTCTCTCTCTCCAGTATAGAGGAGCGCGCTATAGAGGCGGAGAGGTGAGCGCGCTGTAGAGGCAAGAGAGAGGCGGAGAGGGGAGCGCACTGCAGAGGCACGAGAGGGGAAGGCGTCACGACAAAACGATTCGGTTGAACCCCCGAGCCGCGCCATTAGATGTTTCACATAAAAAAAATTCAAACCTTGATATCTTAATAACCATAGGGGTTTTAAAGCTGCGATGAATTAACTTAGCCAAAACATTGTGACGAGACGCAAGTCTCGCACATAAAACAAGTAAACGCGGGCCCGAGTCAATCAGCTGACCCAGCGAATAAAGGCGAGTCCGCACGACGCGAAGTGAGCGTGCGTGAACACCAACCGAAAGGCCAGTCTGCACGAGCGCGAGAGTCTACTAGCAACTCAGCGGCGACGCACCAGGCGGCGCAAGCGGTGCGCCGCGAACACACCTATATAAAGCGGGCCGCGCGGCGCAGCGGGGAGTTCTACTCGAACTTAACTCCTGGCGGCATCGTGAGCACACGTTACTGTAAGGAACGGCCAGAGATAGACCGACGCCGACGACGTCGCACAGTGGGGTCATTTGAACGAGTTTGGACAAAAATCTTGATTCAACTGGGGTTACAGAGGAATGAGCTGAAACTGGTGAAAATCTTCGTTTTTTAGTGTACTTTCCGAATTCGAATCCCTCGGAAAGATTCATTTGAAGAGTTCAAAATGGTGGTCTGGTATAACTCTAACAGTCACAAATATCATTACGGGAAAGCAGTTATATGTCCTGAAGACTCGTTGGAGGAGAGAAATAATAAGCAAAAAAGCTTATTCTTATGCATTTTCACCCGCTTAACACGAATTCACCATTGTTTTTGGCCTATGTAGCCCCTGTTCTTCTATAACCTCAAAAATTACTCCAAAAATCAGTATTACGCGGTCAAAACTTAGAAAAATGAGGAAAACATTAGGTAACAAAATTAGAAAAAGGCTTATGCTCATGTATTTTCACCCGCGGAACACGAATTCACCATTGCTTTTATCCTATGTAGCACAGGTTCTTTCATAACCTCAAAAATTACTCCAAAAATCAGTATTACGCTGTTAAGACTCGCAAATATAAGCAAAAAATTAAAGAAAAAGCTTATTTTTGTGTATTTTATCCCACTAATTACTAATCTTACTTTATTTTACGTCCTCTAAGACGTTTGTCTCCAACTTTAAATAACACCTCATTAATGCAGATAAACGTGATTCAAAATTGCAGGGGTGGTTACAAAGCTTTGAATTAGCTTAATGACTATGCATTTTACCTTCCTCATTTTACCTTCCCCAGTGGAAATAATTTGGTGTGCCAAAGTGTGCCAAAAATGTGCCAAAGTGTGCCAAATTGTGCCGAAGTGCGCCAAAGTGTGCCCAAGTATGCGAAAGTGTGCCAAAGCATTCAAATTCGGAAAAACGATACACTTTGGCACACTTTGGCACACTTTTGGCACACTATGGCACACTGTGACACACATGGATTTTTCGGAAAGTAACATCTCTCGTTTAACATAATATGGCACAGTATGGCACACTTTCGTACACTTTAGCACACTTTGGCACACTTTGGCACACTTTGGCACACTTTAGCACAGTTTGGCACACTTTGGCACACTTTGGCATAGTGAGGTATAACCTGCCGCTCACGCGTGAAAACATTGCCCCGGTACAATGGCGTCATATCGACAGTACGCGTGGAGCTTTCACTCCCTGTAGAACATAGCAATAAATAATTTAATAAAAAAAAAAATCGAGCGCTAGTGAGACTTGAACCCGGAACCTTTGGGTAAGTAAACTGGCACTCTATCACTGAGCTACGAACACTCGTTACAATTAATATATAAATTCGGGCTCGTATACTTCAAGCAGCTTTAGATACTTAGTACTTTGGCAATATAATAATTGCATGAATTATTGTTGTTAACGCATAAACACGCTTGTTAACGATATTAGCATTGACTGTCGAGTCCGTAAATGCCTTAAAGCTGCTATCAGTCGTAAATCTTTGAAAAACAAGAGAAAAAGTTAATAACAATCTAAAATCCGGATAAAGCAATAAGTAATGGTTAAATAATAGCCACAATTATTAATTAACTGCCCTAACAGGGCAATCCGCCGGGAATATAAGTTTTCCAGATTTCAACCGAAAATTTTCTAAGTCCTAAATTCCCGAATAACTCATTTATGGCAAAATGTGTCAAAAGTGTGCCAAAGTGTGTCATTCCGTGCAAAAGTATGCCATTCTGTGCCAAAGTGTATAGTTTTTCCGAATTTGAATGCTTTGGCACACTTTGGCACACTTTGGCACAGCTTGGCACACTTTGGCACACTTTTGGCACAGTTTGGCACAAAATCCATTTCCACTAGGGATGCTAATCTTAAATTTAATTATTGTTTTGGCTCATATTTTTTGTCTCAGACATCCCCTTAAATAGTTATATTATTAATTCGGTTGTATTTACAAGTTTTATCAAAATTTGTCAAGTTTTGATAAATTTTGTACATGCAAACGAATTAAAATTTATGCTATGTATATATTATTAAAAATATTAAAATATAAAAATTTATTTTTTAAATAAGTAAATAATAAAATCTCTAATATAATAATTAATGTATAAAGAATTTTTTTTTACAAAAGTATGTTACGTTATATAGTTTACTTAATACATTCGTTTAGCAGAATACATTTTAATACTTGCAAAAGACGATTTTGCTTAAGCTACGTTTCCAGCGTATTATGTGCTGTATCGTTATTTTGTTGTCAGTGATTCTAAGTATTTACCAAATTATTTTTAATACAAAATTTATACATGTATATATTCATTCATATATGTAATATATAAAATCATCAAAACTTCACAAAAGTAAATATTAGGTTTAACGCCGATTTATCCGTTGCGGTTAGTTTTAATCCGACTGATTTAGAGTTTAGTTAGTGAGAAAAGTTATTCTAAGCAACTTAAATATGAGTTGTTATGCCATGTAGGTAAAGGATTTGGTAGAAGTGTTAAAAAATAATCAGAATTTAGATTTTATAACACAAAAAGATTCTGTAGTGCTGTATGTTTTGGACAAGTTTCATTTAGACAGAAGTGAGGACATCAAAGTTGATATTAAAGAAAAACTCAGAAGATCTTTTTTCAATAATTATACAAAAACCGCTGCCAATTCTTTCGTACGTAGCTTCCTTCAACCTTATGTATCGCTTTAATATCTAAATTGTTTTTACTTCATATATAATTCTATAAAGTTTTTATGCTTTTTCGTTTGATGGATAAAATTATTTCGAAATAATTATATTACATAATCAATGCGTAACTGAAAATATTGTTTTTAACGATTTAATAAAACAAAAAACAGAAAAAAACTAACCGATAATCACGACGTTTTAACGAAAAGTTCAAAATTTAGTTTCCGAGATAGACTTTCGTCCCACTATCTTCTAGCAAAAACAAAGAAAATGAGACTTGATGGGTTAAAATTCACCAAGTAGAAGCTGAGAAACAGGCGTATACATACGCACACACACACACACAAACAAACACACACACACACACACACACACACACGCACGCACACACACACACACACACACATACATCCGTACGGACATTTTCTAAAAACACCATTTTTCGACTAAAAATTCATCAAAACACACTTCCCACATGTTTTTACACAAACTCCAAAAATTACTATTACAAGGCTTCCTTAGGAAGGAAGCAAAAATTGAATGAGTTGCCCAAAAACAGACGAAATATTACAGAGTTTCAAAAAGAGTAGGTTAGTTGGTTGGGGACTGATATTTCGTTTAATTTAGGTTGTTATAAACCTATTCAAAAAGGTAATTGCTTTTGTTTATTAATTAAAATTTTGTGTTATTGTGCACAATACGTTTTATACATATATAATTTTATAATCTGTATAAGATAAGATTTTATATAAAAGCCTGACACATTAAAATTTTAATGACGCAAATTAACAATTATTAGTATGGGATAGTGCAGTATAATTGGACAGACGTGAAATTTTTACTTTGAATATCCTTTAAAACGTAAAAAGTGCACAATCTTTTGTCCTTTAGTAACTATCCCTGGCGGAAAAATCACGTGATTAATCACATGATTAATCGCGTGATAAATCACTTGATTTCTCACGTAATGTATCACGTGATTTAACACGTGACTATTTGGCGTGATTTATCATGTGATAAATCACGTCAGAAATCACTCGTAAAATTTGTTTATATCGAAATATATTGTTTATTTTCCATCTAAATAATTATAGTTATATATCAAAATAAATATAGTTAATGATATTGATAATTTGAATAAATAATTCGCAAAAAAAAGAAAAAAAAAATTCCCCTACCAAGACTTGAACCCCTGTCCTCCACTTGACAATCCAATGTCTTAGACCGGGCGCTGGCCGCAGAAATAAGAGAACAATTTTTTACAGGCTGCCTTTGATACGGGTGATATCTATAGCCACAAGCTATAGATAAATGGACCTATTACGTTCCGCAATGTGTTACTTCATATATAAACAATAACTTCAATTCGCAAAAAATATAAGCTTCTTAAAACAACTTTTTACAGTCTGCCAATCGTTGCAGCATAAAGCTAGATTGCCAAATCCACGAAAAAGTTGAAGGCAGACGGTTTCCTCGAGTACAAGAGTAAAGCATACTAATGCTAGTTCTCAAAAAAATCGTGTAACTAAAAACAATTTTTTACAGTCTGCCAAGCACAATTTAGACTAATGTGTGCATGCGATTAACGAATTTTCACAAGGCAGACAGTTTCCGGATGTATAAAAAATTACGCAAAAAAGTTAATTAACAAATTTTTTACAGTATCTCGAAACAATTTTTTTCAGTCTAAAAGCTGTTTAAATATAAACTTAACAGTTCAAAATATTGAATAAAACGAAAGGCAGCCGAATTAGATGTGTACATCAAACCGCAAAACTATTTTTAATTAGCAAAAAAAAACTAATAACGATAAACAATTTTTTACAGTCTGCCATTGTATTACAACAATGTTTAGTTAGTAAAGAAACAAACTATTGAATGGCAGACGATTTATGATGGTACATCTAGCGTTAATTGTAACTTTGAATATTATGGAATCGCGCCGTAGGCAGGTAACGTAAGATCGACGGGGTCAGGTAAGGTTAGGTGCACTACGATGTTCTTTGCATGCATCATAAGGCATGTAACCACGCACATTACGTAATTGGGATTCTGGCAGTTTATTCCTTAATATCAATTTTTTTCAAAAGTAATTTTGAATAAATTATCTTTTATAATTATTAATTTATATTTTAATAAACATCTAAAAACAAAGTTACTTTTTTGCGTGTAAAATATTCATAAATTTACACACAAAAAAGCTTCAAGTTTTCTCAATAATTCTGCAAATTTTCCCCTACACATTTGATGTAAAAAATGTATAATAATATAAAAAATGTAATTAAAAAAAAATTAATTTAATTAATATTCATAAATATATATAAAAATATATTTAAATTTATTTTCGACCACGATATTTTGAATTTCAAACTTTGTCCGCTTACGGTTAAAAGCACTAAAAATTCTATTGAAGTATTTGTATGTGAAATGTATGCAACTACAAAAAATAAATTAAGAAATGTAAAGAAAGTGAATGAAGCGCGGTCTTGCATATTTGGACAAAGTTATGGCATGATCGATGACATGGAGGCATTTAAAAAGAAAGTTGTATCTTTCGATGCATCTAATCTGCCACCATGTTTAAGGGAATTAGAGCAACAAATTTTAAGAACCGCTTACGTATCAAATATATGGATAAATGCCCATAAAAATATTCCATCTATATTAGATCCGACGAACTATGGTTGGAGTTTAAACAATGATGGGGAGTACACTTTTAAGTGGTTTGAAGGCCCTGAAACTCCAGAGACTGTTAAAGAAATAATAATGCCATCCGAAAATCCGCAAGGTAATGAATTATTAAAACTTAGTAATTTTTAAATGAATTTTTGTATTAAAAAACTTATTTTGTTTAGAATCTACAGAAGATAACGAAAATCTTCACGGGGTCGACGAGGTTTTCGATGATGATGATGATGATGATAATGATGATGGTCAAAGTGATGTCAGCATTGACATTAATATTAATAATGAATATGAAGAAATAGTATCAGAGGAAAGCGATTAATTATTTTTATGTTGTTAAAAAAATAAAATTAATATTTTTTTATTTTCTAATGGTCAAAGTGATATTAGCATTATAATGATACTAAATATGAAAAAATAGTGTCAGAGGAGAGCAATCAACTATTATTATATTGTTAATTGTATGAAATAAATATTTTTTTAATTTTCCAAAATCGTCCATGTGTTAGAAAAACTAATTTATTATAATACTGACACTAGTACCTTTACAAATCGTCTGCCATTTAATAGTTTGTTTATTTAATACCTAAATATTGTTGAGATACAATGGCAGACTGTAAAAAATTGTTCAACGATATTAGTTTTTTTTTACTATTTTAACTGCGTCTGCCTACACCTTAAACTTCGTGAATTAGTCTGCCAATAATTTAATATGAAATATTTATTGTAAAAGTTGTTATTTATTCAATAGGCAGCCTGAAAAAAATTGTTTCGAGATACTGTAAAAAATTTGTTAATTAACTTTTTTGCATAATTTTTTATACATCCGGAAACTGTCTGCCTTGTGAAAATTCGTTAATCGCATGCACACATTAGTCTAAATTGTGCTTGGCAGACTGTAAAAAATTGTTTTTAGTTACACGATTTTTTTGAGAACTAGCATTAGTATGCTTTACTCTTGTACTCGAGGAAACCGTCTGCGTTCAACTTTTTCGTGGATTTGGCAATCTAGCTTTATGCTGCAACGATTGGCAGACTGTAAAAAGTTGTTTTAAGAAGCTTATATTTTTTGCGAATTGAAGTTATTGTTTATATATGAAGTAACACATTGCGGGACGGTTCAGATCAATCCTCCTTCTTGTCTTTTTTGGCGGGGGTACCGCCGTCTCCGTCGGATGATGTCCGCCCCCTCTTCTTTGGCTTGCAAGAAATCGAATGGTCTTCTCCAGGTTGTTGAGATGGCAACTTTTTCGCGCCATCCTCCATCTTGTCGAGAAGCGCGAAAACTTCAATCATAATAGCTCCTATTACCGGTAGTCCCTCTTTGATTGTTGTATTCACGTTCTTCTGCTTATCCAGAGTTTTTATCATCTCTCTGTTCGTTCGTCTTATTTCCAGCAACTTTTCTCGCAGGCTGGCGTGTTCTTTTAGCCATAACCCTATCACTGTCATATTTTCGTATTCAGCGGCACTCATCGCGCTGGCTATACTAGTGCTGCTGGTTGACTTGTGGATTGGGTATCCACCGTCTTGCGATGCTGGCACCTTTAGAGTGTCAACTGTCAGGTTTCGCTGTACCTCTTTTCTTTGTTCGTTCATAGTATCCATTGACATCGATTTTCTTCGTCCCGGTATGTGTCCGACCACCCAGATCCCCCCGTCTATGGGGTCAGCTGACATGGCCCCAACACATGACTGAAGGCGGTGCCAGACTGGGTACATCATACCAGAATATAGCGCGCGCTGTCACACTAGCNCAGACTGGGTACATCATACCAGAATATAGCGCGCGCTGTCGCACTAGCCCATCTCCGCTCTCTCGAACTTCCCACTCCGAACAAAAGTGATTGGCTCTCTGGAGAGTTTCTAACAGGCGTCACACGACATCACACACTCGCTCAAGCCGTTTGACTGGTACTAGCTAGGTAACCAGCCTCCCGTCTTGCCGTCAGCAGAAGCCAAAGATGGTTCAGGTCACTTCGGCGCGCAACCTCGGATCGCCTCCCCATCCAGGATCTCCCTTTGGCAGCTCACGGGTCGCACCGCACGGCAAACACGGCGGCCTGTTTGGTCCACGAAGCATATTTTATTTCTGCTTTATCCTCCATTATCCTCCAAGGTTACCTCGGCGAGCACTCCCCTATCCGCCACCCAGGGGACGCGCCGCATACGGGGTTACAGGCTCCCCGCGCAGTTAATAGCATATTATTTAGGTAATTTATGGTCATTGATAAAAAAAAATGATATAATAAAAGATATGATTAATCATATACTTTTTAAGTACGTTATATGTTTTTAGATATAATTATTTTCAGTAGGGATGATCATTTTAAATATTTGTATTTCTGCGGAGAAAAGTTATCAAAATTATTGGTGTTAGTTTTCTAAATGATTTACTGATTCTTAATATCTGACTAATATGTAAAAACCGCTGCCAATTCTTTGGCACGTAGCTTCCTTCAACCTTATGTATTGCTTTAATGATCTAAATTGTTTTTACTTCATATATAATTCTATAAAGTTTTTATGCTTTTTCGTTTGATGGATAAAATTATTTCGAAATAATTATATTACATAATCAATGCGTAACTGAAAATATTGCTTTTAACGATTTAATAAAGCAAAAAACAGAAAAAAACTAGCCAAGGTATAGATTAAAATCCATCAAATTTTTTGATAAATTTAAAAATTTTTAATTGCCGTAGACTACTTAAAATTAAAGTAGTCTATAGAATAACATTCGATAATCATGATGTTTTAACGAAAAGTTCAAAATTTAGTTTCCGAGATATAATGATAAGGGTGTAGTTCGCGGAACGTATCTAAAATCACCAGTAATCGAAAAATCGCCATGAATATACGCACATTCGTAACTGAAAATCTTATTTTTAACGAATTAATAAAACCAAAACAGCAAAAAACGAGTCTAAGTATAGATTAAAATCCATTAATGGAAACTGAGATCGAAGCGATACAGTTTTTAGTTATATAGAGTATACAGGGTAAGAAAACAAAATTTTGAAGCTTAATATCTTTAAAACTAACTGGTATCATAAACAACCCAAAGAAAGAGATAAAGGTGCTATATAATGCTAACTAAATCCAAAATTTTAAATTGATTATTGCCTTTTTACTCCAGTTATCGCATCACGTAGAAAAAACGACTCACAGTATACAGGGTGAAAAAACAAAAGTTTGAAGCTCAATATCTTTGAAACTAACTGGTTTTATAAAAATCCCAAAGAAAGGGATCATTGTGCTATATAATGCTAACTAAATCCAAAATTTGAACTTGATTATTGCCTTTTTACTCCAGTTATCGCGTCACGTAGAAAAACGATTTTTTTCAGTTTTTGATGTTTTTCTTAGGATTTGCCCCATGAAATGACTTAAAATTCAAGTGGTATATAGTTCTAATTACCTTCAATAATCATATATTTTTTTAGAATGATTCGCTATTTAGTTTTTGAGTTATAACGATTTAAAAAAATTGCACTGTATGGTGTATAATAAAAGAACGACGAACGATAATATAAATTTTTCACGGTAAAAACATAGGCAATTTTATTCTCTTTCAGGTACATATTAAGCAATTTACTTTTATTAACTTTTCCGATAACTTTGTTGGCAAAAACTGAAATCTCAAAACTAAAAAATCACTATAAAAAAAAACGCGTATATAAATTGTAAAAACGGACTTTCGTCCCACTATCTTCTAGCAAAAACAAAGAAAATGAGACTTGGTGGGTTAAAATCCACCAAGTAGAAGCTGAGAAACAGGCGTATACATACGCACGCACGCACACACACACACACACACACACACACACACACATACACACATACATACACACACACACACACACTGTTCCCGACGTGTGCGCGCGGATCGAGGCGAGAACAAAGATCGGCGGATGAGTTCTCCAGCGTGACATGCTAAGTGTCGCGTAGGCCTCGTGGTACGGGTGGCCACTTAGTTTTTCCCTCTCCCTCGGGTGGATACACTCGGTAATTGGAGAGACTGCGGGGCGAGGAAAAGCCGAGATTTTACTGCGCGGACGCGCTTTGGGCTAAGACAAGCACATGCGGTGTTCTGTCGGGAGCATGTCGTCCAGATCGACTCCATGAAGAGAAAGCATGTTCTGCGCTTCGGTCGAGCGTGCGCACGGATGGAATATTATAAGCTAGATTTATTGGTCGATAGCGAGTTTGCGTGCGTTTACTTTAAGTTTTTTCATGTATAAGCACTGTTCCTGGCGTGGGTTATTTTCCCAAGAGGTTTTCCCTGCGTCGCAGGCGAAAGCCTGAGCGAATGCGGGAACAGTACAGGCATTGTATTGTGAAGACGGCTTCGACTGCAGAGCACGATCGCGTACGGAAAAAAGGGTCCTTGTTCGCGTCGCGGAGTTTTACAGCCGACGCTGGGCTCGGCGCGGGGTCAGTTTTCCAGGCAGTGAGAACGTGCGCGTGATATGTTTTGGCTTAACGCCGAGCGCGACGTTGGGTCCGATTTTACAACTCTCGGAGAGCGGGTGCGTCATCGTGTGAACTCAACGTCGAGCACGGCGTTGGGTTCGGGTTCGGATTTTATAGCTTTTCGCGGAGGGAAATTTCGAGAGTTCCGATGCATCGGCATCTGGCGATTAAGAAAGAGGGGCGAGGAAAACAAGGACCCAGGGAGGGGAGGCCGCTTTTCGGGGACTTTGCGGGGGCGAGCGTCGCTCTGTGTGCTCTGTAGAGTCAGTCTCGATCGCGACACGAAGTCGAATACTTCGAGTATTGTAATATTTTTGGCTTGAATATATTGTCATATTTACACTAAATTATTAGAGTTCTTACTGTGTTTTTCTTTCCAATAGATTGTTTTAGAGTAGCTTAAAGTTTAGCATTGTTCCTTTCTGATAATAAATTTAAATTCATTAAATTCACCCGCACAAGCTTCGAGCGCGACACTGCTCCGCATAGCAGCCCTACACACACACACACACACACACACACACATCCGTACGGACATTTTCTAAAAACACCATTTTTCGACTAAAAATTCATCAAAACACACTTCCCACATGTTTTTACACAAACTCCAAAAATTACTATTACAAGGCTTCCTTAGGAAGGAAGCAAAAATTCATTTTTTTCCAATTTATTTCAGGTGTGCAAGGCCCTGAATGAGACATCATCTCAAATATGTTTTCTATGTGGAGCTACGATATCAGAGATGAATAAAATTGATAATCTCCTTGATAAGCAAATAAAAATATCACGTATAAAATATGGATTCTCAGTTTTACATGCAAGAATTCGTTTTATGGAGCTTGTATTACATATTTCTTATCGTATGCAGCTTAAAATCTGAAGAGTTAGTATATATATCATAAATTTTATTCCAATTGGAAAGAACACGTATTTGTGAATATCTATACAAGTTTGTTTTAATTATGATAGTCTTCTTCTTAATTGATATTGTCACATTGAAGGTACCAAAAGATGAAGAATCTGAAATCTCTTTGAAAAAGAAACAAATACAAGATCATCTTTACGAAAAATTAGGAATATTAGTGGATGCACCAACTCAAGGTTCTGACAATACCAATGATGGTAATACAGCCAGAACATTTTTTAACAACGTGGATATCGTTGCCGAAGCCACAGGTAATCAATTTAACTTTCTTCTATTATGCTTCACTTTAAAAATTTAATTATAAATTTGCTTAAAAAATAGTAAACTGATTGGAAATAGAATGAGTTGAATGTTAATAATAATGATGAAATGATTTCTAAGATACTACGGTACGCACAGCATGCACAAACACACACACACACTCACACACACACACACACACNCACGCACACGCACGCACACACACACACACACACACACATGGATAACTTATATGAATAATTTTTTCAAAGTACAAAATTTAAACTCTAAATATTTCCTAAAAACTACGTCCTTTTACAAAATTTTCTCAACATTTTACCATTTTATAGGTTTTGACCAGAGTTTATTATATCGTTTTCGAGTGATTCTGGCTGTGATATCTTCTGGAAAAAGAATTGATAATGAAGCTTTTCGTGATTACTGCAGAGAGACAGCAAGACAGTATGTTAGTTTGTACAATTGGTACTATATGCCTCCATCGATGCACGTCATCCTATTGCATGGATATCAGGTGATTGATGGATTGTTTTTGCCTATTGGGATGCTCTCTGAAGAGGCACAGGAGGCGAACAATAACAATGATTTCGTGATAAATTTTCCAGAAAAACGTCTAGGTTCGTACTTTTAATGTATTCACAATATTTAAACAACATAACTATATAATAATAATTATCAATATATTATTAGGATTGACACCAATACAGATATGTTTGAGAGGTTACTACTGTACTCTGATCCGTATTTGTCATCTATAGAGGAACTTCCGAAAAAGACAAATGAATTTTTTACAGATGATATGATAAGGTTGCTATCCCTGGATGATGATCATTATGATAATGATAATGATGATGATGATAATGATGATGATAATGATAATAGTAAACATTAAGATTCTTCGAGTATTGAAGATAACTGTTAATGTTGTTGTGTGCATTAAATAAAATGTTATGATATACGTCAGACTACTTAAGTTTATTTTGATGAACCTCTATGTCGAAATTATGTAAGCAAAAAATATAATACAAATCGCATACACTTATAATTTATTGATATTGACATGATATATTCTAGTTATTTAAAGAAATTTAATTAATAATATCAAACAAATAAATTGTTTGATAATATTTTACTTAACGAGGGTTGTTTGTAATACAAATTTAAAGCAGTGCGATTTTATAAGCAATAGTACATGTAACGCAATCGATTTCTATAAAAAGCACGTATTTAAATAATTTATGAGATTATCTGCATTTTTACTTTATCTAATTTTTTTGCGTATTTTTGCGAGTCTTAACAGCGTAATACTGATTTTTGGAGTAATTTTTGAAGTTAAGGAATAACGGGGGCTATATAGGCCAAAAGCAATGGTGAATTCGTGTTCCGTGGGAAAAAATACATGAGCATAAGCCTTTTCCTAATATTTTTGGCTAATGTTTTCCTCATTTTTCTAAGTTTTGACCGCGTAATACTGATTTTTGGAGTCATTTTTGAGGTTATGGAAGAACCTGGGCTACATAGGCCAAAAACAATGGTGGATTCGTGTTAAGCGGGTGAAAATACATGAGCATAAGCCTTTTTCTAATTTTTTTGCCCAATGTTTTCCTCATTTTTCTAAGTTTTGACCGCGTAATACTGATTTTTGGAGTAATTTTTGAGGTTATAGAAGAACGGGGGCTACATAGGCCAAAAACAATGATGAATTCGTGTTAAGCGGGTGAAAATACATAAGAATAAGCTTTTTTGCTTATTATTTCTCTCCTCCATCGAGTCTTAAGGACATATAACTGCTTTCCCGTAATGATATTTGTGACTGTTAAAGTTATACCCGACCGCCATTTTGAACTCTTCAAATGAATCTTTCCGAGGGATTCGGATTCGGAAAGTACACTAAAAAATGAAGATTTTCACCAAGTTTCAGCTCATTCCTCTGTAACCCCAGTTGAATCAAGATTTTTGTCCAAACTCTTTCAATTTGCCCCACTGTGCGTCGCCTCGCGAGCACACGTGACGACAGTGTTAGCGAACCCGGAACTCCGAGTTGTCGTCGTGAGCACACGAGACAACCAGGAACAGTCGAACAGCACCGAGTCTCGTCTACGCGAGTACACGTAGCCGTTACCCGACGTCGCCACCTGCACCTGAACCCCGTTCCAAGGGACTTGTTGTTTTCCTCGCCAGCGTGAGCACACGGGGCTGTGGAAATAACTAAAGCACCGCCAACGATTCCCCAGGTCGTGCGCTCACGGAATTTGAGTCAGCGGCCAACTCACGCCGACATCTCAAGGTTCGTCTGGTCACTGTGAGTACACAGGACCAGGAGAAGAACGAGACAAGCGACCTCGATCTGTAGAGCCGTGCGCTCACGACTCTATGGACCCGAGCGATACCTAACCTCCGAAAACCCGACAATACCCCGAACCCACGTCACCGTCCGAATCTCCGATACCGCGTCCGTAAAACCGACGAATGCACCGAAACTGCGTAACTTAGTCAACGTCGCGTTGATGTACCGTTAACCGCACTAGTTTAAACCAGACTAATTGTAAAAGCGAAATATTCTCAAGAAACCGCGATCTCGATTTCTGTTACAGATGGAGACTATTAATTGAACGAACCACTTGTTATCTTATTTACCTAAATATATCTATTTTGTTAATAATTTACATAAACAGTCTCTTCAATTAACCTTTCCACTAATCAAATCCTGGCGTCCGGCCGACTACTCAACATACGGGGAAAGTCGAATCGTTACAACATATAAAATATCTACCTTTCTCTAAAATCTCAAGTGCTATAAGGCCTTTTTACGCCCGTAATCGAGACTAAAAAAAACTCTTTTTTTCAGTTTTCGATTTATTACTGTAAAAGTAAGTAGTCAAATCACTTGAAATTTTAATGGAATATAGTTTGATACGTAACCCATCAACATATTTTTTTTCATGAGGTTAAGATGTTTAGTTTTAAAGATATGAATTTTTTTTTTAAATCACCTTTTTCATTTTATCTGCCGAACGGAGCTGTCAATCCCGAGGACCAAACGGGGAAAAGTAGGTAATTTTATTATCTTTCAAATGCATTTTAGCTAAATTGTTTGTAACAATGGAATGATTTAAAAAAACGAAAATAATGTGTTTCGAAAATCAAAAAATGGCCATAAAAAAGGAAGTAATTGAAAAAATAAAAAAATTAATGTTTTTCCCGAATTCAGAATCTAAAAATAGACATGCATGTCAAATTTGATTGAGATTGACGGAGTAGTTTCAGAAATATCACGGTATACATACACACACACACACCCACACATACCCATACACACGCACACACACGCACGCACACACATACACACACATCCATACGAATATTTCCTAAAAACACGTAATTCGAACTTCTAACATCTAAAAACGTGTTTCTATGAAGTTTTAACGAAACTGAAAATTTTACTATTACAAAGCTTGCTCTAGCAGGAAGCAATAAATTTTTGTTTCCTACCTACGGAGGCTCTGCAAGTAGTAGGGGCACGTTATCGCCAGACTCCTGTGGGGGAGGGTGTCTGGCGCCAGACGTCTGGTGGCGGGGATTTTCGGCTGCGGCGCGGCTACGTTCGCCTGGGATGGGGGAGGGATACTCGGGGTCTGAATTGAGGGGATTTTTCCGGCGCACGTACCAGACGTCGCCCGAATGGGGGGAGGGTGAGCTGGGGGGTTTGTGGAGGGGATTTTTCGTGCGCACGTTACGCGACCTGGGAGTGACTCGGTTTTGTGAGGATTTTGCGATGGGGTTACCTAGACATGTGAATATTCAGGGCCGTTGTGTATTAGGAAGAGAAGTTTGACAGAGGTACAAGTGGTAAAGAGAGAGAGAGAAGAGAGAGAGGAGAGAGGAGACGAGAAGAGAGGAGAGAGAAGAGGGGGAGAGAGAGCGAGGCCGGGCGGCGTTGGGCCGCCCCGCTGATGCAAGAGGACGCAGTGCACGCAACTATGGGCTTTGGTGTATTAGGAGAGCCAGAATTTGACCACGGTAAAGTCCGTAAGAGAGAGAGAGAGGAGAGAGGAGGAAGAGAGAGAGCTTTTCACGTGTTGACTCCCGCTCGTATTAGGCGGTATAGGAAATGTGAAGGTATAATAGGCTTGGGATCCGGGGACGTTGCGCTTTGGAGACAAATGTGGGGGAGTTTATTTAGGTTCGCGCGCCGTGCGTAGTGAAGATTTTGCAAGCTTCTCAACATGTGCGCCTATAAGCAGGAAGCGTGCGTGTAGAGGTGCGAGGGTGAACTTGTTGCGACACATTGCTCTGGTATTGACGTGATTGCCGGGAAAAGACAAGACGGGCAGAAATTTTTCGAATGGTGTGTAGAAGGATATAGATTCTTTGGGGGATTATTGGTCTCGGGAAAAAATATAGGAATAGTGGTTTTTAAAATAAATAAATTAGGTTGTAAGATAAAAAAATTGTTATTGAAAGCAGTCGATTTTTTGAAAAAACTCAAGACTTGGTTCGTCATTTTTACAAGTAATTTTGAGAATTATTTCAATAAACAGAGGTTGTTAATTCTAGATATAATATCAAGTAGATTTAAAAAAGTAGCGGTCTTCGGGCCGTCAACTGATTTGAACATTTTGTCTGTATATGTTTTGTATATTTTCAAGACGCGTTTAAAAATATTTTCGTGTTCGTCTGTCGAAAAGATCTTCTTTTTAACAAAGCATGAAGTCCTTCATAATGGTTGCCAGGTTGTATTATCGGCGAGCTAGCGACGGATGCGGTCGGTCCACGATACAAATGATTGCTTTTGAGTCCTTCAAAGTACTTTGTAGCACGGTTGCGGGCGTGAACAATTTTTCTTGTTAGAAGGTGTCTTTAAAAATTTGTCGAAAGAGAATTGATTTTACGCCGTAGAAGTTGTGAAACGTAATCGTTCTCTGTGTTTTCCTCAAGACGATATTTTCAGGGTTGTTGGGGATATTCCGTCAACGTGGTATTTCAGATTATCACGAAGAGTGATCCATGGGCGGATGCTTAAAGATCAACCGCTAGGAGCTGATGGTGAGAAGTTGAATAGTTGAGATAAAAAGTATCGGTGGATCGTTGTGTGCAGCCGACGCTGATCTCTTTTTGAATTTGAGTTGTTTAACGTAACGTTGTTATACTAAAGTCCGGTGTGTAACTTCGGATTGTGTGCCGCTCGAAATGATATTTTTCT
>CM053171.1:32188584-32206380 GCA_012977825.3 Pteromalus puparum
ATAGATGCAGCAAGGCAAGTCGTCATAGACTATAACTCGTAAACTCACTCACACACACATACACACACACACACACACACATACAAACACAGCGGCACCCCAGAAAGAGGGAGAAGGAGATAGCCCTCGAAAGAGAGAGAGAGAAGTGGAAAAAACGGAAGGGCCTGCAGCCTCCGCAACACCATACGACAGTCCGCTCGCAACTCTCGCCCCCAGCGCACTCGCACTCTAGTCATCATGGAGAAAACAGACTATGTAATAGATATACAAGCATTTCACGACAAAAACGGAAGCTTTCTACCCAAGGAGGTTGCCGTATTGGGACTTGACTGCAATTTCATCGCACACTGGATCATAAAACCACCGTCATACGATTGTGACATTATACAAAAAGGCATACTCGCCACAAACACATATCTGTCGTGCTACCACCATGGCATCGAATGGTTCGACGGTGAGGCGGACATGGATCGTGTATACAAAGTGCTTCGTGAAGTGGCTAGTAATGCACTACGAATATATGTGCGCGGTGCTCAAAAACAAAAGCTACTAGAAAACGTTCTCGGCCGACACATAATCAACTTGGAAGATTTCAGCTGCCCATCTTTCAAAAATCTACCACGCGTAAACGAACACTACTGCTTCTTTCACGGAAAAAAACGCGAATATTTCACTTGTGCTCTCGGCTACGTATACAAACTACGCCTGTGGATCATGAAGACTCTACAGGTCCCCGTCGAAGTTCATACCAATACCCATCAATACTCAAAAGACATTCCAGATAGTAAAAAGAAATACACGGGCCTAGATAAAGTAGACGAAGCTTGTGAAAAATTAAAAACTCTAAACATATCCTGTGAATCCACGGCACCAGTGTCCCCCGCCACCACGACTGTCAGCGGCGCTAGTAGTGGGGAATACAGACCAGCTGAGGAGAATCACTACGACAACGTCAGCGATGAACTCTCTGCAGATTCTACGCGCACTCAAAAACCTTCCAGCGACGACAGTGGGTGTTTTCCCTGCAGACCAAATACCATTCGTCCTGGAGAAGCCGTGTGCAATTGTGGTTAACACAGATGACAGCACAAAGCCTGGCTCACATTGGGTTGCGATTTTCATCGACACCACAGGACAAGGAGTTTACTTTGACAGCTATGGACTACCCCCCTCACACCCGGGTCACATCGATCGACTTAGACGAAATTGCAGTCTCTACGATTGGAACATCCAACAGCTGCAGAGCATCGATTCTGACGTCTGCGCTCATTATTGTATTAGTTTTTTGTTTCATCTTTCTCGTGGTAGTTCTCTTTCTAATTTTCTTACAATATTTTCAACAGATACCCGCCTCAATGACATTCTAATTGTAAATATTACCAACGAATTCAAAAAACGCAAACATAATAACAAACATGTAAATAAAAGAATTATCTGTACCAACTGCAAACAAACCTGTAAACCAAAAAACCGACATTGTAAATAAAATATCAAGTGTGTGTGTGTGTGTGCGACTTATATCTTTTTTTTTACTTATATATATATATAATCATGTGTACACTTTTCTTATACTATATTCATGTAATCCTATATTTCTGTCTCAAAATAAAAAAAAAAACACTTATCGAAACACGTATTTCCTTATTTACAACAGACACCCTGTCCTCCACTATTTAAAAAAAAACATCCTTAGCCACTTAACAAATCAATCATCTCCTTCCGTTTCCTCCACGTGCGCATCTCTGATTTTTTTCCCACGGAAACTTGTGTCAACCTCTCTCCTCACAGCGGGACACCAACACGAACGCTCTCCCCATACTCCGGAAATCCACTACAAACATTTACAACTTTCGACAAATAAATTATTATAAATTATTATAAATAAACATTCAATTGTTCATAACAGCTTCCTTAGAAAAAACACAATCTCTTTCCATATTTCATAATTATTTACAATAAATTGTTCAACACAATAAACTAAGACCCCGCGCAATACCATGACACACCTCTTCACGCGCGCTAACGGACCTCCGACGAAAATCCCAGGCCCCAACCTCCCCCAAGTCTGGCGGTAACGTGCCGCACGCAAAAATCCCCTCCACAAAACCCGAGCTCAACCTCCCCCAGTCTGGCGGTAACGTGCCCCACGAAAAAATCCCCTCCACAAACCCCCAGCTCACCCTCCCCCCTCGGGCGATACCGCGCCGCATCCCGAAAATCCCCTCCATCAGACCCCGAGCTCACCCTCCCCCATCCGGCGGTACCGCGCCGCAGCCGAAAATCCTGCCACCAGACGTCTGGCGCCAGACACCCTCCCCCACAGGAGTCTGGCGATAACGTGCCCCTACTACTTCTGCATTATACAGACCAAGTTAATTAAAAAAAGAAGGCATAAATCATATACAAAAATTGAATCCGGACGGATTTCCTTGTTATTTTAATTCTTATTTTTATATCAATTTATTGATCTCTGCAAGTTAAATATACTTCTAAAATCTTTACTTGTAGCTGCTCATAAGCTTTATTTGATTTATTATTTGACAATATTTTTTCGAAAACTTAAGGTTAATTCTTACACCAAAGTGCATGAGTTACGATTTTTACTCCAATAATTTTTAAGTAATATTTATTTGTAAATTCGGTTTTATTGGTGATTTGTTTAAACAATTGAGAGCTCACGTAATCATTATGACGGCACAAAGATTGAAAATATATGTAGATGTATAAACGCATATAAATTTTGATACATAACATAACCCCTTTTATTTTCTACATAATCATAATACTAATAAATGAGAGAGACAATGCTTCAAAATAAAAATAGATTCATAATGACTAAATTGATGTACTTAAATGCTTGCTCTTTAAGTTAGCCGCCATGCATATTGAAAAACTTCTGTATTAAAAATTACTTAAACATATAAATTTTTAATTAATCATATAAGACCTAGAGACCTATCAGCAAAAAATTGATATATAACAAATTCTTATCCTTTTTTATACTTATATAAGTATTTATATGTATGTAGCAAAACCATGGCTGTTCCATATTAAAATGTTGCGCTTACAAACTAATGCTCCTACACTTGCAATGATTTTTTTGTGGATAGAGTTTATAATACAAACGTTATCTGGTCGTGCTGCTTTTTGTTTCTGAATGATCTAACCACCTTAAGACAACCATGAAGCTATATTTGAACTTTCTGGCTGTACTGAAGGTGTTTTTAGTTGCTTGAATTACCTGGAAATGACCATGGAGCTGTATTTTTTATTTCTGGCAGTCCTGGTTGGCGTTGCTAGCTACTTGAACCATTTCAAGTTGATCTTGGAACTGATTCGTATTTTCTAGAAGAATTTGTAAATATTCTAAGATACTTAAACTACTTTAAAACGGCTTTGAAAATGTGTTTGTACTATCTGACATGGTCATATTCAAAGTATAAAAATGACACGCTAAAATTCTGAATACATGTTTAAAGTATTTTAAATAGATATTTTGTATAGCTTACGGGTACCTTAACAGTGATTCCTAATACGCTGCTAGTTTTTTGTCCGTAAATATAAGCTATGTGACTGAAAAATGTGTTCATATACTCAAAATCTGACTTATTTAAAATAATTATTCTAAGAGATCATTGGTCTTAATCTATCAATAATTATTTATGAAAAAAGTTTGTAACAAATTTTCGTATATCTAGGTGTACGAGCAATGCTGGATTTGTTGGCATCATAGTCTACTGCCTGTATAGAAGTACAGCTAAAGATATTGGTGTCCTTGATATCTGAGCCATTAAAATCTTGGAGTTGGTAGGAAGCTCCATCAAGCTCCATCAAGCTCTGGCATTACTGCTCTATTGACGGATGAGTGTTTTTATCAGGTGAGATCAGTAAGTTAAATCATTATTTGTCACTATTAGTTTTTAATATAATTTTTTTGTTTTTTTAGTGCTTATATTGCAACGTCCATATTCAGAGGATATGTATATATCTGGGCTCTAGACCAGCTGAACACGAGGTTACTCCTAGTCAGGGGCCCCGGCGGGGGTACAGTCGTCCCTGGACTCGGTTTATCTCTCTCTCACTCGTGGGTCTGATGCCGCGAATGAGATTAGGTTAGTCAACGTCAGTGCGTGCGCGCTTCAGCGGCACGCTATAAGGTATACGTAGCGAGATGCAATTGCGTCTCTGCACATCTAGCTATCTCACTCTCTCCTCGCGTTCTTCGCGGTTTGCAGGCAGCGCGAGAGCTCCTGGGCAGTTAGATCTTTCTCAATCCTTCTAGATAACGCATCTTTTCAAGTATCCAGACGTTCAACGATGCCACGTGCTACCAACCGGTCAGAAGGAAGACATATTTCCAGTGCGCTGAGCAGCGGATTTACCTCGCCATTGGATACAAGTATTTTACTATTTCATTAACCCATTTTTTTTTTAATTAACCTTGTGCGCCCGGAAATCTTTCTAGTGGACTGATCCGGGGAGTCTTTTCCAATACTGGGAAAAACTCTGCACATAACTAAAACACTAATTTGCCTCCGACGAGTCATAAAAGTGCTGCTTCATGCCGTCCGGCGAACTGGCTACGTCAAACTTCAGTCAGTTTTCTCGTGGACGCACGACGTCTTCATGTCCTTGACTAACAAATCCATAATAACCTCTCGCGTGATAACACTTTTACAAACACGAGATTGCGAGTGCATTATTTTTTTAGCTTAACGTATAACATGCTTTTTTTCTCACTACATATCACACATATTTATGTTTAACCTTGACAGAATATATCAATATAATTTTCTTGAATATCGTTCTTTGTCAACTTGTTTAGTCTATAAGGCCTGTTGAATTCCAAGCTCAGGTTTGTGACATAGACAAGGCTATAAAAAGTCGACTTTTCTAAGCCTTTGGGAATATTGTCTTTCAAACAAATATTGTTGCATCATTTTCACTTTACAACATTTAATTCAATCAGATCAATCGTTTATCTAATTATAATATACGCCATAAATTTACCATAATTTCACCATAGCTTTTTCATATCATATCTCAACCTTTCCCATAATCCTACAATTATCCCAATATTATTTACAATTATCTTATTTTATGTTCATGAAGGTCTACGAAAATATTATTTGATATACTTTACTCTGAATAATTTGTTTGATGTTACCTCGATTCATAATATGTGTAAATATTGTTATTGATTCTACTCTATTGTCGATTATTAATTGCTTTGGTACATTTTTTGCGTTGATTTTCTTATTCAATTTTAGTGATTTCAATAAAAAGATTAAAGGCGTCATGCCACCCATTTTTGATAACCAAAATTATATTGTGCAATTATTTATTTACCTAATCCCGATACCCTCACTCATTACCTTATAAATCTAAATTATTGATTATATTCGAAAGTATTAATTAAAATTACAAAAATATTTAATATTCAGATTTTGCTACAAATTAAATTATTTAAAATATATTTAGCATAAAGTCAAATAATTTTCACTCTCGAATTTTACATAATCTTAACACATTTGAGATTCTTCAATCTGTCTATAAATTGAGCAAAATACTGAATTGTTGCAATTTTTACTATCTATACAGTGTACATACTTAGCATTGATTTTGTAAACAAACGATTGCAGCTACAAGGTTGCCTAAACTGACTTTTTTTGAGAATTAAATAAAGAAGAAATTTTGTATTTATTTTTTTTTTCACGACTCGATCTAACCGACATATACGAAGAAAATTAAAAAAGTCCTAATTTTGCAACGCTTGTAACTTTTTATACGTGAAATTTACAAATTTTTTGTGGCAAAATTCGTGGTCTACGAATGATTTCACATAAAAGTCAAGAATTGTCAGCGAACGTCTCTATCGGAAATCTCTATTAACCGTAATTTTGTCTATATTTTTGTGAGCTGCGAAAGGCTTTCACGGCGAGGAGAGCGCGGTGGAGAGAAAAGAAAGAGAGAGAGACAGAGGGAGAGGAGAGATCTGCCATTGCTCCCTTTCGTTCGTTTGTGACAGTTGGTTGGCTGCCGCTTGATTCACTCTCGAGTTAGAAAGAGGGTCTGATGAGAGAGAGAGAGAGAGAGAGAGAGAGAGAGAGAGAGAGAGAGAGAGAGAGAGAGAGAGAGAGAGAGAGAGAGAGAGAGAGAGAGNAGAGAGAGAGAGAGAGAGAGAGAGAGAGAGAGAGAGAGAGAGAATGAGAGAGAGAAAGAGAGAGAAGTTCATTAAAGAGAAAGAAAGCAGATATGAGCAAGCTATAAAAGAAATACTTTATGAGCTCATAGTTCAAGTTTTTAGTGGGCACTAGAGTCAATAGTTGAGTACTAAGTAATAATAAAAATGGGTGCATTCATGATGATCCCATTAAATATAATGCATTTAATATATGTATATGGGTGATTCTGTCATAACTTGCCCAGATCATGTCCAAGCCTTAAAAAGCACTTTAAAAGTTCAAAAATTTAGTCTTTACGTGGTATCGAAATCAAGTGGCGCGGTAGCGCCACGAAGGCGAGTTTGAGAAGCTGACGAAGCCACGGTGCCCGTGATATATTTACTTCTATATTGGTGTTCAGATTTTTCATTATACAAAAAAATGCTTATCATTACTGTTGGTAAGTTTTTTTTTGGCTTATTAGCTTGTTTTCTGAGCTAAACTATTATTTCCAACAAAATTATTAGTGAAAAAGCTGCTTATTTTTATAATAGGTGAGTATATAATCCAAAAATGCTGAAACGTATTTTTTCTTCAGCCCCAAATGTGGTACGACCGTGAAATTGGCTGCAGAAGGTGACTATACATGCATATATCAATTGGCGCGGTAACAATTTCTGTTGGGAAACGTAGTTTGAGAATAGAAATTTTGGAGAGAAACTTTATCCATATAATAAGATAATAAAATTAACGAGTATAATAATTATTATATAAAACGAAACGAAATGATTTTCATAGTTTATTTATTGAAAAAGTGTTTTTTTCAGACTGACTGAAATTGCCGCTAAGTGAGTTTTTCATACAACATGATTTTTTACAATATTTGAATAGTTTATTCATACGTTTCAATAATATATAGTTCTGAAAAGACTTTTACTTGTTGTAGTTCTGAAAAGAACTTTTTAATATTATACAACAATTTTTTTATTCTGAAAGATGGTAAAAAGCCCCTCCACGCTCTCTACCTGTGAGATACTTCCTGTTTAAAACCACGTTTACCTCTCCATCGATCTTTCATAATTTCTTAAATCAATTGTACATCAAAGAATCCTGCATCTTCTTCTGTTGAAGCATCCACTCTCTCAGTGCAGTTGCATTTTGATATGCACAAGATGGTCGAGAACTGCATGCAACGTGATAAGTGCAGAAAAGATCTTCGATTGGCAATTTTTTGAGCGAAGGATACTTCCAGTCTTCCATGTTGTAAATTGTTGTAGTTGGAAGAATATCTTGAAGCCATTGAGATGTTTCCAATCCCTTTACGTAAATCTCAGAGTCCTTGAGGAAGCTGTTCAGTACTCCTGGAAGGTGACAGTACAAGATGTGGCCTGACTTCCAGAGTATCCCGTAGTAGTTTAACTCCAGCCAACGGTTCTCGCTCTTGTACTTTGGCGGAAGTTGCTCCCAAGGATGCGGAGGCTTGAAGTGCATCATCGTAGGCAGGCAATCATCCTGGAGAGGTACCAGGGCCACCTCCTTAAAAACAAACTGGTTGTTGGGCATCTTGTATTTCTGGACGTCTACGATATACTTCATCTTGGAGCAACTTTTCAGTCGATGGAGAACGAAAGAATGAGCTCTAGACTTTTTTAAGCTCCTTATATACCCTGTCTCTCGATCATCTTTGAAATTCAAAGGCTTCCCCCTCTACTTATTTTTAAACCGATAAAAAACTACCCCCCCTTGCATAAATTAATTATCCCCTCTTTTTTTGAAATTTTATTATAAGGCGACGTTTTCGTCGGGAAAAACTCATTTTGTGTTCGCCTGAGTTAGAAAGAACTTCTCTTAAGATAGCATCTAAAGCGTGAGGACCATGGCACAGTACTTCAAGGACACGTCTCTCCACCTGTGGAACTGCTATCTAAGCGTCTTAGCAGGTGATGCGAGCCCTGGTGATGTAAGACGATGGTTGGATATCGGTGACATGGCCATACGTAATGCAAGTGATCTTGCATACTCTCCAACACTAACAGTCGCAGACAGACAGAAACTGCAATCTGCTATTGCTCTGATCAAGAGCGCTTTGCTCTTGATGCGTAATCATGAGCTTAATGCAGAAGTTGTTGGAGCAGGTGTAGGACATGTGGACGCCAGACCGAACGTTCCATCGGTAGAATGGAATGACATTGACAGTGCTTTTGAAAATCGGGTAAAAACAGATGTGATCACGAATCATAAACACCAGGAGATATCCAAGTTTTTAAAAGATGCTCGACAGCAATTCGTCTCGCAAGTGAACAAGACTCTTGAGAAAGAGTACAATGTCAAGGTGAATACTGTGCTAGGTGCTGAGTATGTCAACGTAAAAAATGGTGAAGAGGTAACAGACATTAAGTACTTCAATACGAAGTCAGTACCGATACACTCATGCACGGACTTGAATGACTGGTTTGCGTCAAATGTCGTACAGTGTATAGATGCAGACTCTGAAGAATTTCAAGAACAAGAATCGGGCTGGACTCTGTGAACGGTATTGAATTTGATAGTTAATATTAACAAATACAATTCTTTGCGAGGCAGCTCCTACATTATTGATTTGCCTTTGGTTATTAAAAATAAGAAAGCATGTATTAATGTACGAAATAATAATGACAATGAATACTTCAAATGGTCCGATCCTGTCGGCATTATATCCAGTCAGTGTAAATGCACATCGAGTGTCTTCTTATGAGCAACATAAGAACATGTGCAATTTTAAAGGCATCGAATTTCCTGTTGATCCAAGAAACGTCGTAAAATTCGAGAAGCAGAATGATGTCTCGGTCAATGTGTACTTTTTGAAGAAAAAGGGTGATCAGTACACGGTTTTACCTAGACACTTGACGGCCAAAAAACCGAAAAAGCATGTCAATCTGCTTCTCGTAGAGAGCATATACAACGACGAAGATGAAGAAGAGCAGCAACAGAGAGAATCTGCAGAGCCATATCATTTCAATTATGTATGGATTAAAAATCTTTCTCGGCTGTTATTGAGACAAGTAGGCAAGCACTCGAACAAAATACATCTATGCGATCGTCGCTTACATTATTTCCACACCGAAGAGAAATTGACTGCTCACACTATCGATTGCATGAAACTGAATGAGTACAAAGCAGTGCTCCCAAAGGCAAGGGACAGTGTGCTGCAGTTCAAGAACTTTGTGCATAGAAATAGAGTACCGTTCGTTGTAGTACTGAGGAAGATACACCTGCCAAATGGTTCGTCAACAGTCTCCACACTCTCGCTTTAGATTTACGAAATATGTATGAAAATCCAGTAGCAATGAGAGATTTGACGGATCAGCAAAAATTAGAATTTAGCAGGGCTCGTAAATGCCACATATGTGACAAACCTTTTAATCAAAAAGATACAAAGGTTCGAGATCATTGTCATCTCACAGGAGAGTAAGTAATTTACCTCTCTCTACATTTGTTAATATAGACATATAACTAAATATTTTTCTTGTTTGCAGATACCGAGGTACTGCGCACAATTCATGCAACCTGAACTATCAGGATTCCAGGACCATTCCAGTGGTTTTTCATAATCTCAGTGGATACGACGCCCATCTATTCATTAGAGATTGCAACGTGTTTCCCTGGACGTGTATATCTGCTGCCTCAAACTAAAGAGAGATACATATCTTTTACAAAGTTTGTTGAAGGCACAGATATAAATCTCCGTTTTATAGACTCCTTCCGGTTCATGCCATCGTCCTTAGACAAGTTATCGTCATACTTGACGGAACTAGACATGTTGGAACGAGTGTTTCATGAAGATGGCTTTACTCCAGAGCAGATTACATTGCTGAAAAGGAAAGGTGTCTTTCCATATGACTACGTTTCCTCTCTCGCTAAGCTCGATGAAGTAAATCTTCCGACGAAATAAGATTTCTTCAGCAGTTTATACGATGCTCACATCTCCGATGAAGATTACGAGCACGCTAAGCGAGTCTGGCAGGATCTTAACATACGACTCTAGGACAATACTCTGATTTATATCTCAAGACTGATGTCATACTTCTAGCTGAAGTCTTTGAGAATTTTAGAAGTAATTGTCTGCAAGCGTATGGGCTAGATCCAGCTCATTATTACACAACGCCAGGTTTGTCATGGGACGCTATGCTGAAATATACACAGGTAATAGTACATTACGATACGAGTGCGCAAAGCAGGTCGTTCCCTAGGGGATGACCTACGCGTGCACGAGTATCGTATACTACTTTTCCTACTGATGTGCCTAATGTTCAATTTTGCAGACGCATACGCGTGAAAAGTGTCACTATCCCAGACGCTAAGAAGAGCATGGGTGAAAGCAGCCGAGCGTGCGGCGGAGTAGCTGAGCGTGGGGAAGTCAAACTAGTGTGTGTGCATGTGCGAGCGGGTTTGTGCACGAGCGAAGCGAGTGACACAAAGGAGCCGCGCATGCACGCACACTCGTTTTACATTCCCGCACGCTCAACTCCATTCCCGCACGCTCACTATACAAAACATTATGAATGAAACACACCACGAAACAACAAGTTTCACACCGATTGAATTACACTTCGGCAAACAACCCATACGCGTTTGGGAAAAATACTTACTAATACCACCAGAAAATCACACATACACACACGAAAAGCGGATATCGTTAGCGTGCGAACAATCACATAAAATCGCTCAGCAACGCGCTGCAAAGAAAAACACACACACTAAACACCACACATTTAAAACAGGCGATAAAGTATTAGTAAAAGCATTAAATGTATCAGACACAGAAAAGGGCAAAATAGCGAAATTCTTTAACGTCTACGAAGGCCCATACGAAATCAAAGACAATGTAGGCATAGACACATACTTGTTAATAGATATAGGCACGAAAAAAGAGCGCGGAAAGTTCCACCTAAATAATCTAAAGCCATATTTCGAATGTGAGCGTCAGTGCATAAGTACATAGAAAAAACGAGAACGTAAATTCCTAGTGAGAGAGCACTAGAGTCACACGCGCGCGGTTCAAAATAAAAACAAACCTTTTGACCGGCAAACAGCGGCCAATAGCCGCCGAATAAATTCCTTAAAATCGAAAAACGAAAATTGGAGCGAGCCAGAGCTCAGTTCAAGTCTAGCTACTACCATGAGCACACCTACCGAGATACGCAAAGAAAAGGCGTCTTCCTGGACCCAGACGGAGAGGCTCTCCGTCTGCCACCAGGGAACGCAAGCAGACGAAAGGGAGATTGCGCACCGTCGCGGACAGTGCTGGTAAAAACAACTCTATACGAACTAATATTTTTATTTGCTCTCTCACACGCGTTAATAACAAAAAATAATCCTAATAGGACGGACCGCATAGAAATTTGCCATCGGCGACGAATAGAAGGAGTCGCGGGGCGGTTCAAGCCAGGACAGGGCCTGTACAAGCGGGGCTGGTTCTACCAGACCCCGAAGACACCCGCACGAAACGCGGCCACGCAGACGCTGCGCCACCCCCCGAAACCAGCAACCGGCACATTATCACCCCGCGTCTGGGTAGGAGCCGAGATTAGCCTGCAGCAAGTGTACACCAAGTGCACACTGCAGCGGCCGATCCCGGTACCTCCCAAGATGGTCCCGGAGGTGGAAAGGCCGAGAAAGCGGGCGCTTCCCGCACCGTTATGGCGCCAGGCATCGCCACCGAAAAAACCCACAAGAACCGAGGCACCAGAAACCATCGAGGAGGAATACGTCCCTCTATCCCTGGTCGAGACCAGAGAAAAAAGAAAAGTCTGGGAGGGAGCAGTACGCCAGCAAATCGGAGCCAGAAAGAAGGCGGTAATGACGATCGAGGAGATCTTCGCCGAAATAAGGCGACCCGACACCAGCCGCCTCGAGGAGTTTGAGGAGTTCACGAAATCGTGATTTTTTTTTTGTTTTTTTTTACTGTTTAATAATTTCCTAGTCATAATTGTTTTTTTTTGTAACATGCACTGACGCAATTATTAGTTCTTTAAATTGTTCATATTTTTTTTTATTATTGTTATAAGCATTGACGCTCTTTTAAGTTGGAAACTTTTTGTATATAATGTTTTAAAATATATTTTTTTTATAATAAAAAACAACTTGTGGGTTGTCGATCCTTTCTCCCTAGGCCTTTCTAGCAAATAAAAAGTTTTTTTTTCTCTTTTCTTGGGCCAAGTGAAAACAAAGAATTTTTTTTTGGGGGCAATGAGACGGCCGCACCACCTACACGGTAAAGGACCGACAACCGATAAGTTACCGACAGCGGCCGGTTACCACGCGAGCGTCATCATAATAAGTAAACCCGACACAGATGGCGTGCGCGCATAATGTATTGCATAGAGGGGCAAACTCGAGTATATAAGGAGCTCCGCGAACAGCAGCTAGTTATTCCTTCTCTGCTCGTCGACTGGCTCTCATTCCAGATACTCTCAACGCTGATCATACTACTCAGCTTCGAGCTCCGACTACCCGAACGTTTAGTATGTACATATGCCTTAAGCATACGTATGAAGGATACTCGAGTTTGTCATCCCCTCCTTTTGCTATCAATATGCAGAGAAGTTATAAATAAATATTAGTGAATACTTAATACCTTGATTGTGTCAAATCATTCCCTCCTCACCCCCACCGAATCACCTCTAGTAAAGCGGGCAATATGCCCCCGTGACTATCTAGGGTGAGCTCGGTCTCAGACACACTAAGAAGGCACCCTGATACACCTTCGACGTCTGTCTAGCTGCAGCAGTCTATGTTTGGATCTAGGGGAATATCGCCCCCCGTTACGGATCAGTATACATGACTCTCAGCAATCTCGTTACGGCTACATTGCTTTCGTAGTCGGATGAGAGTAGGGAAATCCCGAATCAGCGCAACCTGTTACACGCTGACCACGGATCTTTGGCCGACTTCTAGCGCATGTACCCTCATTTCGATTCACTCGGGTTTATTTTATCTCTCGGTCTCGCGATTTCTCTTTGGAAGCAATTAGGACCGTTTCAACTTTTTATAATATACCGTGGAGGCTTTATTGTTGAGTTCGTCGGCCAATAGTGTGTGTTAACTAGTCTGAGCTCGCATGAACTAGTTTGAGCTCGCATGAACCAGTCTTGAGCTTGCATGGACCAGTCTTAAGCTCACATGAGCTTGCATGAACTGAAATTGTGAAGTGTTTGCACGTTCCAAGTAGTTATAAGTTAATACGTAAGACAAAGACGAGTTAGTTCTAGTTTTAAGAATGTCATTTTGTACAAAAAAGTGTGCACGTGTGTGTGCGTGCGTGCGCGTGCGTGCGTGCGCGTGAGCGTGTGCGCGTGTGTATGCATGTTTGCGTTGCTATAGAATAAATTTATAATAAATTTGTATATAAGCGCACGACAGCTGTAAATATTAGTCAATAAATAATTCTATTTCGTTCAATTAAAAAATTTATTTTTTTTTTATTTAAAAACCATATTAATACATATTATTATACATTATCAGTTTTATTGATCCAGCTATTGTGAGTGTTATCAAAACCCAGCCATTTTACAAATACTTGATTTCCTTTTCTCTTCAGGACTTTTTCCACCAGGTATACATCAGGATATTTAGCTTTCAATATTTCTTGCTCGTCAAAGCATCCAGAGATTGGTTGATCTTTATAGTCCTTTAGATGATACGTCGTTTGTTTAGTGGCAGCTACCTTGGTGATCGTGGAAATCTCGGTTGACCAGTTTGGCGTATATCCCTTTTCAAATACTTGTTTCGCATTGCTCACTCGTACTTTATCACCGACCTTGAATTTTGGCTTCTTCACGGGTACACGCTTGGGTGCGAAACGTTTTAACACAACGGCTTCATTGGCAAGTGATACATCTTCATATCAATAATTCGATGTTTTCTTCCATTATAAGTTGCTAAGAAACCAGGCAAAATGTCTAGCCATTTGTAGTTGTCGCGTAAACTAAATTTTTTCCACATTGCTGATTTGAGAGTACGGTTGAAGCGTTCGCAAATAGAATCTTTCATTTTGCTATACGTTGAGTACAGATTGATCTTATGCTTTTCCATAAGTTTTTTAAAATTGGAATTGTAGAATTCTTTGCCTCTGTCTGTATGTAAGTTTTTTGGTACTCGACCTAGACTCAGCACTGACTTCATCGCAGCAGCAACTTCTTTTCCAGTTTTCTTCTTCACGGGGACTGCCCAAGCATATTTGGAAAATACATCGATCACGGTGAGCAAGTAATTATGGCCTTTGTTCTCCTTGGAATAAGGTAGCATTTCTACCAAATCAGCCTGCCAAGTTTCATCCAATTCTCGCATGACGAATTTCCGACGAGGATAGTTACGTCGAGCAGGCTTGTGAAGTTCTTCTACAATTCTTTCATGCTCAATTATCAACAGTTTTTTCTGATGTTGCCGCTTTGAAGGCAGATATAGCATTAGCTTCGGCAATCTCTTTGAGTACCTCTTTTATTGCTTTCACGTAAAACTTGCTTATCCATCTCATCTCTGTGTGCCTCAATAAGAGAATCCAAATCCTTCAGTTCCTCTTTCAATCCATCCGAGACCTTTTGCGCTTTTTAGGCACGACCGCGACACGGAAGTGCCTTATAGTTTCGTGTGCGAAAAATGTGCACCATGCGATATCTTGCACAATTTTCGACCGATCGGGCTGAAATTTTAGGAGAAGTCTCCTTTCGCAAAAGCTAAAAAACTATTTTTTTTATCCCGATCCTCTACGTCGTTTTGAAATTAGCCCAATTTGTTCGATTTTTACGCGTATTTTTGAATAAAAATTTTGGAGTTACACGATTATCTCTGAGAGACTTTAATCAATCGGGCCATAAATTTATGTGCGAACTCCTCTTATAATAGTCAGCTGACAGTTCTATTTTGGGCTTGATCCTGCACATATACGCAGAATGCGATCACCTTCAAAAATCGTTAAAAACGGTTTTTTAGCTGTAACTCGAATTCTAAGCATTCTATAAAAAAAAGTTAAATGGAAAAGTTGTCGATCTTTAAAAAATAGAACTTTTTCCCAATAGCATCAAATCATGAAAATGCTTATAACTCGAGTGTACAGCCCAATATCGCCTTTTTACAGCTAAAAAAACAATTATTTGCCATAAAACTTTGCGGATATACGTTTTACATGAAAATGTTAAATATAAAAGTTGTAAACATTTTCAAAATACAATTTTTTACCGTGGTAAACATTTTTTAAACACTTTTCGACATTCAACAACTCTAGAAACGCCTTTTTACAGCTAAAATTCCAATCAATTGACATAAAACTTTGCGGATATACGTTTTACATGAAAATGTTAGATATCAAAGTTGTAAACATTTTTAAAATACAACTTTTTACCGTCGCAAACATTTTTTTAAACAGTTTTTGACATACGACAACTCTAGAAATGATATTTTAAACATCAAAACGCGCTATATAAATCTTGGCTACGTTAATTAATAATATTCTTCTGTTTCAAAATAATAATATTCTCTTCAAATTATAATTTCTTGCTGCAACTGCTTGGCATTGTTTCTTTTTATTTTGTATCTAAAAAAAAGAATAAAATTAAAACCAAAAAAACCTCTGCACCTAAATAATATTTAAAGTAAAACTATTTATGATCTGCGTCTTAGAAGCACTGCATCTGCAAAAATATAAATTACATCAATTACATGAAATCATTCAAATTCTATAGAAAATATTGTACCTGAAAGTTACACACTAACTAAGCTCCATTATTATCGATGATCAGGCATATGACCAATGCCCTTGATCCTACTGCTCCTCATCCAGCAGGCCATGATATCTCCAGTTGCAGTATGATTTAAACACTAAAAAACAAAAGAAATCATATTAAAAACTCATATCAACAAACAATTATTCAACTCACTGATCTCACCTGATAAAAAAACTGATCCGTTAATAGTAGTAAGCAGTATTGCCGGAGTCTTGATGGAGCTTTCTTCCAACTCCAACATTTTGATGGCTCAGATGCCGACACCAATATCTTCAGCCGTACTCCTGTGCATGCAGTAGACTATTATGCCAAAAAATTCAGCATTACTCGTACACCTAGACATACAGGAAAATATGTTACAAACTTTTTTCGCATAGTTTATATTGACAAATAAAAAACTTAGCAGTATATTGATAATAATCACTGTTAAGATACCCGTAAGCAATAAAAGATATCTATTTAGAAAAATTAAAACATGTATAAAGTATTTTAAATCAAAACCTATTAAAGATTCAATATTAATTAAACATACAGTACGAGTCATTGTAATTTTTTGATATTACCATGTAGAATATTACAAACCAATCTCCAGAGTCGTATTAAAGTGGTTGAAGTATCCAAGAACATCAATCAATACTCCCAGCAAGCATGAATCCAACTCCAATATCATCTCGACATGGTTTAAGCAGCCAGCTACGCCAACCAGGACTGTCAGAAACCAAGAATACGGATCCATGGTCAATTTCAGGTGGTACAAGTAAATAGCAACGTCTCAAGGACAGCCATAAAGTTCGAATATAGCTTGAATATTGTTAGATCAGCCAGAAATATCAAGTAGCATGAGCAGATAATGTTGAAGTACCCAGAGACGCCAATCAGCACCACTGCAGACAGAGTAAATCTAGCTCCAAGGTCATCTTGATGTAGTGGCAGAAGTCAACAACCCAGCCTGCACTACTTAGATGGTATGAATCAGTTCCAGAGACACCTTGAGGGTTTTGAAGTAGCCAGCAACGCCAAGCTACACCACCCAGATAGTGCGAATCAGCACCATGGTAGTGCTTACATGGTCAAATTGGCAACGATAAATACTAAATTCTCTGTCCTCTGATACCAATGCCGTATAGCTATCAGTAGGAGACATCAGAATTACAACACAGTGGTCAACTCTAAAAACAGATCACACAATCATATAATCACTGATTTCACTGCACATAACACAATAAATATCTGCTTTCAAAATAATCAACACAAGAACACAGCAATACTTTTTGTGGAACTGTGTGATGCTAAATTGTCACCTAGACAGCATTTAACAAGAAATATACATCAGCACAACAGTAGAATCAGCAGGAGCAGCAGCAGGAGTAGTCACAAAAACAAAAGACGTTTGCAACGTCGCAGCCACGCAAAACGTGTGTTGCTGTTTTGCGCGGCAAATTCTCCTTAACGCATAAGGCCGAGAAAGTGACAGTCGGCGTGTGCGAAGCCCGCGTTTCTCGGACGTGAGCTACGTCCCGGGAATTCGCGGAAATTGCCAGCCGTCGTGAGCTCTGGGAAGAAGTTCGCCGGTCCGAGCTGGCGCGAGACGAGCAGCCAATCAGCCCGTCTCGCGCCTCGCTTGGCCAATCGGACTACGTTATCGGCCGGGCCCTAACAGCCGGGAGAGTGTCGCCGAGCGCGCGAACGCAGCGTGACTCGGCAGTTCTCGTCTGGATCCCGTCGACGCGACACGTCCACGAGAGAGAGAATCGCACGCGAGTGTGCGTGTGCGTGGAGAGAGAGTGTGTGAGGAGAGCAGCAGCAGCATCACGACCTGGACCGCCATCCCGAGGAAGGAGTCCATCCCCGGAGACGACCATCCAGCCGCC
>CM053171.1:32207930-32302453 GCA_012977825.3 Pteromalus puparum
ACAACGTGGTGGCCATAGCCGCCCACGCAAGGTAGCCACGCAGGGCCCGCAGATACTCGCTGACTCCGCACACACACACACTCTACCACGCTATAGTCCTGAGGCTCTCACCTCTGAACACAGCTGACCCTCTCCGTCTCTCTCTCTCGCACACACACACGCGCCAGCTGCACGGCCGGCTCTCCCTCGTCTCGTTCCCTCTCTCTCTCTCTCTCTCTCTCTCTCTCTCTCTCTCTCTGGTTCTTCGCTACTCCGCGCGCAGGCTATGCCCGACGTTGACGGCAAGCCCGTCCTGCTGCTACACACGCACAGCGTTCCCGCGCTTTCTTCGCGTCTTCGCTCTCTCTCACACACACACACTCGCGAGCACTGGCTCGACGCCTCGCGCAGATGACGTCGTGGTGTGCGCCCGCACCACACACCGACACTCTCGTCTCTCTCTCTCTCTCTCTCTCTCTCTCTCTCTCTCTCTCTCTCTCGCTCTCTCTCCCAAATGCAAGGTAGCCTCGCTGGCCTCGCGGCCGCTGGTTTCCCGCTTCCTCTCGTCCTCTGTCTCTCTTACTCTCTCTCTCTCTCTCTCTCTCTCTCTCTCTCTCTCTCTCTGTCTCTCTCTCTCTCTCTCTCTCTCTCTCTCTCGTAGACTCGACGACGGCGGCCTTCCTCTCGTTCCGTCGTCCTTCCTCTCGTGCCTGCTCGACGGCGGATGGCGACGGGACGGCAAAGGCTCTCCTGCCGACGTCCTTCCTCCCGTTCTGGCTTCCTTCCTCTCGTGCCTGCTCGACGGAAGATGGCAGCCGGGCGGTGAAGACTCTGGATTGCAGCAGTGGCGGGCGGCTGGATGGTCGTCTCCGGGGATGGACTCCTTCCTCGGGATGGCGGTCCAGGTCGTGATGCTGCTGCTGCTCTCCTCACACACTCTCTCTCCACACACTCGCACACTTAACACTCGCGTGCGATTCTCTCTCTCGTCGACGTGTCGCGTCGACGGGATCCAGACGAGAACTGCCGAGTCACGCTGCGTTCGCGCGCTCGGCGACACTCTCCCGGCCGTTAGGGCCCGGCCGATAACGTAGTCCGATTGGCCAAGCGAGGCGCGAGACGGGCTGATTGGCTGCTCGTCTCGCGCCAGCTCGGACTGGCGAACTTCTTCCCAGAGCTCACGACGGCTGGCAATTTCCGCGAATTCCCGGGACATAGCTCACGTCCGAAAAACGCGGGCTTCGCACACGCCGACTGTCTCTTTCTCGGCCTTATGCGTTAAGGAGAATTTGCCGCGCAAAACAGCAACACACGTTTTGCGTGGCTGCGACGTTTGCAACGTCGCTAACCTCCAAACAAAAATTCAAGTTTCTTGTTGGAGCTACATGTCTTTGTATACTGTAGCACTCCTTGATGAACTGAGACTCACACATTGCATCGTCAGTGCCATTGTGGGTGCATCACTTTTAAATACTTTTTGCAGCGTCTTACAAAGCAACAATCGCGAGCAGCTGATCCGTGAGCGGGATCGTGGTGAGCAGAGGTTGCTTGTAAACACATATAGGCACCATAGTAGCACTTCTGTTCTGATTTTAAAACTACATATATCACTGCTGCATCGCGTCGTCGTTTCCGTTTTTCACTACGCACTCACTTATATCGCCGAAAAGTTAAACAGAGTAAAACATTGCGGTTAGCAGAGGCCGGGAGGCTATATTAAAACGTCAAAACACACGGCAGAAGGCTGCAGCGCGGTCGCCAGATCAATGCGCACAATGTATGCGCAGTGGTCGAGCTCGCTGTCTCGCTTCGACAGAGCCAACGAACAGCTGTTCGGCTTTGCTTAGCTGATAATAAAACTAATACTTTTTATGCTTAAATTATGTAATAAACTATCTTTGCACAAAATTCATAACTTTAGGAACAGGATGGAATTCGGTTTGTTAAGCGTGACGTCACAGATTATATATAAACCAATGCATTTTCCACCAAAAGGATAGTTCCGAATTTGGCCACCTTATGAAATTTCACGTGTATAATTTGAATTAAAGAACTATAAAAAGGTAATTTTTCTTTAATCTTACAAAATAATAATGGGTTTTCAATTATATTTAAAATAAATATCGTTGCGATAAAAGAATATACGTTAAAATTTGTATATCAATGTCTATATTCCAAAATCAACAATATTGAAAATCATGAGTCAAAAACTAAAATAATTATATAACTTTCAAGTTATTCATGCCCAAAACATTTTTAATTGTATACGAAAAAGATAAAAAATCAATGTTTTTTTAGACAGCGAGCGCGAAGCGCGAGCGTTGAGTGGCATGGCGAGCGTCAGCGGTCGTGCCTTTTACGCAAAACGCGAAGCGATTTGCGTGCCTTGCATCGCGAAGCGATGCAAGGCTGCAAGCCACGGCGGCCGTGAGGCCGCGCGTGGCGCGCTAGTTTATTTTCCATTAGGAATATACTATGTAGCGTACCCATGCCGACAGCTTCATTGAGATTTCGAGGTGCTGCTATATTACATAGTCTCTTGTTATCCAAGTCATACTGTCCATCTTTTGTCATTTTAAAGCGTAAATCAGGGGGGCCACGGCTTCCCTCGTTATTTGTCAAATTACGTCCGAACACGTCGACGCTCATTTTGATAATGCCGTTTACGGGCAATTCTCAGCGTATATAACCACCTTCGCGGAGCTCTTCTATGATCGAGTGAATCTCGTTTACATGACTGGGGTTACCAGCCGATTGTTCGGCAATAAGCAAACGTAGACGGTCAACAAGTTCATTTGGATCGTCCCAATAGACGTAATCCATACGCATGTTCATTCTAGCAATTTTGTATCGAGGCAGTGCTCCACCTTCCTTTTTTCCCAAGAAAAGAGGAGCGATATAGTCTATATATTTTTTACTATTTGAAGATCGAATATCTGCCTTAGGGTCGAGCTTCTTTTTGTGAACACTAGTTGCTTCTAAAATGCTGCGATAATTTTTCATATCATCAGGACTGATAATATCTTTGTCAGGATTTCTGTAAGCAATCAAGTCCATCAATCCGGTAGTTTTCGGATACGCAACATTGTCGACTACTATCTTCTTATTTTCGAATTTTACTACTGAGTTTCCAAGCATGTAGTAATCGTTCTCCTTACGCAATCCATATATTTTGTCCAAATTTGCCTGATTAAGTAGAGGTAAACTGGATTTACCGATCGATGCTTCACTCTCACTATCAGCTGTATCATAAGCTGTCTCAGCTCCGTCATTTTGCATAGTAGAGTTTTCGTAATGAGAATCATTATCCTCGTCAAATTTGTAAGTCTCATCAGCATCACTGGATCGTTCAGGCTTGAACTTTTTTACTCTTCGTTTGAAAGGATTTTTATGTGAGCTGTCTACTGGTAATGGTGTAGTGATAGACTTCTTATTTTCCGATTCAACCAGTTTTTGAAGTGGATCAACAATTGGTCTAAAAGTTTCTCCAACGACTTTTTCAAAATTATCCTTTCCAAATTTCAATAAGTTGTATTTACGCTTTACAGCGTTTCGTGCTTTGACCAACTGATGAAGTACGTTTTTCTCTTGATGAAAATCAGACATGTTAGCACTTTCACATTCAATGTCAGACTAAGTATGCGGTGCTAAATACGAGCTACATTTATAGCGAACTGATCGAACCCCTTTCGATATCTTCCTGCATTGATTGGACTATCCTTGTCAATCATGAGAAATCCATGATTTACGGCTGACCAACATTGTGAGCATAAATCCTTGAAGCGTGCATACGTCATGTCGGAATTTACGTGATCGTCGTCTAAGTGCTTTAAATTTACATCATCTTGTCGAAATACTACCAACAAATTGACATTATCTCGCACAAGATGTTTAGGCACTTGTACATACGACTGACAAAGGTAGAAACAGTCAACTTTTTGAAGTGAATACTTCTGTAGGCTCGTTAGGTACACATTTTTGCCTGGGAGTGAATCGAGAAAAAACCGACCGTCACGCGAACGCTAGGAAGGGAAATAAGCGGACGACCGCAGCGGAAGAGCTCTCTCTCTCTCTCGCTCCCCTCCACCGCTCTCTTCTTCCGTATCTTTCCGATGGCTTTCGGGCCCCTCGACGCTCTCGGCGTTCTCTACCTAGCATAAACTGAAATGATGCTATCCCGCGTCTACGGCCCTGGCCATATAAGCGCGTATGCGTGCGTATGCATGCGTACGCGTGCGGATAAATCTTAGTAATATTTCAGACTGCCAACTATCGAAAGTTACTTTCCTAGAGGATTTCCCTACTTTTAATACTATTCTTCTAGGAAAGTAACTGTCGATAGTTGGCAGTATGAAATATCACTAAGATTTCTCTGCACGCGTACGCATGCATACGCACGCATACGCGCTTAAGTGGCCAGAGCCTACACGTAAGTTGTACGTAAACATGTATCGCGTCAGTTGTACGTAAACATGTATATCGTTATTATTATTATTGAAGTGAATCCTTATATTTAACTACAAGTGTATTAATAAAATTACATTGATCACTACTTACATACACTGAAGTAGGAGCACGGGAACTCGATACAAATGACCATGAAATGCCACTGATTTTGGCAGGAGATTTTAATGTTAACTTTGCAGACGAAAGTGCACAACCATTAATTGCATTCCTCAAAAATAAATTTCAATTAGAAATGAATAATGATGCTCAACAATCAACTACTAAGTATGGCACAACATTAGATGCAGTATTTTCAAGATTTTTATATAAAATAGATTCTAAAACATTTATATTATACTTTAGTTACCACAAACCGATTGTTTCTTTAATTGAATTAAAAAATGAAGATACCTGTGATTCTACCATAGATAAGTAAAGTTGTAAATAAAGTATGTAAGAAATAAAATAATGTACGAATAACGATAAACATATTTTTATTATTTCACCTATTAAAAAAAACAAAATAAAAATCTACAACACACCTATTTCAGTATTCACTTCTATCGGCTGTCCCCAAGACAGCCATATTTTTTTATGTCTACCCATGCAAAATTATGCTTTAACGTTATTCTGCTTTTCACAAGCTATATCATCGAATATCATAATTGAATTGGGAAGTGCACTATCTGGTGCTATAACTTCCTCGTGTTCACTGAACGGAAAATACTTTATACCTTTGAGAGGCTCCAATAGTTGTTTTAAAAACTTATACTTTGGCTGATTAAGCGACTTGGAGTATACGTATACATTTTCAAACCGAACACCGTTTAGATTCGTTATGAGCGCCAGCAAGCTGTTAGTCTTGCCGCAATTCGACGGTCCACAAAACACCGCCCTTATACTATCAGGCAACAGATCGCCATGTCGTTTAACTTTTTTATCTCGCTCAACGGCTGAATCAAAGTTCGGCACAGGGAGCTTGTTGGGATTTGAGAGCGCGAATTCACACCAACAATCTTGCGCTAGTTCGGCGCGCCGCCAAGAGATAGCGCGCGCTCGATTCGCTACGGCGGGCGGCCGGCGCGAGCGCTCGACTCAGAAGCTTCCCAGCCAGCAGAGCGAGAGGACGGCAAGCCCGCATCGACACCCAGCCAGATCACCAACCGACCTGCATTCAACCACGACCGTTCTCCTTTTCTTCTCTGTACACAACGAGATCAGAATAAAGAGTCGCCAGTCCAATACAGCCAAGTGTAAACTTTTATTTCGCCCTCCTGCTTGGAATTCGTTCATGGTCCTTCGAGCCGGATCAGCATCGTGAAGATTCGGAGTTCATTCCCAGGATATCGACTGCTGAACGGTAAGCTGTGAGTGCGTGCTTTCCGTGAGTGCATCGTTCAGTGCGCGACACAAGGATCGGTCTCTGTGCGACGAAGAACGGCAGTGAAAGCGCCAGTGTTCGGTTCTTCGAGGCCCATAACGAAGAGCCGCCATTGTTGGTATTTGTGTCGTGTCCTGGGTTCATGGTAGGGCCCACGTGCAGCCCTTTGTTAGGAGGTGCAGTCCGCACATGTTGGCGTCTCGGAAAGTCGCCACGTGGCCGCGAGCTGAACGGATGTTACTTTTCTCGAGTGCATCGCGGATAATCGCCACGTGGCGCGCGGTCGCACGCGGAGCAATCGCCATATTTGTCAAGCATGACTCGAACGAGGCCACGTGGTCACGAGTCAAAGACGTGATACTCTTCACGTACGTTACGGAGAGCTGCCTTGGTTTCGCGCGCGCTGAGCGAGCGCCATCTTTTCGTGCGCGGTTGAGAGTCGCCACGTGTTCGCGCGTTAACCGGAAGCCATATCTGCTATCGCGCATATCTCTCTCTTTTCGCGAGCAGAAATGCTCCATCTGGGCCGTGTCGTATTGTGTGGCGTGGGGTGCATCCTGGCCGGATCAGGCCCGGAATTCCGCCTGACATTGGCATAACGGCAGCGGGTCAGGGCTGGCGCCTCGCCGAATGCTCACGTAAGCGACATGAGACAGGACCGAGGCAAAGCTCTAGTTCGTCCTCTCGCCACGCGGCCGTCGCGGCGCGGCCGCTGTGGTTCGAGACCGAGAGCGCATAACTTTCAGGCTCGAGTATCACTCGCCACGCGATATATGGTCACCACTGGCGGTTCGACACATGCGCACGGATGCACGTTGCGTTGCTTTCTCCTATCGCTCGCCCGTGATCGCACTGTAGATCAGGGCTCGAGAGCTGATTGTGAATTATCCGGTTCTATTGGACTCCACTCGAGAGGAGTGTCGAGCTGACTTCTCACTATGATTTGCAGGGACGATGGCTGAGCTCTTGGCAACACAACAAGCCCTGGTGGCTGTGATCCACGCCTTTGCCGGCACGACGGCCTCCACCCCTGATGACAGCTGGACGGCGGGCTTGGTCCGAGCCCGAATGGAGGTGCTGCAGAACTACTGGACGGACTTCCAGACAAATCATCTTGGGTTGATTTCATCGGCGGTCCCTGACGCCGAATACGACCGAGCTCGAGTGTACGCAGACATCGAAGGAACCTACATCTCAGCACAGTCGAAGCTCTACGATGTTCAACGCCGGCTGGAAGGTCCCACGCCGCCTGGCACCGGTCTGGACGACACCGGACGCTCAGATGTGACGGGTACGGAGGCTCACCTGAGATTCGGGCGTCTACAACAGATCAACGTCCCTCCTTTCTCGGGCCGTCGAGAAGAGTGGGAGTCATTCAGGGACCTTTTCCGTGCGATAATCCACTGCGATCCACGCCTCAGCGACGTCGCTAAACTGCACTATCTCAGGACGCTCGTACAGGGTGAAGCGAAGGCCGCCCTGGAGACCTTAAAATTGACCGATGCAAACTACTCCTCGGCCTGACGTCTCCTTCAATCCCGATATGAGCATCGGAGGCTTCTGGTGCAAGATCATATCAATGCTCTGCGAGCACTCCGTCCACTACGTGAAGAAAGCGCCACTGGGCTCCGAGGTTTGCTCGACACTCTCAGTCGTCATCGCGATCAGTTGCTTACGCTACAGCGCCCCGTCGAGTCCTGGGACGACTGGTTCATCTCGATCGCCACGTCATGCATGGACCCTTTTACTCGCCGGGATTGGGAAGATGAGCTGGAGAAGCTCAGCCCCAGCCCCTTTGATGTGACGGCACCGGTAGCAGACTCCAGCCATCTTGAGGAACCGATGGCCACCTACGCCAAGTTGGCGGAGTTCATCCAACGGAGATGCAATTCGATCAACTGCTCCGAAGCTGGTGCCCCGACTCCTCAGCCACGACGATCCACCGGCGGCCAACCAAGCAGCCGAGGTCCACGTAGCTTCGCCACTCGGGCCACGGCCAGCCAGTGCGCTCAGTGCCAAGGCAATCACTACATCGGGCACTGCGAAGGCTTTTTGAACATGCCCCCTGAGACGAGGAGAAACGTCGCGACCCGGGAGAGACTTTGCTTCAACTGTCTTCGGCCGGGACACGCAGCGCGAGCGTGTCTGTCCAAATCTGACCGGTCTGACGCTGCGTGGTTTACCTAAGTGTGTGGAGCCCGAGAAAGATATATCCCTCCTCCTCTCCAGATACACACGAGCAGCATCCCCCTGGTGGATACCCACTCAGAAGGTAAAAAGGCTTGCGATTATCCAACCGCAGTGCAGGGTAATCCTGGGTCCGGAAATGATGTTCAAATGTATTCAATTTCCCTTTACTAACCTCGGTTCTCGTAACTCACGCGGTTCGTCACTAACCCCTTTAGATCGTTTCACGGTTCAGAAAATTGTACCTCGTTATAACTGGCGCTTAACGTGAGCTGCCATGTAACGGATTTTCTGGGAACTAAGTCTCACAAAAGTAAAGCGACGAGAAGGATTCGACCCCACACCTCCAAGATCTAAAGGCGCGCGCTCTCGCCACCGAGCCTACGACACGCTGCCCTGCACTTGCGCCGACTAGCTACTAGACGGGCACTGTTTCCGTCCACCTACCCGTCACAATAGAAAAACAAATTCTAGATGAAAAATTTTACTAAAGCGAATAATTAATTTAACTACATGTCAAAGAATATATAGCGTTTCTATTGGAAACTAAACCTCTTGAATATTAAAGCGCATTCAAATTATTTTTATACACAAAATAGCTGTAGTACATGTTACCTATTTTATTTAAGGGGGCACACCACCTTTAAACTCTGAAAAATAAACTTTTTATAAATAATAACAAAAATAAATTATAATTGTTATACAAATTTTATACTATGTGACGTTGCGCTTTTTAAGACCAAATCCCTTAGCCTCGCAAACGTCTAGATCTCAATACTACTCTTATTTATCGACTCGCTAGGACTCTTACATCTAGAGGGGGACACACGATAGGACTAGGAACAGGAATTAGCCTGGCGTGGCAGAGGGTGAAGTCAGTAAAAACACAATCAATTGTAATGCTGAAATAAATAATATTATATTGTGCTATCTTCCGTCAAGCCTTGCTCGACTACAATCTCGCTTCGACCGCTATCTTCCAGTCAAGTACTCGTTACTCGTTAGATTATTAAATGATTAGTAGAATTAATATTCAATTACGAAGTCTCATTCAAATATGCTCGCGTCAACAATAATAATTTCTGTTAATAATAATAGTACTCGTTTATTCTAATAATGTGTATTTAACCACGGTCTACTTCCGCTCGAAAATCAGGCGCAATTAATTATACTACTCTGTTCTCAAGTTAATCGCGAATATTCGTATATAACGTGATTTTAGAAGCGAATTCACGTTTCACATCAAAATGGCGGCGGCGTCGGTCCAAAGGACACGGCGTCACCAAGATGTCGATTTCGTATCGTTAATGGAGTTCAGACCTACGGATACTGCTCTGCGGTGGGTCTGCTCATGTAGATCAACTCCTGAAATATTCGCGAAATTAAAGTCGCGATCGGCGTCTGCTCTGCTTCCACGTATCAGTCGAAAACCCGAGACTTTGCCTCAAGGGTAGCGCCAACCATGCAACAACCGCGGCTTGTTAGTTATTGGAAAGCCGGAGTTCTCTTTGACCTCAACGGCGTCGCTAATAAATGGTTAGAACATTTAGCATAACCAGATCTGTTGGCGCAAGGACTTACTCTCAATATCTCCTTAAATACGTACGCAACTCACGATTCAAACTCAAAGAAAGAATAAGAACAACTCGTAGACTCTCGCGTTAAACTACTAACTCCAAACTACCAACTCGCTCGCGAATTCAAAGCAGCGACACTGCAGTTAATTGTTATTGAGAGACGTCCGACGCGGTTGAGAGCAGCAAACCAAGTGAACGAGAAGGAAGTCTTCTCGCGACGCGATGTTCAGCGCGTCCCGGAAAAGGACGACTCGTCACGCCCTCTATAACGGCTTCCGCGACGCGCGCACTTCGTATATCAAGCACGCGACGAGCGCGCCAATTATGAAAACGCGAGAGCGGCCGGTCGCGATCTCATCGTTACTGGGCGTCGCGCGGTGCACGGGACGGCCTCGCGCGCGGNGCGGCTTTTGTCGGGTGAACACCCATCGCATAATGCCGCTCCTTTGGCCAGCGAATCCGCTGTCATTGCCAACATCCGCAGCGAGCTGGCCGAAATAAAGAGGATCCAGGGTAGCACGTCGACGGACATTGTCATCTCCGGCCTACAATACACGCAGGAAACATCACTGCGCCTCCTAGCACACACAGTGATCTCCACGCTCGACCCCACGGTCCTTAAGAGGGACATCACTGGTGCCAGAGTCATGGGTAAACGCAATGCAGTCCCTACCATCTTGACTGCAGACAGCAGACTACCACCTATTGCTGTCTCTCTCTCATCCCATGCGCTCGTGAAATCTACCATCTCGGCGAAGGCTAGGAGGCGCAAACTGCGCACCTCCGAGCTTGACGCAGCTTTGCTGGAGGAAGCTAGAGCTCCAGTCCTAGACAACCAGGGACTCATTAACATCAATGAGCTGCTTCCTCCAGATGTGCACAAGCTTCGAGCTAGGACTTGGGCGGAGGTCAAGAAGAGGCCGGGACACAAGGCCTACGTGAGGAATGGAAGGGTCCTCATCCGTTCCAGTAACGATGAGGAGAGGGCCTTCATCATCAACTCCGAGGCTGACCTGGATGCTTTTTTAGCCCGAACGCCACCAGAAGAAGAATCCAACACACACACATAATCGCACCTCAACCACCGTCATCATCGACATCGTCCGCCACATCTTCATCTACCCCCCAGGTAACTCTGTCGGAAGGTCTAAGGGTCTGTCATTTCAATGCGAATTCACTAACGGGTCACATTGAGATGGTCAGACTCTTCCTGTCCACTCGTTCTCCCTTCCACGTAATAGCTGTAACTGAAACTTGGCTCTGTGACAAAATAACATCCATCCCTTCACTGGATAATTACATACTATACAGACGCGACAGAAACAGGAACGGTGGAGGAGTGGCCCTCTACATCCATCATTCATTGACAGCTAATGTTATTTCGTCGTCAGACGGCGACTGGTCCGGCAAGCCAGGTAAACCGGAATATCTATTTTGTGAGATATCTACAAAGGGAGTATCACCCATCTTCGTGGGAGTTGTGTACCGTCCACCACATGCCCCTTTCATTCAAGGCTCTAATTTCGTAGAAAAACTCACCACCCTTATGCACAATTATTCAACGAAGGTCATTATGGGTGATTTCAACTCCGACCAACTTTCCTCATCTGAAGATGCCAACTTCATCAGGACTCTCATTGAGGAAAACTCCCTAAAATCGATTCCCTATGGTGCTACTCACCATAAGAAGGATTCTGACACCTGGCTTGACCTCTGCTTAATCGATGAGCAGGATCGCCTGCTCTCACACTGGAAGACAGAGACCCCATTCATCAACGGACATGACCTCATCACGGCCACCCTCGACGTGCAGATTCCACGCTACGTACCTCAAACATACTCCTACAGAAACTACAAAGGAATTTGTGCTGAGAAGCTAAGGGACTTCCTTAGCACATGTGACTGGTCATCTTTCGCAACGTCATCACTCGACGAATGCATCACCATCCTTAACGCTAACTTAACGGACGCTATAAATCATCTCGCCCCATTACGAACTGTGACTCCAGGACGAAAACGTCACCCGTGGTTTACCACGGCTCTTCGTGACCTCTTGACAGAACGTAACAGACTCTACAGGCGTTTTCGAAGAACTCGTCTACCCTGGGATCTGTATTTCTATCGACTAGCAAGGGACGAAGCTCATCGACGGGTCGAGGAAGCCAGGCTGAATTATTATTATTCACGTCTGTCAACCCTGACTGATGTCGCTGAGATTTGGAGAGAGCTTGAGAACCTTGGAATAACCACTTCCAAGGCACCCACTCCTTCTCGCTTCTCCTCAGAGGACCTCAACAAGCACTTTAGCTCGATTTCTAATGATCCTCACACTCCTGCTGTTGAGGATTATCTGCGTACCCTTGGGAATATGGATTTTCCTGAGCATTTCAATTTTAGGACTATAACGGAATCGGATATATTAGCTGCTGTAAATCACTTCAGCACCCAGGCTAGAGGTAGCGATGGCATCCCACAGGTTGTTATTTCCAAAGCACTGCCTACACTCGCTCCCTTATTATGTCGGATTTTCAACCTGTCCTTGAGCGAGGCTCGCTTTCCCTCTGCCTGGAAGCTGTCGCTGGTGCGAGCACTAAATAAGGTCAGTTCACCAACAGCCCTGACTGACTACCGACCGATTTCCCTCCTCTGTTTCTTATCCAAGGCACTGGAGTGGCTGGTGCATAGGCAAGTCACTGAGTACCTCGAATCAAGACTCTTCCTTGACGATCTACAAACTGGCTTCCGCACTGGCCACAGCACACAGTCTGGCTTGATTAAGCTGACTGATGATATCAGGCTTGGTATAAACAGAAAAAAGGTCACGCTTCTTCTTCTCTTTGACTTTAGCAAGGCGTTTGATACTGTGTGTCACGTCAGGCTCCTCGGAAAGCTATCCTCCTTCGGCTTTTCCAAGCAAGTCATTCGCTGGCTTGCCTCTTATCTCACAGGAAGAGAGCAGGCCGTCATTGGTGACAACAACGAACCCTCCACTTTTCGCCCTCTTAACATCGGTGTACCACAAGGATCTGTGCTAGGTCCATTGTTGTTCGCGTTGTACATCAATGACATCGGCTTCTGCCTAGATTCTGATGTATCCCATCTAATCTATGCGGATGACTTGCAAATATACAGCCAATGCCACCTGGAGGAGCTGGATTCTTGTTCTGCCAAGATGAGTGCTAACGCCGACAGGATAATAGGCTGGGCTGCGCAAAATGACCTCAAACTTAATGTCCTCAAAACTAAGGCAATCGTCTTGGGCTCACCCTACTATATCAACATCTTACCAACTGTAGCTAACACCTTTATCAACATAGGGGGAGCCCGGGTCGATTTTGAATCATCTGTGCGCAATCTGGGATTGGTGCTTGATTCCAAACTAACGTGGAAAGAGCATGTTACACAACTATGTAAGCGTGCTCACTCATTAATGTACAGGCTATATTTCTTCAGGAAGAGCACCAATCTCTGGCTGCGCAAGCATCTTGTGCAAACGCTCCTATTTCCAATCATTGACTACTGCTCACTCGTATACTGCGACCTAACACAGGAACTTGACACTAAACTGCAGAGACTAGTGAACACTGGAATACGTTACATCTATGGTGTAAGGAGGGACGAGCACATCTCTCCTTACAGGCGTGAGTTGCAATGGCTTACCACCGCTGGACGTAGGAGGTACTTCGCGGCCTGCTTTTTACGAAAATTATTTAACACAGCTGTGCCCTCTTATATCATGGCCTTCTTTGACTTCCACGTCGCACTCAGGCCTGTCAGGGGGGAGGTGACACCCTTGGATATTCCGGCCTTCACGACGGAGTCGCTGAGGAATTCATTCCATGTAAGCGCCTCATACCTCTGGAATTCTCTACCATCACATATACGCAATATACGATCCATCTCACACTTTAAACAGTTAGCAAAACAACATTTTTTCAACCTCGAAAACACACCGCAGTAATCATCACCTCTGACTCAGTCTTCATCCCTCATCTCACCAAATCACATCAAGCACATACTAAACATCAACATAACCTCTCACACACTCAAAAACAAAATAAAATAGCTACACATACATACTTATTTATTATCATTTTGATATATTTAATTTGTACAACATAATGTACAGTAATAAAGACAATTTAATCTAATCTAATCTCTCCTGCGCGCGCGTCTCCCTCTCCGCGGCGCGGAGTCTCGTGCTCTCTCCAAGCGGCTCGCGCTATCTCTCTCTCTCCCGTTGTGGTAGCGCGGCAGCTGATGCGCGGCTCCGGTGCGCGCGCGTCATTTGCTCCTCGTGTTCGTCCGCGCGCGCTCCAGATCTCGATCTCCTCGTGTAGGTGCGACTCCTGGTGACATGTTCGCGGATTTCTTGGCTGTACCGGTACAGCAGCGCCCGCGAGGTCCAGCTGACTCGCTCGGCGCGGCGCGGACGGCGTCGTCTGCTGCCGTAGTACGTACTGTAGTGCTGAGTCGACATCTCTCCTGTCCGCTGACAGGAGAGGTTAGGAGCTCCGCAGCTCTCGGTGTTTCTGGTTTCGGGGATGTTGCTGCTTTGTTTATTGTTATGCTCTGCTGCAGTGCGGTTCACTGCAGCAGAGCCGCTAATTGTTTATTACGGCACCGAGAGTTGCACAGTATTCGGCACTGTTGCCAACTCCTCGGCCGAACTGATGACGCGATTTCTCGTTACGAGTGTAGCTACTCTACACGTCGCATTGCCCCCTCCAAACCCGAGTTACTCCTCGTAACTCTGGTTTATTAACCGTGCGCTAAAGGGATAGGCGACGCGAAATGATTAATTCGGATTTCAAGACTGTATATGACTTTATTGGCCATAGCCTGATAATCAAAGGCGCAAAAATCGTAAGACCTGCTGTGGAATGGTCCGCAGGAACTCGATGACCTCCAGGACATCTGAAACAGGGCAAAGTTTGAAAAGACGCAACTTGGCATGAGTTCGGCGCTATCCCCCTTCTCTCACTAGTATGCACTAATTTACCAATAGCTCTTACCTGCTATTTTCCTACAGACCTAAATAACCCCGTAGGAGCGCAATAGTCTCCGGCGGGGCGGCGGCAATGTAGCGCAAGGCGTTGGCCAATGGTTCCAGCTCCGGGGTGACTAGAGGCCTGGCGTCACGGGAGGACCCGGGTTCTCGTGACACACGGAGTGGCGACCCCATGGTTGGCCTTGGCGCTAACAGCGCCTCTTCGTACGGGGGCGGTGGCGCGTTAATATCGGGCCGCCGCTCGGGATTGTCCCAGCTGCCCATTGGAGGTGTCGAGGGATGACGAGGTCGAGCGCTGGCGGATGTCCCCATTTGTCGCTCCAAAAACCGCTGGTGGGGTTCACGGCAACGGGGGCAATTGGCCAGGTCCGCGTCCCGCCGGCCACAGTTGTGGCAGAAGCGGGCCGCGGGCTCTGGACATGCCGCACGCCTGTGACCCGGTCTCCAGCAATTGAAACACGTCCGTGGCGGGGGATCGATGGTCGGGTCCGTGGCGATTGGATTCAAACCCCCGAACATTACCCCGCTGAGTCGCACGTCATTTCTCCGACGGGAGTGACGCGATCTCGAGCGAGTTGGCGCGCTCGCAGTGCCCCGTTGGCTGCGTGGCACCGTGCCGTCGCCGTTACCCTCGCTCACGCTCCACTCCCGCCTGGGTGCTTCCCGACGAGGGCTGTCAAGGGGGACCCGGGGCATCGGAGGAGGCTGGTAGAAAGGTATTTCTACCTCCTGTAAAAAATCCTGATAAGAAACCCGGGTGTTTGTCGCTATTTTAGGCGCTACTCGAGCCAATACATACCTCGAGAGGCCCTCGCCTGATCGGTGGACCCGGGGGAGAGTCGTCCCGGCGGCGCGATGTGGAGCTAGGGGCCACGCCCGACTCCACGTCCTCCAGTTCAATCTGCCGGAACGGGTTATACCGCCGGCGTTTCCCATTCGGGCCTCGCAGACGTGGAAACTCGTCGGAGGGTCCGGCGCGATCTTTGGAGATCGTAATCTCCAAGGTAGTCTCCTCGACCTCGCTCGGGCCCTCTCCCACAAGGGCCTCCAGCTCCTCGACTGCGGCCTGGCTTTCGCCCAACGCGCCGGCCTCNATGCCTTCCCGGCGTTTAGGCCTCTCGTTCTTGCTGCGAGAGGGGCACCGGTCCGGGGGCCCCTTCCAGAGTCTTGCGCGGGATCGTCAGCGTCGAGACCTGGGTGGTCCACATCTCCGTGGACGCCGAGTCGGCACGGGCAGGGCTGCGGCGCGCCCAGACTTCCGAGGCGCGGGTCATGTCAGTCTCTGGACGCGACCGACGGAGACGTTCCCGCTTTTCCTCCAAAAGCCTGAGCTCTCGCTCGCACTCCTCCTCGATCTCGGCCCACGACGATTTCTCTGGATTAGTCATGATGCTTTCTGTGGAGGGGGACGTCCATTAGATTGGAGTCAGTAAGTCGGCGCAACCCAACACCAACCAAGACGACGCGATGGCACAATCCAGACAACACAATACTTACTAACATGCTGCCTAACTCGCTAAGTATTCGCGGGGCGATTTCTCGGGGGCACATACTTTCGCAATTCGCTCAAGTGTACTTTCGCAGTTTGGCGCTTATCAGCCGTCTCTAACACATATACTAACGGTGATAACTTCTGGAGGATCACGCACGGCTCGCTATACTTCGCGTCTAGTTTGTTACATTTCCCTTCGGCTCCCTTCGAGAGTGTGTGTACTTTTCGCCGTACGATGTCACCTACTTCGAACTCCACTACGCGTTTCCCTTTATCGTAGACCTGGGCCTGTTTCTCCCAGGCCTGGTCAATATGGCGCAAAACAATGTCCCTTAGCGCGTCGAGGCGCTTGACACGATCAACCCACACGGCGGGATCCATTTCGATTTTCGGGCCGCGAACCTCTACTTCTCGTCGCAAGCTTTTTACGGGATGTGGATGACGACCGTAATTTAGAAAGGCCGGCGAAACTTTGGTGCTCGATTGAGTAGCCGTGTTTATAGCGTGGCGAAACTCATGCAAGTGTTGATCCCAGGCGCGATGGTCTTTATCCACGAACGTCGCAATCATAGTTTTTAACGTGCGGTTACTTCGCTCTACCGGATTCGCTTGTGGGTGGTATGGTGGTGTAGTCACGTGCTTAACCCCATACTCTGTCAGAGTTTCCGTCAGCGTTTTGTTCATAAACTCTTTCCCATTATCTGTGAGGAGGAAATCCGGCGCTTCCCAACGGAATAATATTAATTCTTCGAACGCTTTTTTTTCATAAAAGATTTTCTAAGCATTCAAATCAAAAATCCTGTATTCATACCAAAAGCATAAGTGTACAAAGCATGCTCCTAAAATTTTAGCCCAATCAAACCATGTGGTCACATGGAATCCTACGGAGAGTGCCAAAATGCTCAAAACAGTATACGGAGAGTCACCATGGGTAAGTAGGTGCTAATATGGATTTACCATGGTAAAAATACAGGTAACATAACCTAATATTAGTATAAAATTTATATAACAATTATAATTTATTTTTGTTATTATTTATAAGAAGTTTATTTTTCAGAGTTTAAAGGTGGTGTGCCCCCTTAATTGATTAAGTTGATTCGTATTTTATACTTACTTTGATGTGATTAACTCCAGGGACTTTTCATCCAACCAGTTCACAAGTTTAATAACGTCATGCGGACTATAAGGACTATCATAAACACGTTCACAAAGTTCTTCTTGGTCAACATGACAAAACGCTGTACTTAGATGTATAAAGGCGACTAAATGTCTCAATGTCTTTGCCATTTCTAAAACAGTTTTCGTACCAACCTAAAAAATATATGTATATATATAAATAAAAATATATATATATAAGTAAGTATATGTATAGATTAATAATATTATATGATACATGTATGTCGTTTGTATGTTCGCATTTATATCAAATTATTTTACGCTCATAATATTTTTGCTTCTTTCCTAAGGAAACCTTGTAATAGTAATTTTTGGAGTTTGTGCTAAAACATTAGGAAATATGTTTTAATGTATTTTAAGGGGTCAAGCCTGGATTAACTCCTACAAAAAAAAAATATTCTTAAGAATGAAACTTTCCATAATGTAATTAAACATTTTTCTGTTGAAAATATACATATAATATACACCACTTTTACTGCAAAAAAATCATGGATATACCTTATAAAATCACTGACCAAAAATCATAATATTTCATAATATTTCACTACATAAATCAGTGTTTTTAGTCAGTGTTTTTAGACCATCTTCTTCACCCTATTCAGGCTCAAAATATTTCTCAAACATACTCACTAAGCGAGACATTCCTATAAAATATTAATTAAATATTGTTCGCCAAGAATAAAATGTGAACTCGCGCGTCACGCGAGGCCTTACGGCCGCAGTGGCTTTGGCATAAGGCACGACCACTGATGCTCGCGCTTGGCACTCGCCATTCCCCCTAACGCTAGCGATTTGCGCTCGCCATGTCCCCCGACGCTCGCGCTTGGCGCTTGCCATGCACAACAGTGCTCGCGCTGCGCGCTCGCTGTCTGACCTTTTTTATCTAATTATTAGTAAAAAAACATTAATTTTTTTATCCTTTTCGTATACCATAATGTTTTTACAAATATTCCTCATCACAACAAAATTTATTTTATATATGATTAAAAACCCATTATTATTTCGTAAGATTAAAAAATTATCTTTTGATAGTACTTTAATTCAAATAATACCCCCGAAATTCCATAATATTCGGAACTGTCCTATTGGTGGAAAATACATTGGTTTATATGTAAACTGTGACGTTACGCTTAACAAAACAAATTCTATTCCGTTCACAAAATCATGAATTTTGTGCAAAGATAGTCTACTGCATAATTTGAACAGAAAAAGTATTATCTTATTATCAGTTAAGGGGATCCGGAACGTTCTTGAAAAGTTGGAGCTACGCGTCGGTAACTTAAAATTACAGTATTCCATATTACTACTGTTATTTTAAAATTACGTCGATTTTGTAAAAATAATCGTATGTAAAAAAATATAATCTATCTTAGAGCATCGATAAAATATTAAAAATATTCGTTTATTTTAATTATTAGAATAAACGAACAGTGCCACCTTCTTCAAATTTATTCTATCCTTGTCTAGCTTTTGTATCTTCTTTCTCTCTTCAATTTTTTCTACCTATAGTAGTCCGGCCTGATCGACGCGCTACCGGCACTAGCGCATGGAGGTCCAACATGTATTCGCCACCTTGTACCAGGCAAACGCAGCACAGTACCCGGCAGCAGTTCAGACTATCTGATCTGTAGGTCCCAAGTCGCAGTAATCCTTTTTATGATGGTACGTCTTAAAATTAAAATCTAAATTTCTACTAGAATTAGTCGGTTATCAAATAAACATTGACGGATATGTGAAATTCATAGAACAAACTCGGAAAAATTTGAATTGGAAAAATCGGATGATTCTAAGATGATTTTGAATTCTGTATATATTTAACGTCCCGTTTAATCAATTTTTCCTTTATTTATATTTTTATAACCCTCATCTCTATTTTTAAACGTTCATGGACAATGGTAACCATTGGGTATTTTTTGTAGACGTTTCGCGGTTTTTTATTTGAATGTATAATGAATTTCAATATGTATTCATGTGCTTCATAAAATTACAAAATTAAATAAAAAAGAATAATTTAAAATGGAAACGGATCAGGGTTAGTTAATTATTTGTAGTTACACAACAACTTCAATAACAGGTTTTTATTTTTATTATGGTACATTAATTTGTACATATTTACTGTAACAGTTTTCTTTGTACATAAAAAACTAAGATATTCTATAATCAGGAATAAAAATATTTTTCATAACAAGTGCACCGAAAACGCTCATTTTGACAGCAGAAAATAGGAGCGAAAATCGATTTTTTTCACCTGCGGCGCCTTTGACTACCACTCGTCTCAATCATCATCCTTGCTTCTAAAATATAATTTGGATTTCTTATAGGCATGCCTCGAAGGTATGCCTATAAGAAATCAGTATCAACTATCTCAGGTATCAACTATCTAAAATTTCAGGAAGCATGAAATAAGTATAGAATCTTACTAATTTTTATTCCATTTTTTCTTTCCAAAATACATCATCTCGCTCTATTTTGGTGTAATACATACTTTTTTCAGTATATATTGTCAAAATGCAATAATCTCGCTTTGTAATGTTTAACTGACCCTGCATTTGATAAAAATATATGTGATTTATTTTCATTTGTTGTGATTTAAGGTCTATGATATTTTTACTGTGCGTCCAGAGCGGACGAGTGGGTGCCTATCACCACTACACAGCGCGTCCTCAGGTTGCGGATAGAGGAACGGCCCCTGAAAAGGAGGTTAGCTGCGAATAAATCAAATAAGCAGCCGCGGACAGCCGATAGGCCCAGGCGTGGGTGTGATGACAATACACCAGTTATTCATAGATTTAAAACAAACGTATGATTCTATAAAGCGAAGCAAAATGTATCAAATCCTTGTGCTACTCGGCGTACCAAAAAAACTTGTGAAATTAATACAAATATGTCTGAACGGAAGCACGGGAAAAGTACGTAGGCGGTAATGTATCTGAATCGTTCATGATACACGACGGTTTGAAACAAGGTGACGGGCTCTCCACGGTACTCTTTAACTTAACGCTAGAGTATGTTGTTAGACAAATGCAGACTAGCGGGCTGGGCGCAACACTCAACGGAAAAACGCAGATTCTAGGATATGCAGATGATTTGGACATAGTGGGGGATAATGGCGAAACGGTAGCGAGAAACGCGGAAATACTCATAAATGCGGCCGAGGAAACGGGGTTAGAGGTGAGCGAATCGAAAACGAAATATATGATTATGGATAAACTGGGCATTTGCGAAGGAGAGGGGGATCTTAGAGTCGGAAATTTTACTTTCGAAAAGGTTAGCGAATTCAGATATTTAGGCACTACCATAAATGATCGAAACGAAATCAAAACCGAGATTAATAAGAGACTACGTTCGGGTGATGCCTGCTTCTACGCCATAAACAAACTACTAAAATCAAAACTGCTGTCTAAAAATGTAAAAATTAGGATATATAGGACTATAATAATGCCGGTAATCTTGTACGGATGCGAAACTTGGGCGCTCACTAAAGCAGAGGAAACCCGTTTTAGGGTTTTCGAAAATAAGGTTCTGCGAAAAATATACGGGCCAAAGAAAGATGAGGAAACCGGGGAGTGGAGGAAACTGCACAACGACGAGCTACATAACTTATACGCGTCACTGAATATAAACAGAATAATTAAATCGCGGAGACTAAGATGGGCAGGGCACGTTGCAAGAATGGAAAATGATCGCACGGCAGCGCGTATAATGATAGGAAAGCCAAATACATCGCGACCTCTAGGTAGACCTAGACCCAGGTGGAAGGACAATGTAAAAGCGGACTTAACTGAAATCGGGCGGGACGGCGCGAAATGGATAGGGTTAGCACAAAATAGGGGTACGTGGAAGCCTTGCATAGATGAGGCGATGAACTTTCAAGTTCGAAATGCCACTTAAAAAAAAAAAATGATTTTTATAATTTTCTAGATTATTAATCACGTCAATAGCATCTAATAAACGGCCAGAATATGGGCATTTTATTTCAACTATCCCATCATCGTCAATGAGACTATCTGGAGAAGCACCTAAATAAGGAATATCTTTATCTATAAATAATCCACATTGTATAATATCCTTTCTTAGCTTTTCTGACAGTTGCTTTTTAGCCTTTTCTTCTGTTTTTCTGCCGTATTCCATTGCCTCGGTTCCAACAGTTGCTCCAAATAGAATACTTTTAACAGTTCCTGCACAAGAAGTATCTGGTCTCATATTGCATATTTTTCCAAGCAAGAGGACGAACGAAAGTTTCACTCCCGTATTTTCGTACGAAGCATCGTCGTACAGACATACTAATGCTACGATCACGTATTGCTGCAGTTCCCGCAAATCTATTTTATTGCGGCAACGACTGCAGCGGGTATAAGAGTACGGCACTTTCCTCTGTTTCCAATGATGGTGACGTACAGGCGCACCGAGCTATTCCATCACTTTTTATTATAAGGCTTCGGGTGTACTGCTGATTATGAGGAACATACAATTATAGCATCGTCGTAAATACTATACTAGCATCCTCACCTAACGCGGCGATTGCACTGTAGCTTATACCTGCAGTCGCGACTAATCATTTTTATTGATGTCTTAAACAGATCACCCAAAAATTTTATTTATTTTAAAATATGCATAAATAACTATTTGAATGGCCTTTTTTAAACAGAGAATTTCAAATGAAGTATAAGTAACTTTGAATCGAAAAAATTAGTTATTTTTGACCATGATAACCAAAATTAAAAATTTGCATATTAAAACAAAATGGTCTCTCTTCTTGTTTAAGAATATTTTAAAATAGGCAAAAATTATAAGCGATATTTTTTCCCGAGTGCTCTTTTCAAATAACTACATATTTTTTGAGCTTGATTCAATAATTTTGCATTTTTTTCATTAATTTAAACAGATCTCTTGTTGAAGTTTTAAAAAAATCGCGTTTTTTGCATATTTTTACCGATAACTTTGACGAAATCTAATATTTTCAAAATATACAATCATGAAGTATCTAATTGGTTAATAACAAATAACGGATCGACTTGAAGGAAGGGGATAAATACGAAGACATTCTTGTTACCGACTATAGGCGATGAATAAAATTTAGTTGTAAAATTAGTTTGAAATAGATCAGTTTTCTATCATAAAGTTTTCTAAGTCTTTCTCAAGGATGGGTAGGCGAAAAACTAGAGCCAAGCAAGAGGGCGAACGAAAGTTCGTTCCACTCTCGTATTTTCGAATGGGCACAATGTGATCGTTGCATTAGTATGTCATTACGACTGTAAAGACATTGTGCCAGTATTCCTGCAGCCCCCGCTAATCCATTTTATTGCGGTCTAGCAGGGACTGCAACTGGTATAAGAGTCCCCGCGTTTCCCGCTTTCGGTATAAGAGGGTGAGAGAGACAGTGAGAGAGAGAGAGAGAGAGAGAGAGAGAGAGAGAGAGAGAGAGAGAGAGAGAGAGAGAGAGAGAGAGAGAGAGNTAGATTAGATTAAATTGTCTTTATTACTGTACATTATGTTGTACAAATTAACTTTATCGAAAAATGATAATAAATCAGTATATATATATATATATATATATATATACATATATAGGTATTTTTGTTTTGTTGTTTAAGTGTGTGAGAGGTTATGTTTATGTTTAGTATGAGCTCGATGAGATTTGGTGAGATGAGGGATGAAGACTGAGTCTGAGGGAGAGAGAGTTCGATGAAAAATTTTCGGCTTCATTCGAAAATATGTAAATTTCTTGACTCTTCTTGTCCTCTTACTAAAGTTTAATTCTTTGGCGTCCGCTTTGACACGAATTAAAAGCCTGATCAACACTTGACTATATCTGCAAAACTGTAAAGTAAATCAAAATGATAATTATTTTAATACTCTTTATAAGATGCAAAAGAACTGTGAAAGCAGATTTTTAATAGTGTTCCATTATTTTTCAGTAGAACAATAAATTGCAAAAAGAAATATTTTATCATTTATAATTAGGCACGACCGCGACACGGAAGTGCCTTATAGTTTCGTGCGCGAAAAATGTGTTAGATGCGATGGCTCACGCAATTTTCGACCGATCGGGCTGAAATTTTAGGAGGAGTCTCCTCTCGCACAAACTAAAAAACTATTTTTTTTTATCCCGATCCTCTACGTTGTTTTGAAATGCGGGCACAATTTGTTTGATTTTACATGTAATTACATGTAATTTTTAATAAAAATTTTGTTGTGATGCAATTATCTCCGAGAGACTTTCGTCAATCAGGCTAAAAAATTTTTTGGGAACTCCTCTCATGATAGTAAGGTGCCGGTCCTATTTTGGACTTGATCCTGCACATATACGCAGAATGCGGTCACCTTCAAAAATCGCTAAAAACGGTTTTTTAGCTGTAACTCGAACTCTAAGCATGCTACAAAAAAAAGTTAAACGGAAAAGTTGTAGATCTTTGAGAAATACAACTTTTTTCCATTTACATAAAATCATGAAAATGCTTAGAACTCGAGTTAACAGCCCAAAATCGATTTTTAACAGCTAAAAAATCAATTATTTGCCATAAAACTTTTCGGATTTACTATTTCAATCGATATTTGAAACAATATCACCCAGCACTACCGTAGTGTTATAAGTAGTTTTCAAATCAGGAAACTGCTATGGTGCCTGTATATGTTTTCAAGCAATCTCTGCTTACCGCGATTCCGCTCGTGGATCAGCTGCTCGCGATTCTTGCTTTGTAAGAAAGTGCAAAAAATATTTTAAAGTGATGCACTTGGAAGGCACCGACGATGCGATGTGTGTCAGTCCATCAAAGAATGCTGCAATATAAGAAGATACATAACTCCAGCAAGAAACTTGAGTTTTTGCTTGAAGGTTATCTTTTGATTGTGTGACTACTCCTGAGTCCTGCTGCTGCTCCAGCTGATTCTACTGTTGTGCTGATGTATTTTTCTTGTTGAATGCTGTCTAGGTGACGATTCTCTATCACAGATCCACAAAAGGTATCGCTGTGTTCTTGTGTTCAATCATTTTAAAAACAGATATTGATTGTGTTATGTGCAATAAAATCAGTGACTATGTGATTGTGTGATCTGTTTTTAGAGTTGAATCAGTGTTGTTATTGTAATGTCTCCTACTGATAGCTATACGGCATTGGTATCAGAGAACAGACAATTTAGTATTTATCGTTGCCAATTTGATCATGCAAGCACTACCCTGGCGCACTGTCTGGTGCACTGTCTGGGTGGGTGTAGCTTGGCATTGCCAGCCACGTTAAAACCCTCAAGGTGTCTCTGGAACTGATGCACACTATCTAAGTAGTACAGGCTGGCATTGCTGACTTCTGCTGCTACATTTAGATGACCCTGGAGCTAGATTTACTCTGTTTGCGGTGGTGCTGATTGGCGTCTCTGGGTACTTCAACATAATCTGCTGGTGCTGCTTGGTGTTTTTGGTGATCTAACAACCTTCAAGCTATATTCGAACTTTCTGGCTGTCCTGGAGGCGTTTCTAGTTGCTTGAACCACCTGAAATTAAAAATGGACCTGTATTCTTACTTTCTGACAGTCCTAGTTGGCATAGCTGGCTGCTTAAACCATGTCGAGATGATCTTGGAGCTGGATTCATGTTTGGTGGGAGTATTGATTAATGTTCTTGGATACAGCTCTGGAGATGGGTTTGTACTATTCGACATGGTAATATCCAAAAATTATAATGACTCGCACTGTATGTTTAATTAATATTGAATCGTTAATAGGTTTTGGTTCAAAATACTTTATACATGTTCTAAGTTTTCCTCGAAGTTTTCTACATAAATATCTGTTATTGCTTACGGGTAACTTAACAGTGATTATTATCAATATACTGCTAGTTTTCTATTTGTAAATATAAACTATGTGAAAAAGGTTTGTAACATATTTTCCTGTATGTCTAGGTGTACGAGTAATCCTGCATTTTATGGCATCATAGTCTACTGCATTCACCAGAGTACAACTGAAAATATTCAGGTCGTTGGTATCTGAGCCATCAAAATCTCCGAGTTGGAAGAAAGCTCGATCAAGACTCCTCCGGCAATACTGTTTACTACTATTGACGGATCAGTTTTGCTTCCTCCTAGAGGAAGCATTGTAATAGTAAAATTTTCAGTTTCGCTAAAACTTCATAGAAACATGTTTTTAGATGTTAGAAGTTCGAATTACGTGTTTTTAGGAAATGTCCGTATGGATGCGCGCGCGCGCGCGCGTGTGTGTGTGTGTGTGTACGGTGATATTTATGAAACTACTCCGTCAATATCAATCAAATTCAACATGCATATCTAATTTTGGATTCTGAATTCGGGAAAAACATTTATTTTTCAATTTTTTCAATTACTTTTTTATGGCTATTTTTTGATTTTTGAAAAACATTCTTTCGTTTTTTTCAATCATTCCATTGTTACAAACAATTCAGCTGAAATGCATTTGAAAGATAATAAAATTACCTACTTTTCCCCGTTTGGTCCTCGGGGTTGACCGCTTCGTTCGGCAGATTTTATTTGGTGATTCACCATAAACGAAGATATCTGCGGTTAAAATTTCAAACGATTTCGTGGAGCGGTTCTTAAGGTGGAACTCCACTGATTTTTAATTTTTCTTACCTTTTGCCCCACCCATTGTCAGATTTTAGGGGTTTGATTGTGGTGATAAAACAAGGTTACATAGCAATTTTGGGCCATTTTTATACACATATACTCAAGTTATGATATAAAAACCAAAAATAATCATTAAAATTAAAGGTTTATGAAAAAGTTGCTTGCGCACAGGGCTTCGATTAAATTAATCCAAAAAATTTGGACATACATTTTGACCCGTACTTAACAAAAGTTAATATTTTTTATTACGGGAACTCTCATAGTTCATCTGTAATAAATCAAGAATTTATTAAACAACTAAATCTATGAAAAAACCCTTATAATTTACTAATATTTATAATAAAACAAATTTTTCTAAAACAGATACCTTAACTTAAAATATTAAGTTTTGTTCCAAATGTTCTAAAGAATACGCGTAAAAATTTTCAAAAGGATTAATAGAAATGCCTTGCGCAAGGAACTTTTTAAAGTCAAACGAACAAGTTACGAGAAAAACGCGTTTAAAGTTTTATTTTTGTATGCTATCTAATGTAAAATATTTTACTCAACAGCCCATAACATTGGTATAACTTTAAGTTTTTACATCGGGTTGGTTTCAAAATGTTCATAAAACTATAAGCAACTAATATATATAATAAAATTTTTTTCGAGTTTTTGACCAAAAATCAGTGGAGTTCCCCCTTAAGTAAAGAGCTGAAATGTAAAAACCGATTTTTGTAAAAAATTTGGCTTCCTCTTGTAGGGTTGTCGTTGCACGTCGTAAAGTTCCTCCCTACGAATTTATGTCATACTTAAACACACACACACACACACACACACACACACACACACGTGTGAGATCTGGGATGTCTCAAGAAAGAAGACAATGGCTGAAAGGCAAACAAGATGGGAAGCTAGTGACAAGGGGCGATGGACGCATCGCCTCATACCAAGGATAGAAGACTGGATTGAAAGAAGACATGGGGAGGTTAACCTTACGCAGTTTCTGACCGGGCATGGATGCTTCCGGGCGTACCTACACCGGTTTAAACTTGACGACAGTCCGAACTGCCCAGTCTGCCTGGAAACTAGCGAAGATGCAGAGCATATCTTCTGTGACTGTTCGCGATACAAAAGTGAACGAGAAGTACTCGAGTGCTACCTCCAGACCAGAGTGACACCTGAGTCAATGATGATAGATATGCTGATGTCGGAGGATGGTTGATGCGGAATAAATAACTACGTAAGAACCATCCTCAAGAAAGTTGTATATGACTAAGAAAAGAGAAAAGAAAGACAAGGCGAAATGCTATATGAAGATCACTGAGCCGTAAAGATGAAAGGCTCCTTGGACTGATGCAGAGGAACGTAGATCACAAAGTTGAGCTCTGACTCCCCTGCCCGATGCAGAGGAAAGTAGAAGCTAGGGTTGAGTACCTTTTAGTGCTCCTCAGACCGATGCAAAGGAACGTAGGTAACTGAGTCGGAGCCCAGACTCCCTCACCCGATGCGGAGGAACGTAGGTGTCAGGGTGTAGTCTATCCAGAAGATGACCGGACGATGCTGCAAGAAGCAGACGGTTGTATAATACAGAAAGAAGAAGACGAGTTTGATCCTGAACCCCTAATCACTTTGGTGGATGGGGGATATATGAAAATGTCAAACCCTAAAGAAGAAGCCAACTAGGCTCATTAACGGGCCCCACAGAAGTATTCTTTAAAAATGGTGCCTGTGGGGTTTCGGTGTCGGAGGGCCACTTGTGCAGAGCTTGCTCTGCCTACGCCACTTAAAAAGAGAAAACACACACACATACATACATACACACACACACACACACACACACACACACACATATATATATATATATATCGTTACGCGGGAGGAATTGGCTAGTGTGGTGTGGTTGTGATGAGCTTCTCGGCTGTGCCATCTAAGGGTCAAACTCAGGGACGTGGAAAGAGGTGCGCGGGGTCAAACTAAAATGGCCAAGAAATAAGCTTGAGTAGTTCGTTTATTTGACGTAACGGAGAGAGAGAGGTATTTAGCGCTTCGACAATAACTGACTGCACATCTGTATATGCAGTGATAAGGTGGGCGTTAGGTGTCATTCGCTAGGTTTGGCGAGCTTGCGATGCACCTTGGCTGTTACCATGCTACGCACGTTATTTCGTTTCAAGATCGGATCTTTCTAATTATTATAACTTTTATATATACATATATAAGAAAATTGCTTCTACAGCAAAATATTTAAACTTAGAAATAATTAAAATAGCATTCATATACTGTATTTTAAAACAATATTTTATTTATTGGAACAATAAATTTCGTTGGAGGAAGCTACGTGCCAATGAATTGGCAGCGGTTTTTTATCAGGTGAGATCAGTAAGTTAAATAATTACTTGTTGAAATGAGTTTTTAATATGATTATTTTTTGTTTTCTAGTATTGAAGTCATTCTGCAACTGCAGCATCAAGCCCAAAATTAATATGGCACCTTACTGTTATGAGGGGAGTTCGCACACAAATTTTTAGCCCGGTTGATTAAAGTCTCTCAGAGATAATCGAGTAAGTAGAAAATTTTTATTCAAAAATACGTGTAAAAATCGAACCATTTGTGCCCGCATTTCAAAACGACGTAGAGGATCGTAATAAAAAAAAAATTTTTTTCGTTTGTGCAAGTGGAGACTTCTCCTCTCGCAAAAACTAAAAAACTATTTTTTTTATCCCGATCCTCTACGTAATTTTGAAATGAGAGCACAATTTGTTCGATTTTTACGCGTATTTTTACATAAAAATGTTGGTGTTACACGATTATCTCTGAGAGACTTTAGTTGATCAGGCTAAAACTTTGTGTGCAATCTCCCCTAACCACCAGAACCTGATGGTTCTATTTTCAGCTTAATCACGCACATGTACGCAGAATGCGTTCACCTCCAAAAATCGCTAAAAACGGTTTTTTGGCTCTAACTCGAATTATAAGCATTTTGCAAAAAAAGTTAAATGGAAAAGTTGTAGATCTTTGAAAAATACAACTTTTTTCCATTTACATCAAATCATGAAAATGCTTATAACTCGAGTTTACAGCCCAAAATCAATTTTTTACAGGTTAAAAACCAATTATTTATTATACCATTTTTTTAAAATACTTTTTGATATACAACAACCCTATTAGCGATTTTTTGATATATAGATTCAATAATAACTTCGGTGCAACATGCTACATCTAACCCAAATAATTTCAGGAATTTTCCTATATTGTTAAAAGCTGAAATTTATATTTTGGCCTTTATCTCGTACATGCATACACGATTAAACCACTTTTTAAATTAAATTATAAGAAATGCGTTATTTAAGAAATACTCAATCACCGAATACAAGGATCAGTGAAGCCGATCCGAGTATTACTTGGCATCATATAACGACGTACGTACGCTATGATAATTATATCTTTTAAGCTGAATCAGTAAAATTCACTTCCGAAATTTAAGTGTATTATACTGAACTAGAAAAACCTAAATTCAATAAGGAAATTCGCTTAGATTGAAGAAAAGCTCTAATTAGCTTACTGAATTCCCAAACAATCAATTTTCTAATAGAAATCCTACAAACGAAATATTATCTTTTTGAAAACTGCGATACAGCAGTGTTGTATCATTTATCTGAAATTACAATAAAATAAAATTAAAATAAGGTTTATTTTAAGAACAGGTCTACAAACAAAAATAAATAATTGATAAAAATACAAGTAAGTTGCCAGTTTTCCAGTAGTTTTGATGGCTGTTAAAGGAATACCAATCACCACTTGGCCACAATGTTGAGAAACTAGAAAACAAAAAAAAAACATTAGAAATTTATACTCACAAATAATTATTCAAATCACTGATCTTACATGATAAAAAATACTCATCCATCAATATAGCAGTATAGTAGTAGTATAGTAGTGCACGAGTCTTAAATGAAGTTACGTTTCAACTTTAAGATTTTGATAGCTCAATTATCAGCACCATCAGTATCCTTAGTTTGACTCTGGTAGACGCAGTAGACCATAATCCAACAAATGCAGAATTGTTTATACACCTAGACATACAGAAAAATATTACAAAATCATACTCATAAATAATTATTGAGAGATTCAGATCACTGATCTCGGCTTAAAATTTAAAACAAGGCAGCTTTTAAGTATGTATAATTCGTATCCGAAATTACATTTGCTCAGAGAGCAAGTTAACAGGTAAATACGTAATCGTTCGAATACGAAAGAAAGATGCATTAAGGGGAAACTCCACTGATTTTTGGTCAAAAACTCGAAACAATTTTTATTATATATTTTAGTTGCTTATAGTTTTATGAACATTATAACGGTGTTATTAGACCGGGATCCTACAGAATGACGTGGTCTGCATCCGAATATAAACGATCAGTGGCGCATCCACTGATCGACAAATAAGCGAGAGGAAAAGTATGTAGCAGCTAGTTGCAGGCTTCTTGTAGGCTGTACGAAGCCTGGCCCGTAGCGCAGTTTGCTATACGTGCACGTCCTCGTGCACGTGAGCCCGCGGAGGCGTCGTGAATAATTTGGCTACGTAGCTAGTTCGCGAGATAGATTATGAGTGAATCGCATGGGAATGGACAGAGTCAGGAACAAAGTGACACAAGCCGAGTAATAGTAAAGTTTCTCTTTATGTAAAGACTCAAAGATCAGTACAAAAGCAGCGCGGAGTAAGAGAGACGGAGCAGAGCGAATAATGCCGAGAGAGAGAGTATTGCGATCGGGCAGGTACTTACAGTGGTGCTTCGTGAAGCTGGACAAAGGCCTCGTGGCTTGGACCGGAGCGGCGCAGGACGGAAGACCAGGGCTCGACGCTGGAAAGCAGGACGGAAGCCTCAAAGCCTCGTGTGTGGCCGGGTGCAGCAGGAAGTCAAACGGCAAACCAAAGGGCACGCGGTGCTGAACAGCAGCAGGATAATTCCAGCGACACACGGGGATTCTGGTCACGGACGCAGCAGCAGTCCTCTGGACGATGAACGCACGCACGGATCTATATAGCACGGAAACGAGGAGGCAGTATCGGCACGACTGCACTGTACGGCGGTAAGCTTACTCTAAGTGTTACGGGCGCGAGACGCGACCGGCGTTGAACAGTGTAATCCTTTTCTCTCTCCTCTCTCATCCCTCCTCTCTTCGAAGAATGCTCTCGGTCGGGGTGTGTCGCGTTGTCAGCGGATGCTTCGTCTCTCTCCTCTCGCTCTTCGGTCAGGTTGTGTGTGACGGCGCCACACATACTAGCATCACGGCGGCGCGGTGCCTATTCTCTCTGTGTGCGTGTATGCTTCTTCATCCGCTCGGACATTAGCCTCCTGGTCTGCTGGTGGACAATAGAATGTGGTATACCACATAGAGATTGATTTTACAGGTCGGGGAGAGAGATGTTTATTTATAGTAGGATCATACAATATAAGGGGAGAGAGGACGTCTAACGAGTGCACACAGAGGCAACTCGTTATAACATTTGAAACCCAACCCGAATGTAAAAACTTAAAGTTATACGCAAGTGTATGGGAAGTTGAGTAAATATTTTACATTAGAATAGCATACAAAAATAAAAACTTTAAACACGCGTTTTCTCGTAAACTTGTTCGTTCTTGACTTTAAAAGTTCCTTGCGCAAAGGCATTTCTATTAATAACCTTTTGAAAATTTTTCATGGTCGTATAACATTTGAAACCAACCGATGTAAAAACTTAAAGTTATACCAATGTTATGGGAAGTTGAGTAAAATATTTACATTAGATAGCATACAAAAATAAAACTTTAAACGCGTTTTTCTCGTAACTTGTTCGTTTGACTTTAAAAAGTTCCTTGCGCCAAGGCATTTCTATATAATCCTTTTGAAAATTTTTCATGGTTATCTTTAGAACATTTGGAACAAAACTTAATATTTTAAGTTAAGGTATCTGTTTTAGAAAAATTTGTTTTATTATAAATATTAGTAAATTATAGGGTTTTTTCATAGATTTAGTTGTTTAATAAATTCTTGATTTATTACAGATGAACTATGAGAGTTCCCGCAATAAAAAATATTAACTTTTGTTAAGTACGGGTCAAAATGTATGTCCAAATTTTTTGGATTAATTTACTCAAAGCCCTGTGCGCAAGCAACTTTTTCAAAAACCTTTAATTTTAATGATTATTTTTTGTTTTTTTATCATAACTTGAGTATATGTGTATAAAAATGGCCCAAAATTGCTATGTAACCTTCTTTTATCACCACAATCAAACCCCTAAAATCTGACAATGGATGGGGCAAAAGGTAAGAAAAATTAAAAGTCAGTGTTCCACCTTAAGAAGAAAATATCAGCGTATTCGATCAACAACTCTTTTAGCTGTTGTGCATATTCCGGTGGAAAAGCGTGTTTCACTTCGCTGAAAAAATCAGGAGGAGGTGTGATTTTCTCGTTTGACGGGCTGTTATTTCGCGTCAGAAAAACTCTGTGGCGCGATTCAACACCGAAATAAATGCAATCGAAATTATGATCTTGTACGACCTTTTGTTCTTTTAGCCACGTTCGTCTAAGCGTAACATCCGAGTTGGAATCGTCACTTATTAAAAATTTTACTTCGTGTGTATATTTATTTATCGAAACTGGTAATGTGCATGCGCCAAACACAACAAACGTCTTATTTCTACAGGCAGTGTGTACCGTAATTTGCACTTTCTCGCGGTGGACGTCAGATGGTACGAATTTCTCGCGTAAAAAGCAGTCACTAGCGGCTGAATCTATCAAAGCGCTTGTTTCTTGACCGTTGATTTTAACGCGTCCACGTCGTCGATGTCTGTGCTGATGCATTCATTGCGCGGCTTTTCCTGGGGCGTACCCGCGCTGTTCGCCGCCCCGGTTTGGTTTCCCGTCTCCTGCCGATTGGGATTTAACGGGCAATCACGATTCCAGTGTTTTTCTGGACAGAAATGGCATCGCGGAAGCTGTCGAGCGCTGTTTTGTGTGTTTTTCGGTACAGTGCCTGTTTGTGCGTCATTTTTCGGTTCCGGTTGTTGGATAAAAGAGTTCGCTAATGATAAGTTCGTGGCTGTATTGCGTCGTGCAACAATACGTTCGTCCGCTTCGTCATGCTCGATCTGCGAAGCTTTTAAGATCAGATCTGCTACTGTATCGAAATTTGACGAGCGTAACAACTTTTTCGTCGAGTTGCGGAGCGATTCTACTAGTACCGACACGAGTTGTTCTTCCGTCGTTTCGGGACGGCTAGTGAAGACGCCGTGCTAGTAAATGACGCTTTTCAAGAAAAAGTGACGTACTCTCTTTGTCGGTTTGCGGTTGACCGTATAATTTCGCGCGTAATTTCATCAGAACTGTTGGTGAGGCGTATTTTTGGCGTATGAGTTCACAAAATTTGAACCAAGTCAAATTTATGCCTTTGTAAACGGCCCACCAACGAGCAGCATCGTCTTTTAGACATCGAGACGCTTGTCTGACGCATGAGTGAGGCTCGGTGTTGTTTAATCGGAACGTATCTTCGCATGCGCGTAAAAAGATTTCCGGATCTTCGTGGTCTTTGCCAGTAAACTCAGGTAAAAGATCGGTGTTGCTGTTACCGACGAGTGCGCGTATTCATCAGTTGCGGTTTGACAATTTCAAGAATGAGTTGCGCGGAAAGAAAAAGAAAAAAAAATAGCGCGACTCGATTCTCGACTAGTAGTTGATTGCCCCACGTTACGGCTCCAAATTGATGACCGCGGGCGTTCTCAGGTCTGGCCCGGACATCAAAGAGGGAATCGAGGGAGCGGGATCTTAAAAAAATCACCTTGACTCAACTCGAAGTGCGCGGCGGTAGAGAGAGATCGACCGAAAAAATCTCGTTATTTGCGGCTGCGCGTTCCGATGCGTCTCTGAGACACGAACGTTGTCCAGGTGACGAATTCCTCGTTACCACTCGGCTGTTCGCTGTGCGTAGCACGAGCAAACGAGCCACCCCGTATGCACTGGGCCAATGCGTTGCATTCGCCCTGGAGCGAGGGTAAGCGGAGGATCTCCGTATGCCCTGAGCGACGAGCGTCGCTTGTTGGCGAGAGTCGAGGAGATGTCGTAGACGTTGTACGCGCCCGAGAGCAGCAGCGGTCCGTACGAACTGATCGTCGGGAGACGAGTGAGGAGACTGCGCGCGCGACTGGGCCTCTTTATAACTTCTTGCGGAGTCACAGCGATGCGCGCTGATTGGTTGGTTGCGACGCGGAAGCAGCGAGAACGTTCCCCCTCCCGGCTCGCGGGCGTCAAATTTATATTTACAAACAGAAGATTATCATGAACACTGAAAATATGCAAGCCATAAGAAATCTGTTGACTGAACTTATTCAGGAAACAAAGCATTTTAAGTTAAAACTTATTGAAGATACAATATCAATTTAATATACAGTTCAAGTTTATTGTAATATTTTAAAAATTACCTTGTCAGATTGGATAAATCCATATCCAGATTCGTATTAAAGTAGTTCAAGTATCCCAGAACGCCAACCAACACTCCAGGACAGCATCAATTCAGTTACAAGATCGTCCTCCGTTTCATTTTGTTTATTGATGAAAAACTAAAATTTTCTTTTTATGTATTAGAACGCCATAAAAACACCGTAAGTATACAATGAAACGGGCTTGGCAAGTTACGTAGTCAGTATCTTGAGAGTTGTTCCTTATTGATCATTATATAACTTAACTTTAAGTTAAGTAAGCCCTTCATTGAAAAACAAAAATTTTGTTGCTTCATTATGATTAAATATAATAAACTTGACTTTGTTTGATTGATTTCAGATCTTTTGCTTCCTCCTAGAGGAAGCTTTGTAATAGTAAAATTTTCGGTTTCGCTAAATCTTTATAGAAACATGTTTTGAGATGTTAGAAGTTCGAATTACGTGATTTTAGGAAATGTCTGTATGGATGTGTGTGTGTGTGTGCGTGTGTGTGTGTGGATGTGTGTGTGTGTGGATGTATACCGTCATATTTCTGGAACTACTTCGTCAATATTAATCAAATTTAACATGCATATTTATTTTTGAATTCTGAATTCGGGAAAAACATTTTTTTTTTAATTTTTTTAATTATTTTTTTTTTATGGCGATTTTTTGATTTAAAAAAATTTTTTTTTCCGTTTTTTTCAATCATCCCGTTGTTACAAACAATTCAGCTAAAATGCATTTTAAAGATAATAAAATTAACTACTTTTCCCCGTTTGGTCCTCGGGATCGACCGCTCCGTTCGGCAGATAAAATGAAAAAGGTGATTTTTTTTTAAAAATTCATATCTCTGAAACTAAACATCATAACCTCACGAAAAAAATCATGTTGATGGGTCACATGTCAAACTATATTTCATTAAAATTTCAAGTGATTTGTCTACGTATTTTTTCAGTAATAAATCGAAAACTGAAAAAAATGAGTTTTTTTTGTGCCTCGATTACGGGCGTAAAAAAGCCTAATTGCACTTGAGATTTTGGGAAAAGGTAGATATTTTATTTGTCTTGGTTAAGTTCATTGCGCAGCTTTTAAACCCGTATGGTTCTCAAGATATCAAGGTTTGAATTTTTTTTTTTAAATTTTTTGATTTCTTATATCTTTAAAACAATGTAGTCAAATGCCTCAAAATTTTATGTGGTGATTCATCATAAACAAAGCTATCCGCTGTTAAAATTTTAAACGATTTTGTTGAGCAGTTCTCAAATAAAGAGCTAAAATGTAAAAACCGATTTTTTCAAAAATTTGGCTTTTTCTTCTAAGGGTGTGGTTGCACGTTTTAAAGTCCCTCCCTATGAATTTATGTTATACTGATATGTATATGTATGTATATATATATATATATATATATATATATATTGCTACGCGGGAGGAATTAGGTAGTGTGTTGCGTCGTGGTGAGGTTTTCAGCTGTGCCGTCTAAGGATCAAACCCAGGGACGTGGAGAGGAGTGCGGGGTTAAACTAAAAAGGCCAAGGAGTAAGCTTGAGTAGTTTGTTTCTTGGCTTTTGCCATGCTACGCACGTTATTGTGCGTACATGACAATATATAAAAAAAAAATATATATATATATATATATATATATATATATATATATATATATATTCAAAATATTTAATTCAAATTAAATTTAATTAACATACATTGTATGTACATTAAGACAATATATTTAAAATTTTTGAATTATAATTTAAAACTTCTTCGACGATTTCATCCGTTTCAGATCCACAAGATTTGGAACCTGATAAGCTGATTGATTTCGTATTCGGAGTTCTGATATACAACCTGTGTATGAATAATGGAAATGGTGAATAAACGTTACAAAAAAATGGTGTACAGTAAAAATATTTTATTTTCTTTAGTTTTTTTTTTTTTTTTGAAGGGGGTGAGGAGGTGGAAATCTTCTAAAAGACACCTTTTAGATGGAGATAAAGGTAGTGTCGGATTCATCACATTAAAGTGATGCCTACCGACTAAAACCACCTCCTCAGGGGGCTAACTCAGAGGTTATATGCCCAGGTAAAAAAGAAGGAAGTGAGAATTAGATGAAAGAATTAAAGAGATTTGTATGCTTCGCAGTTTAGAAAGTCACCTCACTTTTCATAGGGTGGAGAAGAGGAGAATATGACGCTATAGTAGCGAAGCTCGGTTTGATTTAGCAGTGAAGCTTTCAGAAGAAAGGTGATGAGGTTGTGTGTATATGTAATTGTATCAGTGTGCGCACGTTGTGGTAAATGAGTAGGTGAGGATGTGTGGTGTAATTGGCTGTAAGTGTCGCGGGGCTCACATATTACTAAACAGCTTTTAATTACATTACTTTATATTTCATCCTTAACCTACTAGTGAGAATTTTACTATTATGAAGTGAACTGCATTTAATATATAATCGGGGTATTTTATTGTTGTGAGTCTCTTTGCCACAGAGTATTAAAAACATCGTTTATTCACATTATTTAACTTTACTCTACTAATTTTTTTGTCATAAGTAAATTTTAAATTACTTAGTATTATTTTGTTGAATTTCTTCTAAAAATATAATGTACATATCTTTACTGCATCTTGGCCAGCTACTTTTTGTTATGTTTAAATCATCTACTCTATACCATGTATTATTCAATGTCACCATATTTGTGTAATGTCCCGAATGAATGCTTAAACCGTGGTGAAAGATTGCATTAGTAACTTTATATATTTTGTTATCTATGTATAAATTTGTGTTAGACACATTTTTAATTTTACATTCAGTCAGTTTTATTATATTTTTTGATGCATTGATCCTAAATAATATCAATTGTATAATAATAATTTTATTGTTAGCAATATTTACTCTAGTAAGTAAGTAGTCTCAATTTTTCATTGTTTACGTACGAGCCGCTAAAGCAGACAGAACCAAGAATCGTCCGATTTCTATAACTTACAGCAATGAATATAGACCTTGTATAGAAGAACACTCATGGGTTAGGAAATCGGGGACGAGAATTTGGAGGACAGGCCATTAGTTTTGTCCCCCATCCGCTAGGTGCGCTACGTTAGCTACGTATGGCATGTAAGTGCGAGAGAGATAGCACTATAACCCATATAAGCATATGGCTAATGCTGACCACGTGCGGGACTGTTGACACCGGCATTTTTAAGTCATTCAAGAAATTTAAAGTGCAATTGATTATTTAAGTGTGTGCAGGGTGTAGTGATAGCCTCCAGGAACAACACCGTCTTCAAGGAGTATTTTAGTCTCATCGTTTTTAAGATTATAAACTATAAATCGAGGAGTTTTTTAACGTGATTTTTTAAATTAGGATATCGTTTATTCATTCAAATTTATTGTTAAATATAAATATAATTGTAAATAGTTCTTTTTTTCAAATATAGCTATTAAAATAATTAATTTTATGATGGCTACTAAAATTTTTATAAATATATCTTTAATTATTGACTATACAGTTTTAATCAATATTCTTTTAATTAATTCTTTTAATGTCGCTCCCAACAAAACTATAATATTATTTCTTAAAATCATATTTCACTTGAGACTTTGGATTTTTCAGAATAAAACAAGCTGAACCATTGCATGAATGAACAGGTTTCAACGCGTAAATAACACCATTTCGTTGTCTTTTTTCTAAATGTTTCATCAACTTGATGGTATCACAACTGAAAAAGCAAAAGTCATGTGTATAAAAATATTATAAAAGTCATATATACAAAAAAAGTATAATATAATACTTTTTTTCTCCACACGGCGCGTAAAGTGCGTACTGTACGTCCTCGTGGAGAAAAGTAGTATATTCACCATGGGAGTAAGTAGATAAAGCCTCAGATCGCATATTTTTCGAAAATTATATGCGATCGGAGACATTCTCTACTTTTACTCCCTTGGTGCATAATCTACTAATTTTAATATCTCTATATTAAATACCTCTATAAATTGTAGGCTGCTGGTCATTCCTTTTGCCACAAATAGAGCAAATTTCAGAAGCTGTGGGCTCATCAGAGTCTTTTACATGACACATAATTCTCCTCTCATAAGGCTCTAATTCTTCGTCATGCGTCTAATTAAATTGAAACATTATCACATGAAATATTCACATTCTTCTACCTACATTTTTAAGAGTATTTTAAGTACATTATAAAGCATTATTGTAATTATCATTAAATAACTCACATTTAATCCTCGTATATAAAAACTTGAATCTCTGTTTAACGGTTTACTACAAATTTTGCATAATTTTTGAGAATTTTTTTGAACGTGACAATATCCATAGAATAGTTGATTCTTCACATAAACAATTTTCTATAAATGATTTTTTATTAATTTTTAATTTATTTAGAACAATTTACTTAGAAATCTATTTAATTTGAATTATCTTCTTACGTATCCAGCAGAATAAATAAAAACAACATCATCATCATCATCTTCAGACGCTAGAACAACTTTTTCTCCGTAATACATTTCAGACCAGGTTCGAGTATTTGTAAATAAAATACACTTATTTATAAAAGAACACGGATCACAGACTATATTGGAATTCTTTATAAGAAATGAGTCTATTCGTAACAGCTGTCAGACTCTGACTGATAAAAACAATAACATGCACGATATCGTTGATTTCGTTGTCAAGTGCTAAGGTTGCTATGCTCAATTCATAAATGAATCTTTAAATGAATCATAATCAGGTTATTTGATCACACCGGCTGTCATCAAAACATACGCAACGTCATTGAAGTATAAAGTACGATCGCGGACGCTAGAGCTTTTACCTTATATTCTTATAAAATGGTCTTTTTAACATATTAAAATAATCTGAAAAAGCTGTGAGAGCTGCTGACAATTCAGCGGTTATAGTTATACTTAATCTGATTATGTTTTTTTTCTATTATCCTGTAAAGTTTTATTAATAAATGCTTCTCGTTTATTTCCCACTTATTCTTGAAGTACACAATGTAGTTTGTATAGACTACAATGGTTTTGAGATATCAAGGTTTAAATTTTTTTTTTTTTTTTGATTCCTAATATCTCTAAAACAGTGTAGTCAAATGCTTCAAAATTTTATTTGGTGATTTACCATAAACAAAGCTATCTGCTGTTAAAATTTTAAACAATTTCGTTAAGCAGTTCTCCAGTAAAGAGCTGAAATGTAATGACCGATTTTTCTCAAAAATTTGGCTTCCTCTTATATGGATGTCTAGTGCTTCTACAACAAAATAATTAAACTTGGAAATATTTAAAATAGCATTCATACACTGTATTTTAAAACAATATTTTATTTATTGGAACAATAAATTTCGTTGGAGGAAGCTACGTGCCAATGAATTGGCAGCGATTTTTATCTGTGATTTCGTTACAGAATAGATAAAACTCGCCTAACCTTTTACTTTTTTAAAAGTTAATTTTTTTCAGAGATTTCAGTTCTTTTTAGGATTCTTTTTTGAGTATTTTATATTTTTCCTAAAAATAAAATATAAGCATCTTTAACGAATCTGGCTTTTTCGTAACATTTTTATCACTAGCATGTAATCACTGATTGTTCTGATACACCAGCCTCGAATGATTTCTACACCTAGATACTAATAAAAAATACGGTGCGAACTACCTAGACCTCGTCATCGGTCACCCCGTATACCTAGACTGATAGCCCTCGAATGATTTTCACATCTAGACACAAAAAGATACGGTGCGAACTACCTAAACCTCGTCATCGGCCACCCTGTACATCTAGACACCACCCTCAAATTTTTTCTACACCTACACGGAAAAAATTTTACAATAAAAATTACTAGAAATTAAGTATCAAAATTACCGTGCTAGCACAGTAACGCTCGGACGCCGCGCCATCTGAAGCATTTTTACTGATCGGCACAGTAAAATTTTCGGTACTTTGTTATTTTTCTCCATAGCCTCTATATTATTATATTTTGTTATATACATGCGCGTGACGCATTCTCAACGTCATATAATTGATAAATAAAGGGTTATTCATAAATGTCAGACTTTAAACCAAGAAATTCGTTGGATTCAACGAGCGTACATCGGGGTTAGATTTGGAGGTTATGGAAGCAGATGACGCACATGGACGCGCATGAATTCCTGTGCAGCACGGTAAAAATTGTCGCCATCAAAAAATTTACAGTGCTGGTTCAGTAAAATTTACGGGGAGCAAGATAAATAATATCTTAATTCAGATAAAAACTTCCGGAAAGACATGGCGCCCCACGATTACCGTGCTATTCCGGTAATTTTTACTGGAAAATTCTTTCCGTGTTGACACAAAAAACCACGAAGCGCACCACCTAGACCTCGTCGTCGGCTACCTCAAACACCTAAACACCGCCCTCGAATGATGTTTACACCTAGACACAAAAAGCTACAATGCGCACCACCTAGACTTCGTCATCGGTCACCCCCCTGTACACCTAGACACCGCCCTCGATTGATTTTTGCACCTAGACACAAAAAACCAAGGAGCGCACCAGCTAGACCCCGTCATCGGCTACCCTGGCTACCAAGTTACTGTTACTGCTCCGGAACGCAGAGTATGCACCGGCAACATGATATATGAGAAAGCAATCCCCAAATGACTCTGGGCCGTATGCGGCTAAGTTCACGGTCCTTTGACTTTCAGATCAGCTGCTTTTATGATAATGTAGAAGGAAAGACGTTGAAACATTTCGTTTCGTTTTATATAATAATTAATATACTTGTTAATTTTATTATCTTATTATATATATAAAGTTTTATCTCCGAAATTTATATTCTGAAACGACGTTTTCCAACTGAAATTGTTACCGCGCTAATTGATATATACATGTATATTCACCTTCTACAGTCAACTTCACGGTCCTACCACATTTCGGACTGAAGAATAAATACGTGATTTCAGCATTTTTGGATTATATACTCACATATTATAAAAATAAGCAGCTTTTTCACTAATATTTTTGTTGGAAATCATAGTTTAGCTCAGAAAACATGCTAATAAGCTAAAAAAACTTACTAACAGTAATGATAAGTATTTTTGCTTCCTCCTCAAGAGGAAGCTTTGTAATAGTAAAATTTTCAGTTTTGCTAATACTTCGTGGAAACGCATTTGGAGGTGTTTGGAGTACGAATCATACGTTTTTAGAAAATGTCCGTGCGGATGGCTGTGTGTGTGTGTGTGTGTGTGTGTGTGTGCGTGCGTGCGTGCGTGCGTGCATGCGTGCGTACGTATACTGTTATAATTCTGGAACTACGTGATCGATCGTAATAAGATTGGACGTGCATATATGTTTTCTGATTCTGAATTCGAGTAAATTTTCTTTTAAGATTTAGACTATTTTATGACCATTTCATGGCCATTTTTCGATTTTTGAAAAAATATTTTTGCTTTTTATTATGATATGATTTATACAATATATTCAACAATAGTGTACCTAAAAGACTGCTACCCACAAGGTTGGAATATTTTCCCCCTTCTCCGACGCCCGCGCTCTCTCGTCTTAAGAGAGCTCGGGGCTTCAGTCCCGAGCGGATCTCCGGTGAGACCTCTCTCCCAGGAGCTGTGGAATACAGAAAACTATTACGAGGGTCTAAAAGGCGACTGTGGGAGTACTGAAATGAGCTTTTAAATTTTAATAGGCGGTTATGGGAGTATAGAAAACAACGTCAATGGTCTGAAAGGCGGCTGTGGGTATGCAGAAATCGTGAAAAATAATTTTTTTTGTGAAAAAGTTATTTTTCACAAAAAAATGAAGCCACCCGCAATTTTGTTACTTGCAGTTGTTTACGTTATTATCGATTCCGCAATTACTGGTATTTTTTTTATTACGATATATGTAAGTTATTTTAGGAGTTCACGGAGCTCTATCCTTTTGATATCCACCTTAACCCCCACTCCCCTGATACCCCTCCCTTACAAGTGTCTTCCTAACCTATCCTTTTAGTATCGAATAGTAGCGAATATTTAAATCAAAGAATGAGTTGATTGTCACATGTAATTATCTTCTACTAGCAGAATAGGAGGAAGCTAAGTGCCAATGACTTGGCAGCGGTTTTTTTTTTTTTGTATAATGAAAAATCCGAACACCAATATAGAAATAAATATGTCACGGGCGCCGCGGCTTCGTCTGCTTCTCAAACTCGCCTTCGTGGCGCTACCGCGCCACTTGACAGAAAAAATTTTTCAATATTACATCATAAACGAATGTTTTATTCAAAAGAATATTTTTAGTTTTTTTCTTGCAGGATTTAAGGGGACAAGCCACTTTTAAACCTGAAAAATAAAATTCTTATAAATAATTAAAAAAATAAAATATAATTGTTGTATTATTTTTATACTAATATTAGATTGAATTACATGTATTTTTACCATGGTAAATCCATATTAGCACCTACTTACCCATAGTGACACTCCGTATACTGTTTTAAGTATTTTGGCACTGTTCGTAGGATTCCGAATGACCACATGGTTCTATTGGGCTGAAATTTTATGAGCATGCTTTGTACACTTGTACTTTTGGTATGAATGAAGGGATTTTGATTTGAATACTTAGAAAATGTTTAACAATGAAAATACTGAATTTTTTGTCTTTTCTAACTTATTTATGCCACATTTTCTTTCATAAAAGATTTTTTAAGCTTGTTATTTTGAGTCAGAGATTTAAACGCTGACTGGGACCGTTTGTGCAATGAAGGGAGTTGTGCAAATAATTTACACAATTTAATAACAACAAGCGCTCTTGAAGAGCTAAGTATATTGAAATAGAAAAAGGAGTGTGCTACACTTGTGCTTGGCAAGGAAGCGCGTTTAAATAACGTGAGATGTAACAAAGTAATAATTGGCTAAACGGTCGTTCTCTGAGAAATAAGAACGAAGTATGTAGCTGACGCAGAGCAGTGCGTTCAGCTAGGACTCTACAGCTCGACTGGCGTTCCAGCCGAGCAACAGGTACACCGGAGAAAGCGAGAGAGAGGAAACGAGCGAGCAATCGTGCGTTTCCATGACAACCCCCTACTCGATTGCGCAGCAGACTAGCTGCCTTTCAGAAAAGCTACATCGCAGCTCCAGCTCTCTCTCGCTTCCTCAGCGTTAAATCTACTGACTAACGCGAACATTCAGGCCCCCTTGCTGACTCGCAGCAACAAACAGAGCAGGCATGCAACAATAAAAAAAGATAGGAAAGCCTACAACGGATAGAACTATTCCCTAGCAATAAATGATCAGTCTTCGCAAGCATAGATAGGAAAACCCCTGAAATGACCGTCATATACATATAAGTAGTCAGCCAGCTAAGCTGAAAATAACAAAAGCTATACATAGGTTTTGAGAACAACTATGAATTTAAATGACTCGAGTTTAATGCAAAATTAATCAACTAAATTTTAATAAAAATAAATCTTCAAAAAATCAAACTCGAAGCATACTTTAATTAGCGTAAAAAGAGACCTGCTAATCACGAGCTAATGACTCTAAAGTGTTTTTGTTGTTGTGTGTCTTCAGTGATGACTTGAGCTCTTCACTCTTGATCAGATCCTTGACTAGACGTCTCCTTGAGACGTGAGCGGACCCTTTCAGCTTCGGCATCTGTGGGCAGGTAGATAACCTTAACCACTGGGCATTGCATCGCGGATGAGCGTCTTGACCGTCACAACTTGTATCTGGCCATCTCGACCAGGAAGCACTTTTGTAACTCTTCCCATAGGCCAGTGGGCAGAAGGGCTGAGGTCCTCCTTGAGCAAAACCAAGTCGCCCTCAACCAGCAGGCGGCCGGGGTAAAGCCATTTGTTTCGCTGCTGCATGTGATGCAGCACCTCCATCCTTCATCTAGACCAGAAATGGTTGCGCATAATCGAGAGATGACGCCATCTGCAAACTCTGGAATTTAAGTCTGTGTCGTGAAATGGTTCAGGGAGTGCCCTTAAGGAGACTGATAGGAGAGATGCGCCCAAAATGGAACGTTTCCCTGAATGGAATATTTTCAGTTCCCAGCATCTGGCGCGAGATGGCGGCACTTGAACGCGGCAGTTAGGTAGTTTTTGGTGTTCAAAAAGTCATGCTCTGTGGCCGTGTCGCGCGGGCGAGAGGAGAGAAAGTAGCTCACAAAGATTTGTTTTTCTCGTGTTGAAGCTGCCAAAAGATAATTTCTGGTTTCTGCCAGGTCGACATCAGATAAGTTCAATCAGTTTTACCGCCATAGACGTTTAGTTCAAAGTTTGAACTTTCGAAAAAAAACCAGAGTTAGTGCTGTATCTTGCTCCGTTCCGATGTACGACCTCAAAGCGAAAACGACCTTTTTTCCCAGAATGGAACGAAGCATGTTTTCCCAGTATGGAATGTGTTTTAGAATAGCATTGCCATGCCGATTGTTTGATTTTTTAATGTTAGATGAATATGTTAGATATGTGAGCGATGGCAGATGTTCCGGATCCCCTTAACGGTGCGTCAATTAGAAAATGCCCTGGAGTAAGAGCCACGGTCGGTTCAGAGCTGATTGGGCACAATGGTCTGGAGTTCAAGTACGCCTCAATTTGTGCTGCCACCGTGGATATTTCCTTGAATGTCAAACGCGTCTCTCCAATTACTCTACGGAAGTGGTGCTTGAAACTCTTGACCAACGCCTCCCACAATCCGCCGAAGTGTGGGGGTCTAGGTGGGATGAACATACATTTAGTGTTGTCCTTGAGCACAGCCTCGGCCACCTCCTGGGAAAATGCAGATGTGCTCTGAAACAGTCGATCTATTTCAGCAGCTGCACTCTTGAAATTTGTAACATTGTCGCTCATTACCGCCTCGCACAGACCACGGCAAGCCGTGAATTTCCGATAAGCAGCCAGAAATGCTGCGGTTGTCAGGTCCGACACAACTTTTATGTGCACGGCTCGAATTATCATACAAATCAAGATACAAACAAAGCCCTTGGTAGTCTTGGCTCCTCGCCCTCGAGAGAACAGAATGGGGAATGGCCCTGCGTAATCCACGCCCGTTTCCAAAAACGGTCTCCTTGGAGCAACTCATACAGCCGGAAGTGGTGCCATTTGATGTTGCATAGGCTGCGCTGCGTATCTTATGCAGCGCAGGTATCGTCGATAAACTCCTTGGACGAGTCTTAGTCCCCTAAGAATCCAATACGTCCTGTTCACGCAGTTGAGCATCAGCTGCACATCATCGTGCATTGTTTCTCGATGCACCTCCTCGACGTACCTTTTTACTATCGGACTGGAGCCAGGGAGGATGACCGGGTCCGTCTCGTCGTAATGCAGAAAGGAGTTCTGCAACCGCCCTCCGACTCTGAGCAGTCCTCGTTCACATATAAACGGAGCCAAGCGAAGCAGTGGGCTTCGAGTAGTCAGTTTCTGGCCACTCCCGATGGCCTGAAGTTCTTTCTCGAAATGCTGCGCCTGGATATAGCGAGTCAATCCCACTCGAGCCGCATCCATCTCTTCGGCACTCAGTGGTCTAGAGCAGAGGTCTCCCTTTGGCTTGGCCGCATTGAACCGCAACCTATAATAATACGCCAGGACTCGTATACCTTACCAAAAGTGGAAAACTTGTCCAGGTACGACAACGGAGGCGAAACTTCCTCTTGTTTGGTCGACCTCTTCAAAGCCACCTGAGCCTGCACGCTCAAATCCGCCATGTAGGCTGGTCTATCTGCCTTCCAATCTCTCCTGATCCAGTCAGGACCCTCCCACCACAGGGTTGTTCTCAGACCTGACGTGCCTCCACTGCACACCAAGCAGCGTAGTCACGATCTGACTCACTCTGTTGGCGATGAAAGTTGGCCATCTAGAAAGATGGCTGCCCAGCCAATCCAGTACCACTTTTGAGTCCGTCCAGCAATACACAGCCTTAGGCTTCAATAATACACCGTCCATCAGGTGTTTTAGTAACTTAGTTAGCACATCAGCACCACAAAGCTCCAACCTAGGCAAATTCTCCGTTTTAATCGGTGCGACTTTAGTCTTAGACATGATCAAGGTAGCCTTTCCAGGGACTACCATATACGCTGCCGCTACATACGCGCGCCCTTAGCGTTACATCGGAAGATCCGTGAAGCTCCCATGCTGTCTGAGAAGTCAAACCAAACCACCTTGGTATACGAACCTGAGCCAATTCAGAAAGCTCAGCTCTCAACGCTTGCCATTGCACCAACAAATCACCAGTCAACGGCGCATCCCAATCCACGCCATGTATCCACAAATCTTGAAGCATGAGCTTGGCCCTAACAAAAACAGAAGCCAGCTAACCCAACGGGTCAAACAACTTCGATATTTCCGACAAAATACTCCTTTTCGTGATGATCCTTAGAGCGTTTGGCACGTTAACCTCAAATCGAAACGAATCACTAGTTGGCATCCATTTCAAGCCCAACGTAGACACAGCCTCATCCCAATCTAACGACAATTCTTTCTGCTTATCGGCTTGTATACCGTACATGCGACGAAGTACTTGCGATGCGAGGGGAAAGTCTACATCCCTCCTGAGCAAGTTGCAACAGTGTGCGAATCGACAAGTACGAAGCAGATTTGGTACCGTAGGTAACGGTTAACAAACGAAAGTCCTCTATGGGCTTCGAAACATCGTCCCGCCAAACAATTCTCTGATAATCGACGTCGCGCGTCGTCAGGCTGAATCCTTATTTACCTAAACTCCTTTACCATATCTGCCGTAAAGACAACCCCGAAACAACGCCAAATGGTGATGATGACTGTCACATCAGACTGGAGTTTTTTTTCCAGTCAGCAAAACATCGTTGAGAGTGATTTTCCCATAAGAGCCGTTAAATACCACTCGAAACTTCCCTTCCGGACCTACCTCAATCGAATAAATCGGATGATGTGAAAAATAAAACACGTTCTCCGAGCGATGAATACGAGTCACTCTCTCCATGTGACCTAACCTCAAATAATCGTCCATAAATTTAGAGTATGCAGCACTCAACTTCACATCCTGCGCTCGACGCTTCTCCAAGTGGAGCAAACAAGCAACAGCAACCTGCCGAGTGTGTGCGAAAGAAACTTCTTGAAGCCTTTCCGAAAATGGCAACCTAACAACAAATCGACCCTGAGGGTCTCGATAAACCGTAGAAGTGAAATAATCTTCACAGTACTGATCTACCTTAGACAGTACTCTCTCTGAACAAATCTTCTCAAAACTCCAAAACTTCTCTAAAAGCGAAGAGATAGAAGGCTCTACTCGAGCGTGACACACCTGTGTCTGAGAAGTGTCAGACGGACTTCTAGACGAAGCTTTGCCCATCAAAATCCACCCCAGAGCGGTTGCCTGGGCGATTGGCGAATCCGTTCCTCCTACCCTCAACCCTGGCCGAATGATAGCGGCATAGACTTCTGCGCTCAGAACGCAATCGATTCTCCTGACGGATTCTCTAACGGCTGTGATACACAGCAAATATTTATTTTTATAAAATATGAAACTTGTATATTTATTTATTCATTCTGTACTGTGCTACGACTGATACGATGTAATTTTGAAAATGTTTTTTTCGAATAAATTACTTACTTACTTACTTACTTACTCCTTGATTTGGCAAAGTCGGGATCGGCAAGTTTCAGATCCGCAATGTGCTCCCAACTAACAGAGTCGATCTTCTCTCACGGCATGAAGTTTGTTACCTTGCTCAGAACCAGAGCCTTGAACTCAAAACTAAACTCAACATCCACTCTGGACCTCAACAACAGCGAAACCTCGCCCTTTGACAAAGCTGACGCTCCAACACCAATTACTGATACGGACACTGGTCTGACTGAGCTCGACGAGCACTAGACAATCCGGTTTGAAACAAAAGAAACTTCCGCGCATGGATCAACCAAACAACGCGTTGAAACTGAATTCCCATTCGAGGCTTGTAGCAGAACCTGGGCTGTGGCCATCAGCCGAGTCCTGACAACTACTGCAGTGCACGCTGATGCATCTTTATTTATGCCATCCTCTTCCTTTGCCTTTTCCTTTTGCCCATTAGGGTGTTTGTGTATCTTTGCATTTCACGCATTTGTGAGAACCCTTGCTATAAGCCTTGCCTGAAGACGTGGCAGCTGCATTGGCCGAAACTGAGCCCATTTTAGATGAGCAATTGGACCCCGAAACTCTATGATTATTAGACGTAGGAGAATCTGGACAAATGTCCAGGCTGAGTTTCAAAGAATGTGCATGAGTTTCAATAAAAGACGCTACACTTTTGAAAGTCGAAAAACCCTTAACCGATTCTTGCGAGATACGCTAACTTTTGGCGGTTTCTGAATCCAACTTCCTCTCAACCAGATGTACCATCCAACAATTCCACTGATCAGCTGGACAGCCCACATCAGTAAATACTTTCATGGCTACCTCAGCCGTATCCAACAATCTAATCAATTCTTCAGCCGATTCCTTCTTTTCCGGCTTCAAACCAATGAGCACTTCCATGTACGTATGCATACGCGCGACCGGGTTATCATACAGATGCAACAACTTTTTTCAAGCTACCTCGAAACTGGATCCAATCACCTTAAGCCCAGCCAAGCGAAGCGCCGCCGAACCCTAGGTACTGCATCTTAAGTGCAGGTGCCATGGTCTTGCTCTTGACCATCGAGCAGAATTTTTCCTTAAAGGATTCCCATTCCGTCGGTTTTCCAGAGAACTTGGGAATGTGGAGCTTTGGCATGCTATGATATTCGATAGCACGGACTTCCCTATGGATAATTGCAGCCTGCGCGTTATCCGCTGCATTCGTCGTATTGTTGTTATTATTTGGCTCAGGATGCGCAATCCGTATCGCCGCCTCAAGCTCGGAAATATTAGACATCAATTCAGACTGAGCGCCTATGTAGGCACATTGCGTCACGATGAACTCCTTGTTTTTTAAATATTCCTGATCTTCGAACCTATCCTTTTTAAATTCTAACTCCAAATCCCGATCCACGAAACTCTTCCAGTACGTGTTCAATAAATTCAAACGCGCCTTCTTCGTATTACTCGTCAAGTTCACAATATACTCGGCTGCACGACGCTGCATAGCCATCGCCTCCTCTGGTGTTGAAGCCATGACTCAATAAGTCAATCGAACCTAACGATGAAAAGTCGAAACCAGAAGAAAAAAGAGAGAGAAAAAAAAATTCCGCAGCGTTGAGTGCAATGACTAAACCACAAGCCGAGCGAACGAGAGAGAAAGAAAATCAGCAAAGATGCAACGCGCCAAAAGCGCGTGATAGTAGCCGACGCTGAGCGTCGAGCGAGTGAGTAGGAGAGAGAGAGAGAGAGAGAGAGAGAGAGAGGGGGGGGCCGACTAAGCACCTGTGCTGTCGCGCCGAGACGACGCTCCACTTTGCGCGCGAAGCTGTTGTTAGGTGGCCGAGAAAGACGGAGGAGAGAGGCCACTCTTCTACCCGCGCTGTGCGAAATCCCCGAACGACGCTGTGCTTCAACTCAACTTAGAAAGCTAGAAGCCGATAACGGCTTTTTTGAAAATGTTGAGTGTTACTGAGGCAGGTACGTATATGTGGATACGCCTGCTCTCACGTAACAAACTGCTTTGTTTATAAGCGAGGAAATGCCACTAAAAAAGCTGGGCGGAGAGTGAACGAAATAAACACCAATTTGAATGTTACCAAAATTCTCTCCGTCCGTTGCTTACGAAATTGGTCTGCCGGCTCAGGAGAAGGTCCAAAGCGCTGCCCAGGTTGCTGGCAAAGGCTGAGTTCCCCTGGAGTCCGATGATTGAACGCTAATCCCGGTGTAGCCCTTGTACAGCTAAAGGCGTCCATCCGCTGCTTTTAATTTGCCACTGGGTTGCGACGGCGACGAAACTTGAATGTCTTCCTTCTGACCTCTGCACTTCTAACGTACGACCTCTGTCCTCTAAACAGCTCTAACGTCTAAATTTCCTCTAATAAACTTGTAATCTAAAGCTTTTAATGAAGATTGACCGTTGCGACAAAAACGAAGTCGAAACAGGTCGCCGTAGCCGTTTAGCCAAAGAAAGCGAAAAATCGACGACAACTATGCACAATACTTTAACTGAACCTTCGAGCTCTGCTACCATGTTATTTTGAGTCAGAGATTTAAACACTGAATTGGATAGTTTGTGCAAGAAGGGAGTTATGCAAAAAATTCACTCAATTTAATAACAACAAGCGCTCTTGAAGAGCTAAGTATATTTAAATAGAAAGAGGAGTGTGCTACACTTGTCCTTGGCAAGGAAGCGCATTTAAATAACGTGAGATGTAACAAAGTAATAGTTGGCTAAACGGTCGTTCTCTAAATGAGAACGAAGTATGTAGCTGACGCAGAGCAGTGCGTTCAGCTAGGACTCTACAGCTCGACTGGCGTTCCATCCGAGCAACAGGTACAGCGGAGAAAGCGAGAGAGAGGAAACGAGCGAGCAATCGTGCGTTTCCATGGCAACCCCCTACTCAATTGCGCAGCAAACTAGCTGCCTTTCAGAAAAGCTACATCGCAGCTCCAGCTCTCTCTCGCTTCCACAGCGTTGAATGTCCTGACTATCGCGAACAAAGCATTCAAATCCAAATCCCGTCATTCGTACCAAAAGTATAAGTGTGCAAAGCATGCTTCCAAAATTTTAGCCCAATCAAACCATGTGGTCCCATGGATTCCTACAGACGGTGCCAAAATACTCAAAACAGTATACGGAGAGTCACTATGAGTAAGTAGGTGCTCATATGGATTTACCATGGTAACAATACAGGTAATACAATACAATATAAGCTAATATTAGTATTAAAATAATATAACAATTATAATTTATTTTTTTAATTATTTATAAGAATTTAATTTTTCAGAATTTAAAAGTGGTTTATCCCCTTAACCCAGGTTTGACCCTTAAAGTAAAAAAATAGTGTTTTTAGAAAATGTCCGTATGGATGTATGTGTGCATGTGTGTGATTTTGTTCGTACCGCCTGTAGCTTAGCTTCTACTTAGTGAATTTTAACCCATTAAGTCTCATTTTCTTTGTTTTTACGAGTACATAGTGGAAAAAGTCCGTTTTTACAATTTGTGGACGCGTTTTTTTTATAGCGATTTTTTAGTTTTGAGATTTCAGTTTTTTCTAATAAATTTATTAAAAAAGTTGATGAAAGAAAATTGCTTGATGTGGATTCGAAAGAGAGAAAAATTACCTATCTTTTTACCGCGGAAAATTTATATTACTGTTCGTCGTTTTTTTATTACACACCATAAAGTGCAATTTTTTGAAACCGTAATAACTCGAAAACTGAATGTCAAACTTTTCTAAAAAAAAACATGATTATTAAAAGTTATTAGAATTATACACCATTTCAAATGTAAGTCATTTCATGGAGCGGATCCTGATAAAAACTTAAAAAACTGAAAAAAGTCGTTTTTCTGCGTGACCCGACAACTGGAGTAAAAAAGCATTAATCAAGTTCAAATGTAAGATTCAGTTAGCATTATATAGAGCACTTATATTATAGCACTTCAATCCCTATGTAGCACTTTACTATCTGTCACACTACAATAGCATTACAGCACTACATACTAGCACTACATACAATAGCATATACTGTCACACTATAATAGCACTTCGATCCCTATGTTTGGGTTGTTGATGAGACCAGTTCAATGATATTAAGCTATAAAATTTTGTTTCTCACCCTGTATACTTTGCATAATTGGAAACTGCATCGCCTTTATCTCTAGTATCCTCACAGTGGCGTGTGGGTTGAGTAATTTTAACTCAAACGTGCGGGTACAAGGAAATATAAAAGGAAATTAAAACATATTTCAGCTTACTTGATAGACCAATATTGAGATATGAAAACTTTTACATTCTTTACGAAAAAAAAACCGCTGCCAATTCATTGGCACGTAGCTTCCTCCAACGAAATTTATTGTTCCAATAAATAAAATATTGTTTTAAAATACTGTATGTGAATGCTATTTTAATTATTTCTAAGTTTGATTATTTTGCTGTAAAAGCAATTTTCTTATAGATGTATAAAAGACATATAATAATTAGAAAAATCCGATCGTGAAACGAGATAACGTGCGTAGCATGGTAACAGCCAAGGTGCATCACGAGCTCGGCAAACCTAGCGAATGACACCTAACGCCCACCTTATCACTGTCCATACAGATATGCAGTCGCGAGGCTAATTGTTCGAGCGCGGACAGCTCGCGCCTCAGTTTACGGGAGGACTGCTCCAAGAGCAGTTCTACCACCAAGTCCGCGTTCAGGATCGTTATGTCGCAGGCTATCTATAACCACCCTCCTCTCTCTCTCTTCTCTCTCTCTCTCTGCTCTCTCTCTTCCTCTCTCTCTCTCTCTTCTCTCTCTCTCTCTCTCTCCTTCTCTCTCTCTCTCTCTCTCTCTCTCTCTCTCTCTCTCCTCCTCTCTCTCTCTCTCTCTCTCTTCTCTCTCTCTCCATTACGTCGAATAAACGAACTACTCAAGCTTACTCCTATTAGAACTACTTAGAACCTCATCACGACCACACCACAACAGACAATTCCTCCCGCGTAACGAATATATATATATTATATATATTACTGTGTGTGTGTGTGTGTGCGCACTAGGAACGTACTGTTAAATGAATAGGGCTGGTGTGTCTGTGTGTGACGTGTGTGAATGAATTCGGGTGTGTGTGACTGTGTGTGTGTGTGTGTGTGACCGGCTTTGCGTAGTCCTAAAGACACGGCCAGGTTCGTGAATCGAATGTGTGTGTATGCTGCCTGTGCGCGCTCGTGTCGTGACATGGCATTTGCTGGGTGCGGTCGTGTGTGTAGTCGTGTGATCTGACGCGTGGCTGTGAATGAATGTGCTCTCCGACTGTATCGCCCTGCAACGTCTGGTGCTGCGGTATCGTAAATGCAATGTTGTGTTGTGCGTGTCTGTGGTGTGCGGCCGTGTTATGCTGAAGACTGAATGTGTGTGTGGCTGACTGATCGTGTGCTGTGTGTGCTGTGTGGGGGGTGTGTGTGGCTGTGCTCACCACGGTGGTGGTGTCCTGTGTGTCGCCGTGTGCTCCTTGTGCAGGGCCTTGGCGTGTGATGGTGGCTGACCGGCACACCGGCTTTGCGTAGTCCTAAAGACACGGCCAGGTTCGTGAATCGAATGTGTGTGTATGCTGCCTGTGCGCGCTCGTGTCGTGACATGGCATTTGCTGGGTGCGGTCGTGTGTGTAGTCGTGTGATCTGACGCGTGGCTGTGAATGAATGTGCTCTCCGACTGTATCGCCCTGCAACGTCTGGTGCTGCGGTATCGTAAATGCAATGTTGTGTTGTGCGTGTCTGTGGTGTGCGGCCGTGTTATGCTGAAGACTGAATGTGTGTGTGGCTGACTGATCGTGTGCTGTGTGTGCTGTGTGGGGGGTGTGTGTGGCTGTGCTCACCACGGTGGTGGTGTCCTGTGTGTCGCCGTGTGCTCCTTGTGCAGGGCCTTGGCGTGTGATGGTGGCTGACCGGCACGTGTGTGTGAGTGTGTTTATGTTGCGTAGGCAGAGCAAGCTCTGCACAAATGGCCCTCCGACACCGAAACCCCACAGGCACCATTTTTAATGAATACTTCCGTGGGGCCCGTTAATTAGCCTAGTTGGCTTCTTCTATAGAGTTTGACATTTCCATACATCCCCTATCCACCAAAGTGATTAGGGGTTCAAGATCAAACTCGTCTTCTTCTTTATGTATCATTCAACCGTCTACTTCTAGCAGCATCGTCTGGTCATCTTCTGGACAGACTGAACCCTGACACCTACGTTCCTCTGTATCAGGCAGGGGAGTGAGAGCTCAACTTTGTGACCTACGTTCATCTGCATCAGTCCAAGGAGCGTTTCGTCTTTACGGCTCAGTGGTCTTCATATAGCATATTTTACTTGGTTATTTCGCCATGTTTTTCCATTCTCTTTTCTTCATCATATCTAACTTTCTTGAGGATGGTCATTACGTAGTTGTTTACTGCGCACCAACCATCCTCCGACATCAGCATAGCTGTGATCATTGACTCAGGTGTCACTTTGTTCTGGAGGTAGCTTCGAGTACTTCTTGTTCACTTTCGTATCGCGAACAGTCACAGAAGACATGCTTTGCATCTTCGCTAGTTTCCAGGCAGACTGGGCAGATCGTACTGTCGTCAAGTTTAAACTGGTGTAGGTACGCCCGGAAGCATCCATGCCCGGTCAGAAACTGCGTAAGGTTAACCTTCCCATGTCTTCTGCCAATCCAGTCTTCTATCCTTGGTATAAGGCGATGAGTTCATCGCCCCTTGTCACTAGCTTCCCATCTTGTTTGCTATTCAGCCCTTGTCTTCTTTCTTGAGGCATCCCAGATCTCATTCTGGCATTTGTCATTCGTTATTCTCCTAGTGTGTGTGTGTGTGTGTGTGTGTGTGTGTGTGTGTGTGTGTGTGTGTGTGTGTGTGTGTGTCAGTATGACATAAATTTGTAGGGAGGAACTTTACGACGTGCAACGACAACCCTATAAGAGGAAGCCAAATTTTTTACAAAAATCGGTTTTTACATTTCAGCTCTTTACTTAAGAACCGCTCAACGAAATCGTTTGAAATTTTAACAGCAGATATCTTCGTTTATGGTGAATCACCAAATAAAATTTTGAGCATTTGACTACATTGTTTAAAAGATATAAGGAATCAAAAAATTTTCAAAAAAAATAAAATTCAAACCTTCATATCTTAAGAACCATAGGGGTTTCAAAGCTGCGCAATGAACTTAGCCAAAGCATATAAAATATCTACCTTTTCCCAAAATCTCAAGTGCAATAAGGCCTTTTTACGCCCGTAATCGAGACTCAAAAAAACTCATTTTTNAGACTTAGAAAAAACTTATTTTTTCCAATTTTTGATTTATTACTGAAAAAATAAGTAGTCAAATCACTTGAAATTTTAATGAAATATAGTTTGACACGTAACCCATCAACATATTTTTTTCGCAAGATTATGATGTTTAGTTTCAGAGATATGAATTTTTTGTAAAAGTGCACTTTTTTATTTTATCTGCCGAACGGAGCGGTCAATCCCGAGGACCAAACGGGATAAAGTCGGTAATTTTATTATCTTTCAAATGCATTTTAGCTGAATTGTTTGTAACAATGGAATGATTGAAAAAAGCGAAAATAAAGTTTTTTCAAAATCAAAAAATGGCCATAAAAAAGTAATTTAAAAAATAAAAAAATAAATATTTTTTCCGGATTCAGAATCAAAAAATAGATATGCATGTCAAATTTGATTAATATTGACGAAGTAGTTCCAGAAATATCACGGTATACATACACACACACGCGCACACACACACACCAATCCATAAATTTTCATACACTTCCTAAAAACACGTAATTCGAACTTCTAACATCTAAAAACATGTTTCTATGAAGTTTTAGCAAAACTGAAGATTTCGCTATTACAAAGCTTCCTCTAGGAGGAAGCAAAAAATAACGCGCCGAGATATCAACCGCTTAGTGGTGAGGAATTGATATTATTTAAATGTAATTAATACAAAGATAAAGATATAATATAAGATATTACGTTGAATAAAATTATTTTAAAGTGTTAGTAAATAAGATGTTAGGTAAAAAAAGAGAGGGTGATGTCTCTTGGAGATCAGATTAACAATTAGGTATGCGAGCTATGCGAAAGAAAGATAGGGAGAGAGAGGGAAAGAGAGAGAGAGATTTAATTATATATATGTAATTGATTCGAAATAATTTAACCATCGAACAAAAAAAATTTGATAGAACTTTATATACGAAGTAAAAATAATTCTGATATTAAGCAATATATAATGTTGAAGGAAGCTACGTGCCAAGTAATTAGCAGTGATTTTTTATTTATTGTTTATGATACCCGTCAGTTTCAAAGAAATTAAGCTTCATAATTTGTATGCTTACCCTGTATACTTTGCATAATTGAAAACTGTATTGCCTATATCTCTGCTTCTATTTGCGCTTCTATTTAACAGAACAGAAATAGAAATAGAAACACTGCTTATTTTCAAATACTCGAAAAATTTACAATTGTCACACAATGTCATAGCTGGTTACATCGCAGCTGGTATTATCACATATTCGTCATTATATATCACAGTTTCATACATATATAAATATAAGTACACGTCAAGCTTTTGTGTATGACACATAATTAATTAATCTATTTATGTAAATATAGATAATAACGCAGACTAGATTTCAAATACGACAAGTACAAATAGACACGACGCAGGCTCATACACTAAACTATAACAAATAATGTTCTAGTTACCGGGACAGATATACCCCTAGACAACCTACCCGAGGTTCTACATTTATTTTTCTCAAAGAGGGCTGCGAGGTACGGCGGTTGCCCTATGCTAAACGACTTATACATTAACACCGCAGCAAAGTACGTTCTACGCTCTTTAGTGTCCATACAGCCCAGCTTCTTACTGAAGGGAGAAATGTGCTCGCACCTCCTTACACCACAAATGTACCTCACACATGAATTCTGTAGCCTGCGCGGTTTAGTCTGGAGCTCCCCTGACACGTCAATATACACTACAGAGCAATAATCTAGGTAAGAGACGACGAGAGCGCTGGCCAGCTCCTTATGTAACGCCTCATCGGTACAGGATCTAAATGATCCGAGTACATAAAGAGCTCTGTTAACCTTTCGGCTAACTGCATCCACCTGCGGTTTTCGCGTTAACTTCGAATCCATGACCACTCTGAGTTTAGTTACGGTATAGATAGATAGATAGATAGATAGATAGATAGATAGATGAATACATAGATAGGACTTATTCTTGATGATTACATAAAAATTATAAATAAATTGTATTTTGGCGTATTACATATGCCATAATCATACATACGATTGTAAAAATATTTTTTTCTAATACGTGCATGAAAAACACCCTTTTTGGTGCATGAGAAATGAATAGAAAATCGAGTTTTTCTCAGCACCGTGAGGTTAAATAAGAGTATAGTAATGTACTTGACATGAGGCTGCCAGGAAAGTTTAGAATCCATGACGACCCCAAGATTCTTGACAGTGTCAGAAAAAGGAATGTAGACGCCATTCCTAGATGGTTTCTCAATTTAAATCGATTTAAATCGATCAAATTCTTCAATTTAATCGATTTTCGCTTTTCTCAATATTCAGGATTATGACAATATTTTCATTTACGCATCAATTTTTAGCACACAAAACTCAAATTAGAACTCTCTTTTTCTACTTTTGAATGAGTTTCATTAGAAAAATTCGAGCCCCCAAATTAATGCGTTAATGCAAATATTATCATGATCCTAAATATTGAAAAAAACGAAAATCAGTTAAATCGGATGAGTATCATATTTTGCAGGTTTCAAAAAGATAGTCTCAATTATCAATCTTTCCGAGGGAATTGGATTCAGAAATTACAGTAAAAAACGAATATTTTCATCAAGTTACATCTCATTACTTTCTGACCCCAAGTGAATCAAGATTTTTGGCTAAATTCTTTCAAATGGCCCCGCTGTGCGACGTGCCGCCACATTAGCGTGCCTGGAGATTTCCCTTCCACGCGCGAGCCTTCGCCCAAACAAAGCCGCACGATTATGCTACGTGGCTGGGGACACGCATGCGACATCTTGATTCCTGCGGTTTGGTGCCGATGCGCCGCCATAACAGCGTGCCTGCTCCAAAACATCGCTTCCGTGCGTGGGCCAGAATTGCACGACTTAATTCTCGGTCAAGGACACGCGTCAACCCGACTTGGTCGTAAGCTGTACTGGTATCCAGTCACGAGCTGTGCGGCATCACACACAGCCAAAGCCCGCGCACTTTAACGACCCGCACGTCTCTATCTGTTATCTAATGGCGCCACACAGTGGGCCAGAAATTTAAAAAAGTGATTTCGGGTTATCTTTACTTGAAAAAATCACTGAAAATAAAAATCAAAGGTAGGGAAATCTTCGCAAGAATGTCTAGTTTTCGAGTGCGTTCCCCCCGAAACCCGCGACTGTCAATATTTTTTGTGGCAGCGCAAAAGCTAACCACATTTTTTGAATGTCCTTTTTCGATTTAACTGATCATAAGTGGAACCGTTTTACATATTTTACATTTTTAACTATAATAATTGAGATATAGGCACAGTATTTACTAGCGCGCACTGATACTATATACATAGAATAGAATAAAATTACTGTTTATTTTCATATACTTGAAAAAATTTACAATTGTCACACAACGTCATAGCTGGTTAAGTCACAGCTGGTATTATCACATATTCGTCATTAAATATCACAGATTCATACATATATAGATATAAGTACACGTCAAGTTTTTGTGTATGACACATAATTAATTAGCCTATTCACGTCAATATAGATAAGTAACGCAGACTAGATTTCAAATACAACAGATAAGACAGGTACATGCACAAACAGACGACGCAGGGGCATATACTAAACTATAACAAATAATATTGCACTAGGGTGCCGGCAAGAGGAAATTTCGCATTGCTATTTTGAACTTTGAAAGCGAAGGCAGTGTCCGCATGCCTTGCGGGAGCGAATTCCACAAGCGGGCGCCCTGCGCCCTGAAGGAGTACTGGCCAGTATCGGTTCTAGTTACCGGGACGGATATATCCCTAGACAACCTACCCGAGGTTCTGCATTTATTTTTCTCAAAGAGTGCAAGGTACGGTGGTTGCCCCACGCAGAACGACTTATACATTAACACCGCCGCAAAGTACGTTCTACGCTCTTTAGCGTCCATCTAGCCCAGCTTTTTCCTGAAGGGAGAGATGTGCTCGCACCTCCTTACACTACAAATGTACCGCACACATGAATTCTGTAGTCTCTGCAGTTTAGTCTGAAGCTCCCCTGACACGTCAAGATACACTACAGAGCTATAATCTAGGTGAGAGACCACGAGAGCGCTGGCCAGCTGCTTACGTAACGCCTCGTTGGTACAGGATCTAAATGATCTGAGCCCATAAAGAGTTCTGTTAACCTTTCGGCTAACTGCATCCACCTGCGGTTTCCACGTTAACTTCGAATCCATGACCACTCTGAGGTTAGTTACGGTATCGACAAATGGGACAACCACACCCGTCTGCACCTCGATACCAGGCAAGTTCAACACCTGTAATTGATTTATATTGTACTCTGAGCTAAAAATAATAGACTTCGTTTTGCCAGTATTAAGGTGCAGAGCATTGTGTGTAGCCCAATCAGACACAGCTCGTGCTGCCGCTAACATGCGATTCACACCCTTACGAAGATCAGCTCTTGTTACTTGGGTGTAGGTTTGCAGGTCGTCGAGCAAATGCGCAACACTATTAGTCAGCAATCCCGTGGGCCCTCGAAAACCGGCCAAAACCTCCCAGAGATCGTTAATGTAAATACTAAATAGTAAGGGCCCCAAGATCGAGACCTGCGGGACGCCCAGGTTGGTTGTTAGCCAAGATGATTCTCCATTTAATTTAGTAACCATTCTTTGGTTACGTCCTGACAAGTAAGACATGACCCACAGGACCACTGATCTGGAAATCGCATCCTGATTAGCTTACGCAGTTATCTCGAGGGGGAAATTGAGTAAAATGCCTTACTGAAGACAAACAGTAGTGAGATGATGAGTAACTGTTTGTCGCTGTCAATACAAGTCCTGATGTCCTCTGTCAGTTTTAGCAGTGCTGTCTGTGTCGAGTGGTTTTGCCGAAAACCGGTCTGGAAAGGATCAAGAATGTTCTCTGATGCTTACCGAATTTCGCGTCATGCGAGGCAGATAACATGTTCGCGTTCAAATCGCCCATAACTAGTCTGTAATCATAACTCACGGAGTGTCTGCGCAAGTCATTCGCCAGCTCTGAATTGTCGGTGAAAGGTACACCTGGTGGACGATAAATTACGGCAACAGAGATTGGTGGCCTTTTGCTCTGTTGAACGCTACACATCAGATACTCCGGGATTCTTGGTTTCCCCTCTGCCTCTGATTGCGACAAGCACAGTATAGTCGCTTTGTAGCTATTTCAAATGTATAAAGCTACACCACCTCCACGCTTGTTTCTGTCCTGCTGCATTATCGAAAATCCGTCCACCCGCGCGAACACGTTATCAACCTCATGCCCGAAACGCGTCTCAGCCACGCCAAAGAGGTGGTAGTTAAGACGAGCAGTCTCGAGATACTGCCTAAACATCCCCATGTGCGCGTATAGCGAGGTTGCATTCAGGAAGCCCGCTTTTAATGCCTCGCCACCTGCCTCTCTCGTGTTCCCCCAGCCTACTCAATTCTGTCCAGATTCAGTCGGCGTACCACTTGACTTCGACTTCGACTGTTTCCTACTTCTAACCGTATTGTTAGTTGCGTCTGAGGTGGTGGTATCACCAGCGCTGTTGTTGTTATTATTGCAACTATTACAATTGTCAATAGATTTTAATCTATACACTTAGGTTCGTTTTTTTTTTTTTTTTTTGCACCAGGTGCACCACGCATTTGTTTCGGTAAATTGGCGAGCTGACGCACGAGCGATAGTGTTGCACTCCGCGGCTAACGTCCGCGCGCTATCACACGGCTCACATCAAGGGAACAGCCATAGAGTCATATCGTGGTGACGTATGGCATCTCCGTGGCCGTACGGTGTTCGTCAACCACCCCGTTACAGCACCAAGAGGCAAAATAGAAGATATTACCCACGGGTAAGTTTACTGCCCGAACGAGAATATTTTTCCAGAGGTTGCATTTAAGTAAGCACCATAGCATTGTATTCCACTCTCGACTCAAAGACCACTTTTTTGCCCTGAGAAGTGTGGTCGAAACAACTTAAAAATTTGAGAAATTTCGAAAATTAAAAAAAATTTGACAATTTGAAGAATATGAAAATTTTGAAAAGAAAAAATTTTAATAAGTTTAAAAATTTTCAAAATTAAAAAAAAATTTACTTTATAGCACTGTGTGGCATAAATCCGCATCTATGTCACGCCTATCCGTGGCATAAAAAGTCCATTAATGCACCGTGCTGATCGCCCTCGCTAAGCTCGGGCGCTAACTACACGGTGCAAAAATGGACTGTTTAGGCCACGGATAGGCGTGACAGCGGATTTATGCTAGTCAGTGCTATAAAATAGCGTACGATACTCGTGGTATAAATAGTCCGATACGGCACGGCGTTTAGCTGCCTCGCTACGCTCGGGTGCTAATACACGCCGTGCCGTGATGGACTATTTATGCCACTTGTATCGTAATATACTATTTGCAATGCTAAATGTTACTTTCGCCCAGATAATTTTACTTTTGCACTGCTAATTTTACTTTCGCCCCACAAAACTAGTTTTCGGGAAAAATTTGCCACTTTTGCTCCGCTTATCAGGGGCAAAAAATGGGTTTTTCGGTCGGGTGTGGAATAAAACTAGTACCACCGCAGTTTCATGATTTTTATGAATTTATAACAAATCAACCCGGCTGAAAAAAAAGAGTCCTCATATGAGTCGTTATATGAGTACTCATATTATACTTTCGACCGAATACTCATATGATAAGACACAATGATGAATATTTAGTATTAAAATCATTTTGTCAATTCATCTTTTTGTTACAGAAAGTAGTAGTAGATTAATTAAATATTAGAAGCATTTTTATTTCAACATTATAAAGAAGTTTATTTTATTTTAGTTATAAAAACTTTTGATCCAAATATAATATTAATGTAAATTCAATTACACTAAAAAAATACATTTTTCTCTTTTGGCTATAACTAAATATTTATAATGTTATTTTTAACAATACTTTTTTGAATTAAGGTATCGCTTTAACACAAAACAATGCTTATAAATAAACATTTTACATTTTCGCTTTTGATTATAACATGTTTTTTAAGGCAACATAACCTTTTTGTACTCTCAAAAAATAAATTAATTTGTACTTTCATACTAACTTTAAACTGTTCAAAAAAGGTTTAAACTATGATTGCGGTAGGTGAAAAACTGAAATTTAACCTTCGAAAGCATGTTAAACTTGATAAATACATGGAGTACATAAAAATTATTTTATATCTTGTAAGTGCACTTACGTATATTAAATAGTTTAAACCTTTTTTTTTAATAATTTGAAGTGTACACACAATCAAACATCTTTTTACATTAAGTAAACAATATCAATATTTAAATTTAAGTATCTCCTTATAAAACAATAATGTTTATAATTTCTTTGTCTTTGATTGACTTTGTCTTTGATCATCACAGGTAATTTTAAACAAATAAACATGTTTTTTTCATTAAACGAATAAAACAAATAATAATTGTCATCATCTTATAGTCTGTTTTTTGTTTTTAAATCTCTTATTATTGATGATAAATGAACTGTTGTTATTTTATGCAGTGCATCTGTTCGTTTCTTAATGAAAATATCTGTTCACTTCTCTGTGAAATCATTGAACACATCTAGAAAAGACAAAATAATTTTATCTATTTTACAGTTTCAATAGCATTCCTCGTATGGTTATAGCTTACTTATAAATACTTTGGATTTGCTTAGGCGGTGATCTTCCAGAAAGAAATGTGTGGACACGGTCGACCTGCAAAGCTCATTGGAACTGTTCATTGGAACATCGTGTCCCCAAATCTCGAAGGCAAGCCATCTTACAAATTCGTTTATTGTTTGTCTACTCATGTAAGAAAAGCCTAGACTAGAGAAACTGATACCTTCTCCTAACTATACCTAGAAATATATTACAATTAAGTAATTTCTTATCAAAACGCACAAGAATTAGTTATTTGTGTACTGTATGTGTGAGCGTGTGCGTGTGCGTGAAAATAAGTAATAAATAACGTACTGTACATATTTTTCAACTTACCAAATCATCTGTAATTTCATATCGTCTTTTGCGATCTTCAAACCCTGGAGAATCTCGTTTTAAATAATATTCACAGCAAGTTATTACTAATTTAACAGAGTCACCTTTAGTTTTGACTAAACGTGTAAAATAAAATAAAATAAATTTAATAAATGCCATTAAAATTAAGTCAATTATTTGTATTGATAACTATTACCTTTGTTATTAAGAAATGCTATTATCTCCTCAGCCGTACCACTTACTCCCTGACTATTCCTCCTATCATTGCGATTATTTTGTACCCTATTAGTCTGATTCCTTTGGGATGATGTACGACCAGCCATACGTCGAGGAGTCATTTGCTCAGCAGGAACTGTACCACTCGCCCCTCCTTCATTTCCATTCATTTCATCATTTTCATGCCTTGCGTCTCCATTGTTCGTCATATTTTGTGAACGTGCAGTTTGATTTCTCTGTGGTGAAGCGTTATTGTTAATCTGCACAGAAATAATTAGTTGACTACGTAACTGTTGTTTCCTCTAAATAATTTTTAGCGATGGGTCACAAGTACGAACTAGATGATTCAGTCCTTTCTCTGCAGAGGTTTCATCATTTCGAGGAACAGCTTAAAAAAAAATACAAGATTAAACTTTAAAATCTTTTTCAAGTTAGTGTTTCCAATAAAAAAAATATTTAATATATTATTCAAATAAAATATACCTTTATATTCTTCTTCAGAGTTACTTTGTCCTACAATACAAAATTAATGTTATAAATTGCGAGTAATCATTTATAATTATTTGGTCAAATAAATTATGTAATGTACAATTTTTAAATAATTGTAATAATAATTTATATACCTGAATCGTTTGACATTTTGGCTTCAAATTCTATAAATTTATAATATGAAATTATCAATAATTTTCATTAAAAATTTAAGATATAAAGGGAGGTTAGAGCCACGCAGATTGGTTCAAATGTTTCAACTTACGTAACCTCGCCAATTTGTTTGATTATAAATTATAAATAAATACACTAACTTACAACATCAAAATGCAATGTTTCACGGTTGTCATTATAATAATATATATTAACTGATTGAAAGTCGTATAAGGGGACCTAACCACCTTAAATTGTCAAAAAATGAAAAATCAGATTTTATTTTTATATTAACATTAAATTGGTTAAAAAATGTATTAAACAAACATATAAACTTAAAAAAACTATAGAGAACAAGAAACAATTTTTATATGTGCCAAATACCAGGTGCAACATGTCTCCAAAGGCTAAAATTCACAATTTCCATTTTTTCACTCACCGCAGACTTACTTCAGTTCTAGGCATCGAAGAGCACTAAAACTTTACGAACATGTTTGAAATTCACATAGTTCTGACATTAGCGTAGGGATTTGTAAGTAAATTAAATCTTAAAAAGTTATCTTCAATTTAAACAAAATATTTGTTAAAAAATGTTAAAAATTACAAATATTTTAACATACTTAAAAAAATTTATCATATTTGCAAACGTTATATATCTTGTAATGTGGTGATATAGCCGCGAAGATGCCGTACGTCACCACGATCGCGACTCTATGACGCGTGTGGCTGTTCCCTCGATGTGAGCCGGGTGATAGCGCGCGGACACTAGCCGTGAAGTGCAACGCTGTCGCTTGTGCGTTGGCCCGCCAATTCTGTCACTACGAACGCGTGGTGCGCCCGCTGCACCACGCTTCCTCCGCGTATGACCGGGAGTCCTAACAGTGGACGAGGATTTCGGGTTATTCAATGACAAAGCGTGCAGTTCGTGTTAAGATCAAGATGATATATTGTCTCTCTTTCAGTGATTACAATTATGTTACAAAGTCGCGCGCGATAGCAAGAGGAACGCGCGTGGATCTCAAACGAAGCCGGGTCGATGGCTCGGTGGCAACGAGCTTCGACCTTCGGCGGCTTCGTGTGGAAACTCGGACAACAGTGTCAGACTTACTCGGTTGTTGGCCGCTCGCAGATGCCTCGTCGTCTCGCGTTCTCCACGATGATCCCCAGGAGTCGGAGTCGTTGCCTCTCGGAGCTGAAGGCGTCCCTCCAACCGATGCAGTACCCTATAGATCTCCGTATACGTCGGGTGTGGTGGGCGATCCTCGGACGGTTGACGGTATAGCGACGGTGTTCTCACGGCCGTAGGCAAACTCGAGTCTGATCTCTCTACCGCGCGCGCGCGGGCCTAACGCGTCGGTGGCGGTCGCCGCCGTCGTCTGCTACCTAGTTCTTGTCTCGCGCAACGTACGAGCGCGGGAAATACAAACGCTCGTTACAATCTATATATTTATATATACATATATATATATATATATATAATTATTTTGTTTTATTTTATTTTATTATTATATCATTTTTTAATTCTAAGTATCATTAGCTAAAATTCTAAAAATGTATAATAAGATATAATCAACATAATTACCAGTGATACTGTGATTTGCATCAGTAAACGTAAATTGAATATAATTTTCCAACCAATCGGCAAATTTAATTTCAATCTGTTCATAGCTTCTATTATTTTTATTCAATTTATTAACCTTTCTTTTGTAATCATTGTAAAAACTTTGTCGAAGCTTGTTTTTTATTTCAGCTGACTCTTTTTTACTAGGGTCTAAATCAAAGCATCGCACAATGTACAATACATCTGTGGCTTCCAGACAAATCGACTTAAGTTACATTTTTTGAAAGTTTGAGTTAAGTGTTATTTCCTATATTTAAACACTCCTCTTTTACGTGAAAGTATTGAATTTTTTCTTAAACCAGTCCTTGTACCGTAAACAATGCAGTGCATAACAACTTAAGTCCATTTTATTGCAAATCCTTTCCGGCAAAACGACTTAAGTCATGCTAAAAATGCTTCCAATCGTTTTATGGGGCGAGACGCGTACAAAAAAACCTCCATTATGTTAATTTTATACATAGAAATCAATTAGGAACAACGTCTATTCATTTTAACAATCAAATTTTACCAGGTGTGACGGAATTGCGGGGTGCTCTCAGAGAGCATGTGGAGGCGCAGGAAAGGAGCACACAGAAGTGAGGTGAACGAGTTTATTCGGAGCCAGGGAGCTCTGATTCGTTTCGTGGTCGCCGGTGGTCTGCCCGCTCTGTCGTCGACGCGACTCGTCGACGGAGAGCGGTCGCGCGTGTGGGGATGCACACCTTGCATTTCTGCACGCGCAAGCTCTCAGGTAGCGGCTTACCTAGCTGACGATGCGTCTGCATCGTCGCAGGTACCACCGGATGTGCCGACGGAGAGCCTCGTGCTCGTCCGTGACACAGGACTCAATTATGCATAAAAATGAGGGTATATAAAGTGGGTAAAGCGAAAATATAAATTAAATTTTTAAATATTGCAGCGCTCATGAAAATTACTTTTTTTACAGTGAAATAATGCAATAATCTTCCTGAAATATTACCTAAAATATTTCTTTAACAATTTTTGAAATATTTCAATGAAAGAAATTAAGGGACATAACAATATTTCAGAAATATTTCGTCGAATGATTCCTGGAAGATTTCAAATCTTTCGTGCCAATATTTCGGAAATATTTCCGAAAGATTTCATACTGTGTGGTAATATGTTACCGACAAAACGGCTTAAGTCCATTTTTATTTATAAAATATTAAGGTAGCCTAAACATGTATATATAACATTAAAAGTAAATTTATTGAAAAATTTAGAAAATTTAACAAAAAAAAGTATCAGGGTAGTTTTAGTTAAAAATGCATCCATTATGAGCTACAAATCATTGAAAATAGGCAAAAAATGCAAAAATCGTTTAAAACACCAACTTTGACCAGCTATAACTTGAAGCCAAGTGAAGGGATCGCGCTGAAAATTTTTTTGGGAGCCACGGGCATCCTATAGAACATATAATAACTCTCTCTACGTTAAAAGAGAGAGAGCTTCAAGCCCTGAAAAGGACTCTTCTCGAAAGAGACGCTCTTACGTTACGCGTCCGCGACAGCATCGCGTTCGACTCAACTCTTGTCGATACGCTGCCACGGACACTTAACACACATACACAAGTCACTGTCGATAATTCTATAGGTTGCACTATGAGACTCGTTGCCGCTGTTTCGCGTTCGAATTGCAAGGAGCACTTGAACACACGTGCACGTCATCGCCTCTGGGTTGCACTCGTCGACATCCTCTGCTCCTCGTAGCCGCTGCTGCTGCTACGAAAGAACCCTGTAAGGGGCTTTATCCTACGTTGCAAGTCCGTAGCAGCAGCAGCCTGACGTAACGAACACCGTCGTTAGCAAATGCGATGTTGTTCGTCTTCTTCTTGAAGGCTTGTTGTTGCTGTGGAAGAAAAAAGTACACACAATCAAATATATCCCTATATAAAAAAGTCATGACGGGATGAAGTGAAGCCAAGAATGCGTCAATATGATTGGCTCGTGTAGTGCGCATGCGTCAAAAGTATCGTTAGAATTTTTTGATTTGTTTTTGATTTCTAAAATTGATCCTAATACAAAGAATGTAATATATTACTATAATACATATCAATAATTATTATTTGTGTATTTATAATATTCTATTGTAAATATTATCATTGTTACAAAAAGAGACATGATGTGAACGTTGACACGAACTGAGTTGAGACATAACCTTAAAATTTTAAAAGGTAGTTGGTGACGAAACCGCGGCAATTTTGAAATTTACATGAGCGCGAAATGAATCAATCATATATTGTAAAGTTTGATATATTTCCGTAATAGAAAACAAATATTAAAAATATCAATCAAGCATTTATATTTCATTTAATAAGTTAATGAATTAATATTCTACTACAGTGCGCGCAGCGCACTGCGCCAAGTCTAGTAGCCCTGAAAAGAACTTTTCGAAAGAGCTACGTTATAATAACTAGCCTTGAGAAAGGCTTGTATCTCGCAAGAGACGTCACGATAATTCGCGGTCGAATGCGGTACTGCCACCGAACAAGGGGTTATATTCCCCGTATACACTTCGCGTCGAAGGAGCATTTGAACACGCGCGCGGGCGCGCGCGCACGTACGTTGAGCTCTCACGATAGCACTCATCATCCTCTGCCCCCATGACCGCTGCAGCTACCAAAGAACCCTGAAAAGGGCTTTATTCTACGTTATATCTTCATAGCAGCAGCAGCCCGACGTAGCAAAAACCATGACTACTGTCTTATTGATGTGGACGAGTACGCGCGAGAGGTTATTTTCCCGATAATAAAAAAACACTTTTTCACGAAACACGCAGACGACACTTATCCTCTTCTTTGTCCTCTGCTTCTTTGGCCGCTGTTGCTATGAAAAGATCGTTGGCATATTCGACGAATCTCCTCGCTTCTTCTTGCGGCTTCTTACGTCTTCTTCTTCTTCTTCATGCGGCTCGTGGTTGCTGTGAAAAAAAAGAATACACACAAAAAAATATTTAGCCCTGAAAAGGACTTTTCGAAAGAGAGAGAGATACGTTATAATTAGCCCTGAGAAGAGCTTTTGTTCTCGAAAGAGACACCATGACAGTTCGCGTTCGAATGGCTATTGCCATACTGCCGCGGAACAAAAGGTTATGTTCCCCGTATGACGTTATTGTTGCTCGAGGCTTCGATGATTCGCACGTCGTGACTCTCTTGATGATGCTGCCAATCTTGGTGGCAGTGTTGCTCGTCCTCGACATCTTGCTGCTGGTCGTGCGCGGTGCTGCTCGTCCTCGACGCCTTGCTGCTGATCGTGCGCGGTGCTGCTCGTCCTCGACGTCTTGCTGCTGGTTGTGCGTGGTGCTGCTCGTCCTCAACGTCTTGCTGCTGGTCGTGCGCGGTGCGGCTCGTCCTCTACGTCTTGCTGCTGGTCATGCGCGGTGCTGTTCGTCCTCGACGTCTTGCTGCTGGTCGTGCTCGTCGCTGTTGAATATCGATTGTTGCTTCTTTCCTTCTTTGCGAGTTGTTCCCGGCGCTGTCACTCGGCAACGCTTGCGCACGTGCGCGAGAACTAATGGCACGCGCGCGAGAGAGCGGAGGCTTCCCCTTACAGCGCAACGGTAAACGCGTGGGGGAAAAGGCCGCGCTCTATAAATATAAGTGGACCGGTTGAGCGCGAAACTAATTAGTCGACTTCTAGAATCTACAAGTCTACAATGGATGTACCAGAAAAGTTCCGCCACCTCGAGTACGCAGCGGAGGAAGATCTGCCGCTTCCAGCGCCATTGATGGACCTCGACGTCACTCCACCAGTGACTCCGCCGTCGCCAGTCTTCAGCCCCGATGAGGAATCTGGCCAGGAATCAGGAGTCTGGCTATACAGTCTGATTTCACGGCGTCATGAGTACGTCCCGAATCCTGACGTGCGTTATTGTCCGGAGGCACTGCTTGACAGCCCGATGTCACCCGACAGCCCGATGACACCCGATACTCCAGAAGTAGTCGAGATAGTCGACCTCGTCTCTCCTGCCGAGCTGGAAATTGTAGCGGTTATTTCTCCAGAGGTGAAAATCCTCTGCGAGATAAAGAGACCTCGGGAAGAAGAAGACAGCGATGACGATGACGACGACGACTACTCTCCTGCTGCTAGGTCCTGTGTGACGAGGAAGCGACCACGACAGGATGCCGATGACGACGACGAAGACTTCTTCGCGCCCTGTCATTGCTTCAACTGCCTTCCTCCTCGTAGAAGGCTCTTCTAAAACAACGCTCTTCTAATCTGCCCTTTTTAGGACAAAAACGATAAAAACCAATCAGCCCTTTTCAGGACTACCATATATTTTTTAACGTATATACAAACAATTTATTATTTTATTATATAAGGATATCCTTCTCCATTATAAAATTTATTAGCAGTTCTAATGAAAAAAAAAAAGAAACTGGTGATTCAAACTTATTTTCTTAACAGCTTTTTCAGGTATTCTAAAAAATAAATTATATGTTAATTCTTTCCTCTTCTCTTTCTTTACAATTGCTATATCAATAAGTCCTTTTCAGGACTATACAAATATTTAAAACGTATGAGCAGTTCTAAAACTTGCAATTTAAACTTTTTCTCTTTTAGCGGCTTTTTCAGTCACCTTGAAAATGTCAAAGTTTTGGACTAGATTAACTTATATATTATTATAAACATTCAAAGAACGTTTTTTCTGACATATTAATATATAACAAAGCTGTATGCAAAGTCTCATCTTTCTATCTATTGTAGATAAAATGATATGGGCAAAAATCTAAAAATTGATACCACCGCAGTCTCATGTTTTTAACTAAATTTTATAATAACACGCTATGCTTGACTAATTATATATCCGAATCTTCTCAAAGGATTTTATTATTGAATATTTAGTTAAAAGCTAAAAAATATTTAGCACCATCTGCGCCGGGAAAAACTCGCGTAACGTACCTTTCCGCCAGGTATTACGCGCCGCTTGTAAATCTATAATAAGTACCACATCGCCGATCTTCAACAGATCTTACGCGTGTGTCCACTTTGTTGGGGAATCAAATTCAGTAAATACTCGCGTATCCAGCGCTTCCAGAAATCGTAGCGAAATTTTGTGACAGTTTGTACTGTTTCCTTAAAGAAATATTTTTCGCGTCGTATTGGCCCAATTTGAGTTCCCCAGAAGACGAGCCTATCAAAAAAATGTGGCTGTCTCGGGGACAGCCGATAGAAGTGAACACTTAAATAGCTGAAGTGGAATTTTGGAAAATTTTAAATAGTTTCGTTGCCAGAGAATCAAATGTATATGAAGTGAGAAATGTACTACTTAGTCTTCGCAGCGGGACTGCAAATGTACTATATGTATATCTTCGACGCTAGAGTTTAAAATATATATACTACAGTCTTCCCGGCAGAACTGAAATGATTTAGTCTTCGACGCAAATTCAAATGCGTTTTTGTTGTGTGCAAAGTAGTAATATAATCTATAAGGATAAATTTAATTGTGACTTTTTTTATAACTTTTGATAATTTTTTATTGATTTTTCTTATTTTTCCAACTTAATCGCTACTTTGACAGAAGATGTAGAAAATCTTAGATGAAGTGAAATCTTAGGTAATCATTGATCAACTAGTAAATTTAGGATAGGCAGAATATAATACGAATAAAGAAAATATAATAAGAATAGTAGCATGTCACGATATTTTATGACACAACGTATGTAAACCAAGATTTAGCAAGTGCATTTTTGCACGAGTGTGCGGTAAATCGAAGTTAACGCCACGGCATGTCATAAAGTAATAATGTTTATCGCAAGTCAATAATGTTTACCTGCAAACTTTTCGCGCATATTAAAAAAGTCACGTCGTCTAGTTTACGCAAAAAATTAAAGCACCATGAAAAGGCACCGCTATATTAGTGCGTCGAGGGGCCCAAAATCTAGCGGAAAAACTCGAGGAAACCCGATAGCCGCTTGCAGTGTATGTGTAAATAAGTGCGGCTGATATGTAAGGGGAGAGCTGAGCTGTGCGAGCACGCTAATATGCGTGGCGAAGTGTGTGTGGCGACGTACGCTGTGATCCTCGCGTCACAAAATACGTGTAACTCGGCTACCGCATCTTGTGCATTGATCGGAGAAAAACAACGCGGTACTTGACACTCTTTTATGTCTTTCAACTTTTCGATCCATGAAAGCCACGTCGCGAATTCTTCGTCCCCTATTTCGTCATCCCAATTGACACCGCTTCGCCAAATCTCTTGCATAAGCAATTTTGATTTAAGAGTGAAAGGAGCGAGAAGGCCAAGCGGATCGAAAACTGACATGACGACTCGAAGGACTTCTCTTTTGGTCGGTTTTTTTATCACCGTTCAAAATTCGTTTCGAGATCTTAGCGAATTATACGTTAAATCGTAACACGTCGGCTCGCGGATCCCAAAACAAGCCTAAAACCCTTTCTCCTCCCCGATCGCACAATCGCATCTCCTGACTGTCTATCACTTGCTTACTTCTTGTCGCTTTTTGTACGACCGTCAGGTCATTACTACCCCAGCCATGCATTTCGAAACCGGCTTCAGAATTTATCGCGATAACGTTTCTAATAAGTTTCACGGCTTCCGAATCGGTTTTCCTACTTGTCAAGAAATCATCCATGTAGCTGTCGTCGACGATGCTTTTACTCGCGTCCGGGTAACTTTCGGCGAATCGCTGAGCGTTTACGTTTTTTATGTAGATTGCGTTACACGGAGGTGATTTCGCGCCGAAAATTAGCGTCGTCATTTCATATACATCGGTCGTCGTCTGTCTTCGCCACGCCACAAAAATCGTTGCGCTACTCGATCGTTCTCTATTACTTTAACGCGTAAAAACATGTCGAAGATATCGGCTTTTACAGCTACTTTGTATTGCCTAAAACGAATCAATATGCCGAGCAAATATTTCAACAAATCGGGACCGGCCTCTAACAAGTCGTTTAAACTAACCTTTTTCTATCCGTCTTTCGTTTTGCTTATCGCGGCCGCGTCTAAAATAAACCGAATCTTGTCGGGTTTGTTGATATTGTACACGCCGAAGTGCAGTAGAAACCAAACTCTCGGCCTCTCTATCGACAGATCTGCTTTCACGGCATAACCGAGGTCTATGAAACGTTGCACTTCTTTATAATACGTTCGCGTATACGATGGATCCCGGTTCAATCTTTTTTCAGTTAACATTAACCTGTTATAAGCAGTTCGATAACCGTCGACGTTTGGCGGAACGTCCGACTTCCATAAAAGAGCAGTTTCCCAAAACTTTTCCTTTTTTCGGCTTGTTCGCTCTAACAATAAAGATTCTTAAGGCACGCTCTTGACCAGTCCGTTTTTTAACATGAATGTTCACACCGATGGACTCAATTTCAAAATATTTTTTTATCAGATTATCGAGCGACGTCAACGAGTCAATAGTTTCAATCTCCAATTTTTTATATTTTTTTATTTATTTAGTCAGAAAAGAAAAATACAGAGATATTATAATACACTCCGCATTCCCGCAAAGATAAACAAGGTTATCTGATCGCACTGGCATTATAATTATACAAAAAAAAAAAATATAAAAATAACTTTAAACTAAAACTTAACCTATATTTACACAAAAAATAGTAGCCTCCATTCTTGGCCTATTAATATTTTAATTCGCGTTTGATAATACGCGTCCACTTTAACGTTTTTTCGAACGTTTAGATTTTCGACAAGTTCTTCGGAGATCGTTTGTGTCGAGAGTTTCAAATTTTTTGCGGTCACCGCACATTTTACGCGATGTTCACCAAAAGCACCCACTACGTCAAAATCCACCTTTTCGCAATTCGGCATCGAAATCTTTTCGCTGTTTATACCGACCAGAGTCATGTCCGTTCGCGATCCTCTCAATCCCAAAACGCAAGCCAAATTTTGATCAATCAAGCTAACGGTCGCCCCACTGTAGAACAAAGCAAAGGTGTTTATGGAATGCCTTGCACCGAGCACGCGCAATGGCAATATTTTTAGAAAAACCCTATGATCTTGTCAGATCCACAGATCTGAATCGTGAGACGTGGACGCAATGTTGATACACCCAGTGGTAGTGTGCGGAGAAGGCCCCGATTGCACACCGTCAGAATTAGGATTTTCATAGCCTCGCAATGAGCCATGATGCAACAAGGTATGGTGTGTAAAAGTTTGTTTAAAAATGTTAAAAATGACATTTGTTTAAAAATGTTAAAAATTACATTTGTTTAAAAATGTTAAAAATTACATTTGTTTGAAAATGTTAAAAATTACATTTGTTTAAAAATTGTTGGATATAAGCGAGCAGATGTCTGCTTGCTAGAGACGGCAGGCCCAACGCAGAGCTACGCGACTCAAATCTCCCCTCTATGCCGTGAGACGGTCACCGCCGACGTCGCTGTGCGACGGCGGCGCTTCACTTCGCCTTGTGCACTCGAGCGGTCAACACGCGTTTTAGCTTGTTTGTTCGATTACTTCTGTTATACTAATTATATTCTCATAAAATAGCTTGACTACGTTGCATCATCAATGGATGATTAGCTTGAGGTGTTATCAATAAATAGTGTTATATTGTGAAATCCTGTGTACACATTATTTCTCCCCAAGCATGCATGGTCCGAGCACGTTAAAGTCTCAATGACATTTGTTTAAAAATGTTAAAAATGACAAATATTTTGTTTAAATTGAAGATAACTTTTTAAGATTTAATTTACTTACAAATCCCTCATGTCAGACTCATGTCAGAACTATGTGTATTTCAAACATGTTTGTAAAGTTTTAGTGCTCTTCGATGCCTCGAACTGAAGTATGTCTGCGGTGAGTGAAAAAATGGAAATTGTGAATTTTGGCCTTCGGAGTCATGTTGCACCTGGTATTTGGTACATATAAAAATTATTTCTTGTTCTCTATAGTTTTTTTAAGTTTATATGTATGTTTAATACATTTTTTAAACAATTGAATGTTAATATAAAAATAAAATCCGATTTTTCATTTTTTGACAATTTAAGGTAGTTAGGTCCCCTTAAACGCTCGTCTGCGATAACCCCTCTCTGGGGGTCTGTTCGCTGAAATCCCCCGATTGATTCTCGATCGCTTCACCTCCAAATCATCGCTTCTGTCCTCGTCAGTCTACGGCATGAGTCCTGACATTTGTCAGCGGGTTCCTGACCCATAATTCCTGATTTTGAAAATCCAAGATTTTCCGCCCGGAAAACCACCCTCGTGAGACTACAGCTTTTGAAAACCATTCGTTTTCCCGGCACGGCACGGTATGTCTCACAAGGGTGAACCTTCCAGATCGCGGAAAATCTTAAATCACAGTCCGTAATTTTTCAGACGGTGTGCTGCTATAAAGGCTGCCGCCTGGATTGTTCTGTGGAAGGGCTCGACGTCAGTGATGGCTCCAAGGGCCGCCGTTGGGGTGGTTTTCATAGCCCCTGTTGCTGCCCTTAGGATCCATCCCCTGAGCGCTTCGAGTTTCTTTTGTACTGTCTTGAGATCTGTCCTTTTCCACCACACTGTTGCCGCGTAGGTCAGTCTTGGTTTCAGGATACAGTTGTATATCCAAAGGACGGTCTTGTAGCTCAAGCCCCAGCTCTGCCCAATGGCTCTTCTACACATCCAGAAAGCTGATGTGAATTTCTTGCACTGTTGATCTACTTGAGGCTTCCAGTACAGTTTTTATCTAGAATTACGCCTAGGTATTTTGCTTGTTCTTTAATTTGTATTTCCTGTCCTCGCATCATTAGCGTTCGTAATGGTCCTATTTTGTACTTTCTGGTGAAGACAACAACCTCCGTTTTCCGGGGATTGAGAGATAGGTCTTTATCCTCGCACCATCTATTTAGGTGCCTCATTGTCGACTCGGTGATGTCCAGTAGGGTGTTTAGATGTTTGCCTCTGGTAATTATAAGTATATCGTCTGCGTAGCCGACCGCTGATACTCCCAGGTTGGTCAGCATCCTTAGTGCTCCATCAATCACCATACCCCACAGAGTTGGGGAAAGAACCGCCCCCCTTGTGGTCATCCGTTGTTGACGGAGCCTTTGACGGTGGTGTTACCTCTTGTAAACGTCAGTTTCCTGTTGCTTAGCATGTTCGTGATCCATTTAATTAACGGATCAGGTATTCCCTTATCTTTGGCTGCTTTGCAGATACTATCTGTGGTCGTGTTGTTAAAAGCCCCTTCTGCGTCGAGAAAGGCTCCCACGGCGTATCCTCCACTTTCGATCTGTTCTTCGATGAGCGATACAGCCACATGCAGGGCTGATTCTGTTGATCTTCCCTCCCTGTATGCATGTTGCTCATTGCACAATGGGTTGTTCTTCAAGATATAGTCCTTTATATACCTGCCCACCATCCGCTCAAGAGTTTTGAGCATAAATGAGGTCAGGCAGATAGGCCTGAAATCCTTAGCGGTGTTGTAGCTTCCTTTTCCCGCTTTCGGGATGAAAACCACCTTAGCTGTCCTCCAGCATTTTGGCGTATATCCTGCTGCAATGCTGGCCCTTGTAAGTCGTACCAAAGGTCCGATGATTATGTCGACTCCTTCCTTGAGCAGGATCGGGAGGATCCCATCCTCTCCCGGTGATTTATAGGAATCAAAGGAGCTGATGGCCCACCTCAGTTTAGCCGGCGAGACAATCAGATTAGCAAGTTCCCTGCAGCGGCTGATGTGACGCGGTCCTTCGCTACCGGTTTCCACCTGGTCCTCCGCCGTCTCGCATGTATCCCCTGCTATCGTGAAGCCGAGGAAGTTCGACTCCATGACGTGCGCCAGCGTCTCCTCGTCCGATTCCGCATACTTGCCAGTTGGGAGTTTAACCGCCCCCAACCAGGCTTCGGGATTGCGGGCTAGGATCTTGTTAAGCCTAGCCGCTTCTTTACCAGCTTCCACGTTACTGCAGTACTCTCTCCAGCTTTCTTTCTGGGCTTTCCTTACTGCGTGGCGATATTCCTTCTGTTTACTTCTCGAGGCTATCCATTTCTGGTTATCGTTGCTCTTAACTGCTTTCTTGAGTAGAGCTTTGGTCGCTTTCTTCAGCTTTTCTAGCCGGTTATTCCACCAGGGTACCTCATATTTGCCTCTGCCCCTTACCAGTTTGCAGTTGGCCTCATATGCCTCGGTGATGGCCCTCTGCAGCGATTCTGCCACAGTGTTTAGCTCTTCTATCGTGTTTATCTCCTTTGGGAACCCTGTTTTTAGTTTCTCTTCTAAGTCCTTCCTGTGTTCCACCCAGTTCGTTCGCCTGGGATTTCTGATCCATGTTTCCTGTTGTCGCGTTTCTCCTGTAATCATAAAACAAATTTGTGTATGGTCGGAGAGTGAGGGTTCGTCCGACACTCTCCAGTCCCTAGTATATCTCACTAGCTGCCTTGAGCAGAGTGTGATATCAATTACCTCTCTCCTCCTTACATTCATGAAGGTTGGTTCGTTACCTCTGTTGATAATCTCCAGGTTTGTGGTAGTCAGGTACTCGAGTAGGGTCGTCCCCCGGTCGTTAGTGTTCGTGCTTCCCCACACCAGATGGTGTGCGTTGGCGTCACACCCGACAACCAGGGGGAGTCCCCTTTTCTCGCAGTATTCCACCAACCTGGATACTTCCTCTGTTGGTGACTCCTTTTCGAATGGGAGATATGCCGAGGCGATGATCACCCGCTGTCTGCCCTCCCCTCTTGCTAACTCCATGGCTAGAACAGCAAGGTCAGCTGTGCATAGGTCCAGTAGTGGTGTTGTCTCCAGACCCTTCGTCACGATGCACGCCCTTGTTCTTTCGTTGCTTGGGCCCTTGATGACCTTGCCTGCCTGTCCAAGCCCTCTGATCGTTCCTCTGTAACACCAAGGCTCTTGTATTAGTGCTATGGCTGTGTGCACCGCTGCCAAACGCCTGGTTAATACCGCCGAGGCGTCCTTGCTGCGGTGCAAGTTAATCTGCGTTACTGGAATGTCTGTCGAAGCCATGATTGACAGCAACAGCTCCCCTAACGCTTGGTATTCACTACTGCGACTCGGTCAGGGAGTATTTGAAGCTCACCTTCCCAATGTCGTAGTAGGCTTTATTGTCCATCGCCGAAAGCGTTTTTATTCCACTTTCGGGGATGCCCAGTACTAGTAAGGTGCCTTCGGCCTCCTCACTAGATTTCTTCTCGGCGTTCAATATCCTCCACGCCCCTGTTTTTAGGGTGGGGTTGTACCTCTGCAGCCTCGCCAGTATCGCTACTGCCTCCTCTGGCTTCCCAGGGACCCAGACCACGGTCCTGACTACTTTCTGCAGAAGTTCAACCCCTCCCACCTTGATGTTTGCTCCCTCCCAGATGTCCAGCTTAGGGATGCAAGATGCTGCCCAGGTTCTAGCACACTGGTCGGTTGCCACCATCACAATGCCCCCCCCCCCTTGCAGAAGGACTCCTCGAAGCGGGGTAGCGGCAGTTCGGAGGGGATTTTGTCCACCTCTTCCCTCATCGCGTTCCTAAAGCGCTTAAACTTTTCGTAGGTTATAAGCGCCTCAGGGTATCCCTCTTCGACGACGACCATCGTCAAGGGGTTGGTCCTCTGCGCCAGTGAGAGCGTCTGTACCACAGCTTCCCTCTCCCTCGGTTTCTTGGAGGCCTTCTGCCCTTCCGGGGGGGGGGTGTCCGCTGCGGTCTTCGGTCTTTTCTTGTTTTCGACCGGGGTGTTCACGCTTGTGCCTTCTATCACCTTTTGGGCGTTCCAGGCCCTGCGTTCACGAGCTCCCGGTCGACGTTTCTTCTGCCGGGTGGCAGTTTTGGGGGAATCCTTTAGAAAATTTATCAGTTAATTGTACTAAAACTTTAGGGGTATATTCCTAGTTCTTTGCTAAGTTACATATACATTTTCAAGCATATTTATGGATTTTATTCAGAGATATGCACATTTTTTCATTTATTATTAATAAAAATCAGTTATATTGTAAATGGTCAATGCGCAAGCCATCATAATGTCCACCTTTCAAATTTATTGTGTGCGTACAAAAAAATAGAATTAGCAAATCTGCTTTTTCAGTTTTTTAATTATTTGTTACCAATTTTTTTAACACATTAAGATTTTCATTTGTCTACCAGCAATTTAAATAACCTTATTTATTAATATATCAACAAATATTAAAATATGTATGAAATTCATTTTAAAAAAGTGGAAAAGCAGATTTGTTTATTCTAATTTTTAGTACGTACACAATAAATTTGAAAGGTGGATATTATTATGGCTTGCGCATGGACCATTTTATAGGTTGAATAATTAAATTGTGAAAAAACAAGCTTTTAATAAAAAAAAGTATTTATTCTATAAACTTACTCATAACTCTTCTATATAAGTTTATATCAATTTTTACAAAAATTATTTTTTACAATTAGAATTAGGTACTTTCTCTGTTGATAAAGGTTGTATATTAAAGGTTATACATTACAATGTATAACCTCAAAACATGAATACTGTAATCTTCTTTAGATGAACAAAATTGCTTCAAAAAATCCCTGAAAACAAATTATCATTTTCAGAATCACAAATAAGTAATTACAAATAAATTATAAAGAAAATCTTACTCAAAATTTACCAGCTCCATACGTAGGTCCTTCGGCTTCTACTTTCTTCTTTTCTGCTTGGCGTTTCCTGAATTTCTTAGCCATCCGGCTTCTCTTGGTCTCTGGTTCTTTTTTACGGACACTATCTGAGAAGTCGTAGGGGCTGCACTGCTACTGCGCCACGCGGGTCCTGCGCCACCGAATACCGACCGATGGTAACAGGGATCTGCTTTTTTTATCATCACTGTTTTACCCATGATGGTCACCCATGATGAGCGCTGTTTTACCCGATGGAACCGGATGGGGTAGCCCGTATCCAGATGCAGGATCCCGATGGGGCCAGTACATAGAGTGGGGAGCATGGGAAAAGCACTGAAAAGCGTGAGTGTGGGGGAGACCGCTTGCTAAATAAGTGCATGCGGAGAGAGAGGGAGGGAGGGAGAGATATATATGAAAGTAGATGATGTAAATGAAAAGATTTGTTTAAAGTTTTTTGTTTTTCAATTTATTTATATATGTGTAAAGATACAAAAAACCCTTATGATAAATTACAGTATAAAAAGTCGCAAAAATCATTATGATAAATATAATAACACTACAAGAATGATTGATTTCAAATGATCATCTTTTTTAAATAATTATTTCTACAATTTAAATAAATTCTATTAATTTATTACCAAGATGTTTTAAATAAACATCACAGTTCTTCATCTCTTCCTCCAGCTTCTTAAGCATAGTAGTATCTTCTATCAGCAATTTGCTGACTCGTGTTGGTAAAAATATATCAAACTGTTGTCCAGCTCCGTAACCATTTTTACGTCAAATTTAGTTTGTACCTTCTTGATCCTCGTCACTCTGTACTGCTTGATTTCTAAATCAGCCAACTGCTTCGTAGGCAGGAATGGTGAAGTTTTTGCCACAGCGTTTAGCGACTCCATCCTGTAAAGGTAATAAAACAATATATATATATATATATATATATATACGCTTATTATATTTTTTATATATTATTTATAAGAATATATTATACTCACATAATAAATTATTCTTCCAAAGTTGACGTAGTTGTATCAGAATCAGATAAGGAATAATATTCCTCAAAGAAATCAAGTGGGCAGATAAAATCTTGTCGTACTACACGGAGCCACTTGTTTATTGCGTAAACGTTTTGAACTGCACAATTCTCCTTCTAGTCAGGAAGGTGATGTGCACACACCACAGGAATTCGAAATCCTGGTGTCTTTAAGGATGGACAGCCAAGATTTTCTAGGTTACGGACGTCCGGGAAATATGGTTGCAGCCACTCGATTTTCTGCGCACCTTTTGCCCAAACAATCATGTTTCTTGTTGGTGATAAGTCGAGAAGGCTGGAGCAAACTTCAGCTACTTTGTAATATGGAAGATCACTGTCACTCCAATTCAATCCATGATACGAGTATTTAAGCCATAGATTGGTACTCTTGAGGTCACTCGGCAAGTCGTACCAAGAGTGCGGTGGTTGAAACGATGCTAGTTGAGCTACTGCTGCTGCCACATTGGGATCAATGTAGGCCAACTCCTTGATTATAAATTCACCGTTTTGTCCCTTGAATCCCTGGATATCAACAATTAAATCCATTTTATCTATGAAAATATTACTTATTATTAAGAATACATTTATATGTAAAATAAAATATTTAAAATATACTTACAAATGCTACAGCAAGCTTCCTCAACTTAAGTAGAGCACAGTATACTGCTTGAGTACACTCGAAAATGTGTAGAAATGCAGAGCAGAGGACCGCTTAAATATACGCGAAATTTGCACCCCTTCCACTAGAAAAGCTTATCTAGCTAGATTCCCATAGTCCCTACTCAAACGTCTGGGTGCTGCATACCCTTAGCAAGGATAGTGTACCAGCACAGTCTAGGAGAACGCTGCAATACCACCACTCTAGCACTTTTACATATGTTTCCTATACCCCCACGCATCATAATAGCAAAGACGAAGTGTCGTCACCGATCCTTCGCTACAGTCCCCCATTAACGACTGTATACCCTCAGCTAAGATAGCGTACCAGCACAGTCTAGGAGAACGCTGCAATACCACCACTCTCGCACTTTTACATATGTTTCCTATACCCCCACGCATCATAATAGCCAAGACGAAGTGTCGTCACAGATCCTTCGCTGCAGTTCCCCATTAACGACTGTATACCCTCAGCAAAGATAGTGCACCAGCACAGTCTAGTAGAACGCTGCAATACCACCACTCTCGCACTTTTACATATGTTTTCTATACCCCCACGCAAAATAATAGCCAAGACGAAGTGTCGTCACCGATCCTTCGCTGCAGCCTCCCATTAACGACTGTATACCCTCTGCTCGAAACGCTGTGAAAAGAAAGTACGATTTATTAAAATTACACAATTTAAAAGTAGAGAAGAATTTGAACGATTCGTTCAAGCCGATCGTGAAACCTCTAGAAAAGCTCATCAATGTAAGTGAAAGAAATTTATCTCCAGCAGCAGCAGCAGCAGCAGTTAAAAAAGAAAAAAGAAAGAAGAGAAAATTAGAGTGGATTAGAAAAAAAAGACGAAGACGATGACAATAATGGTGGTGATGATGATGATGATGATGATGGTGATAATGACAACGATAATATCGGTGAATCAGCTTTTGAATCAGCTGTAGACTATTCAGATATTTCGGATCATGAAGAAACCATCACTAAAGCTGATGATTTGGATGATGAAAAAACTGATGATAGTGCTGATAAAAACGTTCAATTGTTGCTTAATGGACAAGTACAGACCTCGGATACAGTATTTGGGGTGCGAAAAATGCGGAATGGTTCTCTTATGATTGGAAATAGCTTTATAAGTTTTGGAAATGAAATAGTGATAGATGATAAAGAGTATGAATAAACTTCAGGTCTAGTCGAGTTATTGTTTAAGAAACATTCCAATGATGCTTTAATCACTGATAATGACAAGAAAAATTATGCTAAAATTTTAAAAGATACAAATGCATACAGAAAATACTACAATGCAGAGGAAGATATTCGTGAAAATACGAGTAAGAAGTATACTGATTTTGTAAGTAAAATTCTCAAGATTGGTAAAAGTGGACGGGGTCTTATGTCATATAAGATTGCTCGTGCAAACACTCATACTGATTACATTTATTGGGATGATCCAAACGAGCTTGTTGATCGTTTAAGATTACTTTACTAGGATTCAAGCTGACTAGTAATGGAGATTTTGATTTAGAGAATCGAAAACTGTGTAATGTAGCTAATGCTATAGAGCAATATGATGCTGTAAATCTAGAGTCTGTGAAAAAGTTAATTAAACAAAGAGCTGACAAAATTGTTGAAGATTCCCAGACTACTAAGAGTGTGTTAAATAATAAAGTTACGAAAATTGAGTCTGAATTGGCTATTATTAATAATACGCTATCATATTTGCAAGATAAATTACGAATTTTGAATTCTACAGTAAATAAACTTATAAATCGGCATATAAGCCGGAGTAGTGGCGGAACTTCATAAACCAGCTAGGCGTAATTATCCACGTCGTTCTTTTCTCGTTAAAGATATTGACGAAACTTGGCAAGCAGATCTTGTTGAAATGATTCTGTATGCTAAGCAAAACAAAGGTTTCAAGTACCTGCTTACTGTCATCGACGTATTTTCAAAGTATGCTTGGACTGTTCCGGTAAAACAAAAAACTGGAAAATGTGTAGCTCAAGCTATGAAATCAATACTAGTGCAAAAAAGAGTACCTAAGAATTTGCAAACAGATCGTGGAAAAGAATTTTACAATAAAGATTTTGATAAACTAATGAAAAGTTATAAAATTCATCTTTACTCTACTTATAGTAATCTTAAAGCATCAATTTGTGAACGTTTCAATCGCACTCTGAAAGGCAAGATGTGGAAGTTATTTAGCCTACGTGGTACCTAAAAATGGTTAGACATTTTAGAAAATTTAACTTTACAGTATAATAATAGTCGACATCGAATAATAGGAATGAAACCTGCAGAAGTGAATCGAGACAAAGTTAATCATATACTTGATCGAATTAGAAAGCCAAACATTAATCTGTTTAAAGGAGCTAAATTTAAAGTTGGAGATAAAGTACGCGTAAGCAGAAACAATGAGGTTTTCGATAAAGGCTATACACCCAATTGGTCATCTGAAGTCTTTACAATAACGCGAGTTTCACCTACAAAGCCCTACACTTATCATCTCAAGGATTATCAAGACAAGCCAATAGCCGGAGGATTCTACGAGGAAGAACTTCTCAAGACGAAATATCCAGATGTCTATTTGATTGAGAAAGTTTTGAAAAATAGTGGTAATAGAGTTTATGTAAAATGTTTAGGTTTTGACAATACTCACAATAGTTGGATAAATAAGAATGATATGTAAACAAATACAAATAAATTATGATTAACAAAACTTTTTTATTGTTCATTTATTTTACATTTCCTTCATTTTTTTCAAAAGTACTGGCATTATAACTACATTTGTTTGCGCAATTATTCGCCTGAAACGTTCTCGATCACGCGCAGCCTCCTCCCACTTCCCGCATCGAGCTTCATGATGCGCAAATCTCCATGTATACATTAAGTGAATGGTGGGCTCTTCCTTGAATCGTACACACTTCTTTTTGTTGCTGGAATCAAACGTTTCTAAATTGAATTTTACGTATAACATCTGTATAGGTATAATTTGAACTTACCCATTTTGTTGTATTTTGTAATGTTCCCAGGCAACTGTATCTGTACTGTTCTCTTGAAGGAATCTTTTATCGTCATAAGGACTAAGAGCAATCTTTCTCTGTCTAATGGTCTCGACGTTATGAAGCTTTGATCTTATAACATACTGCTCTCGACTCTGAATGCATGAATTTTGTAGACAGTCCAAGTAGTCTAGTATTTAATGGTTTTCTTTACAACTGAAGCCTTAATACCTTTAATTTTTTTCATGCGATGTTGATTATTCACACGCGTACTATATATTTTACTTCGCAATCCAACAAATTCAGTAAGAATCTGACCATTACACTCATCCTTCATGAGACCGACAATTTTCTTATTAACACGTGGCATGTTAAATATATTATCTGCAGAATAATCTGAAGTATCGAACATGTGAATATTTCTTTTCATATCTTCATAAAAATCATCACGTTTAATAGCATTCCACATAGCATGAAAGCTTTTTGAAAGCTTTCAGGAAGCTTCCTTGAAAGTGTAGGAACCTTACAAGAATATTCCATGGAATCTTCCTGGATGCTGAGAATGTCCGCTTCAAATCACTGTCAGGAAGGTTGCTAACAACATTACTGTAATATTACTCAAAAACTTTTTGGAAGGTTTTCTGAAAGGTTCTAGAAATATTAATGAAATCTTTTGGAAGATTCCAATAATCTTCCAATATCTTTCAGTATTGTTAGAAAAATTTAGGTAACCTTCTATGAAGGTTTAAGAAAAAATTTGTAGTATCAGATGCATCAAAATTAATTTTTCTATTTATTTAATTCATTTTAAACTTATTATTAATACTTATTATTATTCAGTTTTATTAATTTATTATTCATATTGTATTATTCTGTAACAAAGAAATGAAATTAAATTTTTCACCGGCGGTGGGAATCGAACCTGGATCACCAGCGTGGTAGTCAAACATGCTATCCGTTTACCTAAACAGAACTGTTATGTTTAAAAGTTCAGATCTGATATATTAGCTACCTCAACGCGTAAACTAAAACTAATAATAAATAAACATTAATCAAAAAATAATAATAATGTATGATGATATATAAAGTAACCAAAATTCTAATTACTGCTTGAATTAACTTTCATGAAGATAAATAATCTGAATTACATATGAAATGCGAACGGGAATCTTTGTGAAAAGGTTCAAGAAATATTGCACGAAATCTTTCCTGAAAGGTTACTAGAAGCTTTTGAAAGATTCACTATCACGTTCAGAGTTGAAAATTTTTTTAATTTTATATGAAGCTTACAGAAAGATTGCCGTGACTTTTCCTGGAACCTTCCATGTAATATTATGGATAGCTATTAGAAATGCTAACGGAAATCTTTCTGGAGAGGTTTAAGAAATATTGTACGGAATCTTTCCTGAATGGTTACTGGAAGCTTTTGGTATATTCACTGTCACGTTCAGAGTCGAACATTTTTGTAATCTTATATGAAGCTTGCGGAAAGATTGTAGTGATTCTTCCTGGAACCTTCTTTGTAATATTATGGATAGCTATTAGAAATGGTAACGGAAATCTTTCTGGAGAGGTTTAACAAATATTGTACGGAATCTTTCCTGAATGGTTACTGGAAGCTTTTGGTAGATTAACTGTCACGTTTAGAGTCGAACATTTTTTTAATCTTATATGAAGCTTACAGAGAGGTTGCGGTGATTCTTCCTGAAACCTTCGATGTTGTATTACGGTTAGCTATTAGAAATGCTAACGAAAATCATTCGAGAAAGGTTCACGAAATATTTCACGTAATCTTTCAAAGAAAGCTTTTTAAAAGCTTCTTTTAAGATTCTATGTCATGCTTCAAAAAATGATAAATGGAATCTATCGTTGTTATCGTCTGTGAATCTTGCAGGAAGATTTTGAAGTAGGACTTCTAAGTAAGATTCTAGAAAGTTTTTTTTTTAATTTTAAAGTTCGTACAGGAAGCTTCTGTGGGAATCTTTCTTGAAACTTTCGTTGGCAAGCTTTCGTGCTATGTGGGATAGATGAAACTATCAGTATCTTACAATCATTTTTATACACCGGTCGCATATAATTATAATGAAAATCATACATCAGTGTCTTGGAGAGATCAAGAACTGTGAGACCAACATAGACGGGTTTATTCATAAATATGTCGGTTTGATTTAACTGTATGGCAACTAAATTTTCATTAAATATTGAACTACTGTGAAAGTGTGGCTTTGAAATTGGAGCTTCTACACCATATCTGCCATTATATTTGCTCATAAGTTTGACTGAAACTCTTTTTCTTACATTTTCCATAGTCTTGCCAAATACTGCATTATTCATCAACTTGAAAAAATTCTTTTCAAATTCATTTTTTGCTACTGCTCTCATACTAGTGTTCTAATCAATGTATGATTTGAGCCATGGAGACTGCTTGAATCTTAGAATTTTATGTATTCGAATGAGTCGAAGACCATTTGAGAGAGCCTGTTTTAGAGCCACATAGTGAATAACATAATTTCTTTTAGGATGAAGTGTAGCTAAAAGTTTTTCTTGCTTAGAACCCCGAGGTTTTGCATGTTCTGGACAAAACGGTAAGTCATTATGCTCATCATGTATTTCGCTAGGATAATCTAAATCAACCTCTAAAATATAACCATGAGAAGCATCTGATGCGATGGAAAATAAATCGAAATTTTCAAAATTTTCAAGCCACTCAAATTCATCATATGGAAGACATTGTGAAAGCCCGAATCCATACAAATTGTTCGCATCTAAATAAATTAAATATACATTTTCTTTATCTTTATCATATTTTTCAAGCATATACTTATGATTGGCTGCTGCATACCGATTAGAACATTGATTTAAACCACCTCGGATTCCACGCTCTATAAAAAGTACCATATCAATATCTGTTAAAAGTTTTAATTGTACACCTGTATGTTTGAGCATTGCATCCCAGGAAAAGCCTGGAGTAGTATAATAGTGAGCAGGGTCGAGACCATAGACTTGCAAACTCTGGTCACGAAAATTTTCAAATACATCTGCTAGTAGCAAGACGTCAGTTTTCATGTAGAGATCAGAATATTCACCAAGTTTTTTAACATTAAATGTTTTCCACACATTTTGTGCATGCTCAGAATCTCTATCAGATATATGCGAATCATTGAGCATACTAAAAAAAGCCTCTTTTTCGGGTAATTCACATTCTTCTAGCTTGTCCCATGAGCTTATATACTCATAAGGTAAAACACCTTTTCTCGTTAATAGATCAACTTGCTCTGTGCTATGATGATTAAACTCTTTATTAACAATTTTATAGTCCTGTAGATATGATGCCAATTTTTCTAGAGAAGAAGGCATGAACCGAAAAGAATCTAAAAATCTAAATTTAATTTTACTATTCTCAACATGTTTTGTGAATGAAATATATTTTTCCTTTGTTAGAGGTAGTAGATCAATCTGTCCTGGAAAATGATTTGATATATCAGATATAATAAAGTGAGCGTCATAGCCACTTAAATTATGAAACACCACTGGTACTATTTTTGAATCTTGATAGTTTAGATTACATGTAGTATGTGCAGGTCCTCGATATTTTCCAGTAAGATGACAGTGATCGCGTACCTTGACATCATTATTTAAATTTTTTTTACAAATATGACACGTTTTTGAATTATAATAATCTGTTATTTCAGCTTGAGATAGAACTGGCATAGGTAAAGGATTCGCATATAAAGCACTTATTTTTTCTTCTATATTTTTTAACTGTTCAGCATACCATCTTGAAGCTTCATGACCTCTATAAAAATAATATTTCGATAAGGAGTCGTTATAGCTGCATTTAAGATAGTATCCTATACTATAAATTTCATGACTTTGTACTGTCGAGTTTCCACATCTTGTCTTATTGGTTTTAATAAACATTCACAGTTTGCATATATTATAAAAGGTAACTTTTCGTTACAGCAATGATTTTTAAACCTTATAAAATTATTATCTTCACTAGGAAGTCTAATTCTACAATTATTTAACTTTTTACATGCGACGCTGTGCCTTCCAACACAGGTGCGCAACACCTAGTGCCTCCGCGTGCACTAGGATTTCTTTATTTCGCGGGATTTTACACGCGATCGCCGACGTATGGGAGTACGCTGGGGAGAGGTGGGAAACAGGAAAGAAGTCAAACACAAACAACACTTTATTCACGTTTCTGCACTTGTATTTCGTCCAGCCCTTCCCTACAACGTGGTGGCCTTAACCGCCCACGCAAGGTAGCCACGCAGGGCCCGCAGATACTCGCAAACTCCGCACACACACACTCTGCCACGCTATAGTCCTGAGGCTCTCACCTCTGAACACAGCTGACCCTCTCTCTCTCTCTCACGTACCCGCGCTAGTCCCCAAGCCGTAGCCGGTGACGTCACGCAACTCTCCGTCTCTCTCGCACACACACATGCGCCAGCCGCACGGCCGGCTCTCCCTCGTCTCGTTCCCTCTCTCTCTCTCTCTCTCTCTCTCTCTCTCTCTCTCTCTCTCTCTCTCTCTCTCTCTCTCTCTGGTTCTTCGCTACTCCGCGCGCGCGCTATGCCCGACGTTGACGGCAAGCCCGTCCTGCTGCTACACACGCACAGCGTTCCCGCGCTTTCTTCGCGTCTTCGCTCTCTCTCACACACACACACTCGCGAGCACTGGCTCGACGCCTCGCGCAGATGACGTCGTGGTGTGCGCCCGCACCACACACCGACACTCTCGTCTCTCTCTCTCTCTCTCTCTCTCTCTCTCTCTCTCTCTCTCTCACTCGCTCTCTCTCCCAAATGCAAGGTATCCTCGCTGGCCTCGCGGCCGCTGGTTTCCCGCTTCCTCTTGTCCTCTGTCTCTCTTACTCTCTCTCTCTCTCTCTCTCTCTCTCTCTCTAAAGTTTACAATTAGATAGGTCTATGACCAAATTGTAAACTTTGTTTTATGCGCTAAATTATAATCTTGATTATCAGCGGTGTATATTCACCAAAGTATTATTTTTATTGTTATATTCTGACGTATATTGTTTGTAAAACATGCGAATTTTTAGTACCATGACTCCGTATTGAATTTATAGCAATATTGTTGCTTTAATATTATTTATGTATTAATATTTTACTGTAAAGTGAATAAAGAAGATCTATCTATCTATCTATCTATCTCTCTCGCGTAGACTCGACGACGGCGGCCTTCCTCTCGTTCCGTCGTCCTTCCTCTCGTGCCTGCTCGACGGCGGATGGCGACGGGACGGCAAAGGCTCTCCTGCCGACGTCCTTCCTCCCGTTCTGGCTCCCTTCCTCTCGTGCCTGCTCGACGGAAGATGGCAGCCGGGCGGTGAGGACTCTGGATTGCAGCAGTGGCGGGCGGCTGGATGGTCGTCTCCGGGGATGGACTCCTTCCTCGGGATGGCGGTCCAGGTCGTGATGCTGCTGCTGCTCTCCTCACACACTCTCTCTCCACACACTCGCACACTTAACACTCGCGTGCGATTCTCTCTCTCGTCGACGTGTCGCGTCGACGGGATCCAGACGAGAACTGCCGAGTCACGCTGCGTTCGCGCGCTCGGCGACACTCTCCCGGCCGTTAGGCCCCGGCCGATAATGTAGTCCGATTGGCCAAGCGAGGCGCGAGACGGGCTAATTGGCTGCTCGTCTCGCGCCAGCTCGGACCGGCGAACTTCTTCCCAGAGCTCACGACGGCTGGCAATTTCCGCGAATTCCCGGGACGTAGCTCACGTCCGAGAAACGCGGGCTTCGCACACGCCGACTGTCTCTTTTTCGGCATTATGCGTTAAGGAGAATTTGCCGCGCAAAACAGCGACACACGTTTTGCTTGGCTGCGACGTTTGCAACGTCGCATACAATATTCTTCATGTCTCGCTAAATTATCTTCTTTGAAAAAATAATTTAAACATCTATCACATACAAATAGTTTTTTTTTCTGTTTGCTTAAATCATTACTAACAAAGCGCGATAGCTGTTTTATGTATAAATAATGTGATTGAGTTGTTAATTCATCACTTTTACCATCTAAATTATCATTCATGAGTAAAAGAAGATTTATATGATTACTCCTTTTACATGATGTTAAATAGAGAGGTACAATATTTTTATTGTCTAAGCCAAACACATTTATTGAGATTGTAGTATTTTGTTTCTCGAAATTTGGTATTTTTTTCAATGACACAGGAAATTCAATACCTTTCATATTCAAGGTGTTTTCATATTTAATGTAATTACTCACTCTATTAGGATGATTTTTACGGTCAACAGGATGTAATGCTGATAAAATTGCCCATACGAAGCATTTGTTATCATGATTTTGAACATTGATGCATGCTTTTCTTTTCACTATAAATGCTGGTAAGGGTATGTAAGAGCTGCCAGTGCGCATTGGATTGAATTTGTTTATATTTATGTGTAAATTTTTAATCGAATGCAGAGTCCAGCCAGAGTCACGTTCCTGAAATTCCTCAATATCTGTGAGTAGAGGTTCAATAACATTAGATTTGAACCATTCGTTTAACGATGATGCAGATAAAATTTCATGATTTTTTGTGTTAAAATATTTTATCTCAATGCACTCTTCTTCTTCAGCACCTTCATTATGCTTTACAGATATTTTTTTAAATTTACATGACAAAACAGTGTTCACTTTTAAGGCTTTGTGTTTAGCAATCGTATTTTTTATTCCTCGTGAAAATAATATTGATGCATCTTATAGAAATTTAAGTACATCAATATGCGTTAAATTTGCTATAACAGTAGTCCTCATGCGATTTTCAAAAGCGTTGTCCATGTCAATCCAACGCACACGATCAGTGATAGTCTTCTTTATTACTTTTACTCCACCACCACTTTTTCTTCTAGACAAAACTTCAAATCTTGCTTTCATACACTATTTTGGCTGTAGTACATAAAATACTTTGATTTTCTTGAACTGACAGTCTTGTCTTATTCAAAACCATACTATCGTCGTTGTATCAGTAAACGTAGAATGTAACAATTTTTCAGCTTCTTCTAAAAGCTTGGCTAGTTGTATACATTCAGCTATAATCTCCATTTTGATGATTATTCTAACAAATAATATATAAAACACATTAGTTAAAACATATATACAAGCTAGTCTATACATATTATATAAATTAATTTATTTAAGTAATATAATTTGATTAATATTTAAAAATGTAATGCTCCAATAAAATGAGCGTCATTCGAACGAAAACTGTCAGTGTTTATTTAACGGTAACAATAACTTTGAAATATTGAGATAACCCGCCATGTCAGATGATGTAAATTTCGTGGGTTATAACCTCACCCTGCAGAGCACAATGTTCACAGTCTGAGAGACTAAATACGGGAGAACGAATGTGATGTATAAGCTTNTATAACCTCACCCTGCAGAGCACAATGTTCACAGTCTGAGAGACTAAATACGGGAGAACGAACGTGATGTATAAGCTTCACCGCATCCACTGCTTAAGGCGAGTAAAGCTTTTCAAGCATTCGGTAGGTGGCGCTACTCAGCTAGACGTTTGAATAGTATGTAGAATCTGCTTTATCTACATTTTTGCGTGGTAGCCGCACCTTACGTATGAAAGATGGTGCACTGCATATATGACATTTAGTTCAAAAATGTGTAAATGTTATATGATGTTTGCGTTAAAAAATTGATAGATTTTTGGATTCTTCTCTATATACAAGAAGTTAAGCAGGTCTAATCACAACAGAAAATGTAAGGGTGCAATAGTCAATTTAAAATTCAAATTTCGTGCTGCAATATAACTACCATTGTCGGTACAACAGATTCCCAATCTTGGTTACTTTTAAGATTATAACATGATGTATTTTTAAATGGATTAAAATGTATATATATTTTTTATTTTAAAGGTGATATTTAATACATGTGTGTGTGTGTGTGTGTGTGTGTGTGTGTGTGTGTGTGTGTGTGTGTGTGTGTGTGTGTGTGTGTGTGTGTGTGTGTGTAAATATGCAAGTGAGTGGAAAGGAGTCTAGGGTAAACTGTTCAATAGATAGACGTCTATCAGTAGACAGATAAATTTTGTACTTTTAAAATTGTCTATCTATTGGACAGTTTATTTATTTATTTATAAATAAAAACAAAGTTATATATTTATAACAATTTTTTTTTATTATAATAATCTTTAAAAAAAGAAATTTATTAAACATTTTATAGTTATTATTATTAATTATTAACATTTTCTTTATTTTTCGAATTCAATGCATTTGAAGTTATTTTTTTAATTTTCTGTAAAATATTTTCAGTTAAAATATCGTAGTTTTTCGATTTTTTACTCGAACTCATAGCTGCTACACTTGTTTTCCTTTTAACAGCTGTCTTCTTCGTCGTTGTTGTTGCTACTGCTGTTTCCGGTAATGCTCGTGTTGCTGTTGTAGTGGTGGTAAACGTCCTTAAAAAGATTTCAAATTGCATGTTTTGCTTTTTCATCTCTGTCAAAATCTCTCTATTTTGATTTGAGATTGTTTCTAGAGACTTTGATAGAGTCTCTGTTATTTTCATAACGTCGGCGCTTTTCATGACATGGAAAAACGTCACAACGTTTTTCATATGATCATTGACCCCGGAATCTTTGTACATATTTGTCATATCAATGACAATTGGTTGCTGTCGCTGCTGCTGATTCTGCTGTTCTTGCTGCTGTTCCAAATCAATAATAATTGGTTGTTGCTGCTGCTGCTGTTGTTGTAGCAGTTGTTCCTGCTGGAGCTTTTCTTGAAGCTGTTGTTGCAGTAGTTGCTCCTGCTTTTCTTGAAGCTGTTGTTGCAGTAGTTGCTCCTGCTTTTCTTGAAGCTTTTGTTGCTGTTGTGGCTCTATTAGTTGCTGCTGTTGTTGTTGTTGCTGCTGTTGATCTTCTTGACCTGCTGGTTCATTCAAATACTTCTCTAAATCCTTGTAAAAACTTTATATATCCTCTGCTCTCCAATCTGATATATCCTTAGATACTTGGTTCAGATCGATATTTCTAAGCTCTTGCAACTCTGCATATTTTAAATCTTCAACGTCTGCATTCCTAACTGTTTCCTGATTCTCCACGGTATCAGTATCGAGCATAGATAATCTAATCCTACCGATAAGTTTAGATTTTCATTCTGAAAAAAAAAAATTAAAAAAATTTTTTTAACAGTTTTATAATATAAAAATTATTTTTATTAATATAAAAAAATTATTTTTTACCTGATTGATTACAGTGTTTGTAACGTTTTCATTTTCTGCGGACTGCAACGACTGCCACAATAAGTTGAGATTTTTCTGTAACAAAAAAAGAGACAATTTAATATATATTAATAAATATAATATTTTAATATGTACTAGTAGTCCAGGCGGTATAGCAATCGAAATGGTTGTTGTTTGATAACGCAAATTTTTTTTCATAGAAAATTGCCAAATACTGTGTATAGCAATAATCTATGTGTGCATCCTTCGAAAAACGGTTGCTTCACGCTGTATAACAACAAATGTGCCAAAATCGCGAAAATTGGCCCATTTTTCGAGACATTTGTGTCTGTAACTTTGAAACAAAGCCTTAAATCAAAAACATTTACTCTTTCTTTTTCGTTTATTTGACGATTTCCTATAAGAGTGTAAGAATCGCGAATCGAAAAAGTTTAATTTTCCATTAGTTATATGCGAAAATTAGTAAAAAATCATACGTAAACTTTGAGAAATGTTATGCTTTAAAAATTTTTTTACAGGTTTTTAAAATTTCGGCAAATTCTTTCCATTATAAGTAATTTCTCGTTTACAGCATCGGTTCGATGGAATTTAAAAATTATTTCAGATCTAAATACTGCATTGCAAGCACTCTCATTTTAGCCCAAGTCGACGAAATTTGATCGTGTAGATTCGGAGATAGAGGCTTACAAAATTAATAATCATTTTAAGGCTTACTTAATCGTTAAATCGAAATTTCAAAAATATACGCTTATAGCGGATTGCAAATACTTTCTATATCCGTCTTGTGCATTTTCGACAGATGAAAGCCTAATGAATGAAAAATCGATAAAAATACCGTAATCACAGGAATTCGTCGGCCGAGCGGCGTGGGAGCAGGAGTGGGGATGGCGGAGAGCAGCTGTGCTCTCGCGCGGCTCGGGTGTTTTAAATTGTGAATGCGCGGTAAAATATGAGTTATCTCGGCAACGGTAGCACTTATCGAGACGATTTTTTTTAATTCGATGTAGCGAAATGAGAGGAATCAGAATATGCCATCAAAAAACAATATTACAAATAAATTTTGCACGAATTTCAAGATCAAAAAAGTATGCTATTTTGATTTGCATTAAAAAAAAACCGCTGCCAAGTCATTGGCACTTAGCTTCCTCCTATTCTGCTAGTGGAAGATAATTACATGGCACAATCAACTCATTCTTTGATTTAAATATTCGCTACTATTCGATACTAAAAGGATAGGTTAGGAAGACACTTGTAGGGGAGGAGTATCCGGGGAGTGGGGGTTAAGGTGGATATCAAAAGGATAGAGCTCCATGAACTCCTAAAATAACTTACATATATCGTAATAAAAAAAATACTAGTAATTGCGGAATCGTTAATAACATTAACAACTGCAAATTACAAAATTGTGGGTGGCTTCATTTTTTTGATTAATTATTTTTTACGATTTCTACATACCCACAGCCGCCTTTCAGACCCTTGA
>CM053171.1:32303784-32318136 GCA_012977825.3 Pteromalus puparum
ACACACACACACACACACACACACACACACACACACACACACACACAGCCATCCGCACGGACATTTTCTAAAAACGTATGATTCGTACTCCAAACACCTCCAAATGCGTTTCCACGAAGTATTAGCAAAACTGAAAATTTTACTATTACAAAGCTTCCTCTTGAGGAGGAAGCAATAGTTGCATGATTGAAAAGTGATTTTGTTGCTAAATGTTCATCAAATCATGCAACTAATTTTAATAAAAAAAAAAAACGTTTACGTTTCAATAATAAAAATTTTAAAAGAAAACTGTTTACGCTTTTTAATACTCTAATAAACTATTTATATAGAATAACTAATTAAATTTACTAATTATTATTTTGCAGAATGTTTGTTGTACTGTAATAATATCATTTTTACAATTTATTATAAACAAGGACGGTTAGATATGATTAACAAAGGCCATTTACGAAACAAAATATACTTTTTATCAATTTTTATTATTGAAACGTTTAATTAGTTGCATGATTTGATCAACATTAAGCAACAAAATAATTTTTCAATCATGCAACTATTTTTTTAATGCAAATCAAAATAGCATACTTTTTCGATCTTGAAATTCGTGCAAAATTTCTTTGTAATATTGTTTTTTGATGGCATATTCTGATTCCTCTCATTTCGCTACATCGAATTAAAAAAAAATCGTCTCGATAAGTGCTACCGTTGCCGAGATAACTCATGTTTTACCGCGCATTCGCATTTTGAAACACCCGAGCCGCGCGAGAGCACAGCTGCTCTCCGCCATCCCCACTCCTGCTCCCACGCCGCTCGGCCGACGAATTCCTGTGATTACGGTATTTTTATCGATTTTTCATTCATTAGGCTTTCATCTGTCGAAAATGCACAAGACGGATATAGAAAGTATTTGCAATCCGCTATAAGCGTATATTTTTGAAATTTCGATTTAACGATTAAGTAAGCCATAAATGATTATTAATTTTGTAAGCCTCTATCTCCGAATCTACACGGTCAAATTTCGTCGTTTTGGGCTAAAATGAGAGTGCTTGCAAAGCAGTATTTAGATCTGAAATAATTTTTAAATTCCATCGAACCGATGCTGTAAACGAGAAATTATTTATAATGGAAAGAATTTGCCGAAATTTTAAAAACCTGTAAAAAAATTTTTAAAGCATAAAAATGGGTATTTTTATAATTGCATATTGTTTGTTATGACACTAAGTAACTGTGAAAATTGCGTGCTTTTATTTCACCGTTATTTAAACGAAATATGCGCGATCAACCTTTTTAGATTTTGTTAATTAACAATTCTGGCACTAAAAAACTACGCGGTCGATCGTTACAAAAATTGTTATACGTAATTATCATATGTTAAACTATCTTTTCTGAAAATTTGATAAATATTTATCAATTTTTATTTACCGAAAACATTTCTCAAAGTTTACGTATGATTTTTTACTAATTTTCGCATATAACTAATGGAAAATTAAACTTGTTCGATTCGCGATTCTTATACCCTTATAGGATATTGTCAAATAAACAAAAAATAAGGAGTAAATGTTTTTGATTTAAGGCTTTGTTTCAAAGTTACAGACACAAATGTCTCGAAAAATGGGCCAATTTTCGCGATTTTGGCACATTTGTTGTTATACAGCGTGAAGCAACCGTTTTTCGGAGGATGCATACATAGATTATTGCTATACACAATATTTGGCAACTTTCTATGAAAAACAAATTGCGTTATCAAACAACATTCATTACACCCAACTTTTACTGCTCTACCGCCTGGACTATAGGGGGGTACCCCTGCTCGCTTCGCTCGCCAACCCCCACGTTCGTTTTTGTCGTAGTGTAAATAAAAGGGTATGGATAAGGCGTAGCTGTACACGCGCTCAAATAATAAACTTTAGTTTCATTTTCATAGATTTTATTGAGTAGATGTTAATATATAATGTATTACATTTGCCATAGAAACAAAATATTTCATGAAATTTCGATGATTATTTATGATAACATTTGGTAAACGTTTATTAATTTTTACTTGAAATTTTAAAATGTTCAAAATATCTTGAATTATATCGTTTGGTATCTGATCAAAATCAGTAAACGTTTTAGATTTATTATTATTTTTCCTATTTAACATTATTTTGTCATATAACTGTTTAATTGTTTGTTCTTCCGACTCTTGTAACATTGATTCGTATAAATTTAGTAAATATTCGTCATATGCTTGCTCAGATTGTATATAGTCATCTAAAATTTGTTGATCAAAATTTGATTGTTAGTTATCTGCATTCGCTTCAAGTATTATATTTAGATGAGGTTCTATTTTCATAAAATTCTGCAACGAAAATAATAATTTAATTATGAAACAAATAGTTATAATAAGTATTAAAATAGTATATTATGATGTCTAACTTTTTAAAAACATTTTTATTTTTCATAGTTTTTTACTATAACTCATGAAAAGATTTATGCAATAAGTTATAATATATTCATGTAATGTATTTAAATTAATAGCTTAACCATAAAATAGACTCAAAAGAAACATTTTAACAAAATTTTTAACATTTCACAAAATATTCTTAGCCTAATTCCTTTTCCTTAATTTCCAGATTTCCTCAGTGACCTGTCCATATTCCGATTATTGACGATTATAAGCAGTGAAGCATTCCTTCATTCTGGTTCAAACTTATGAATTTTATATGAAGAGTAAAAAAAAACGAAGAGTAAATAAAGACTGAATTAAAAATCAACTTTCTTGTGTAATCAAATCCAAAAATTGAAAAATTTATTAAGTAGTAATAATTTACATTCGATGGTTAATCATAAAAATAATATGTTGTAACGAGCGCTTGAATTTCCCGCACGTTCGTTAGTCGCGCGAGGCGGAGATGTCGACGCGTATGCTAGCAGACGACGTCGGCGGCCGACGTCGACAGGGTTAGGTACGCGCGCGAGGCCGGATCAACATCGGCGATATACCGCAAATAATCCGCGGATCCTTTGCTGCACCTGGCGTACACCGGGACTCACCGAGTACGTCAACACGTGGAGGGACGCCTCCAGACCCGAGTACGAGCGGCCCGGAATCCCGTGGAGTGCTATAAGGAACGCGAGGGCGAGTTAGCTAACGGCGAACCGGCGACCGAGTAAGTTGCGTTTTATATTATCTTCCACGCGAAGCTGCCGCAGGTCTGGACTCGCTGCCACCGAGTCCTCGACCCGGCTTCGTATGTGACATTGTGCGCGACCCTCTCGCCATCGCGCGTGCGAACTTTGTACACCGATTTGTATCATCAGTAGAGTCACAATATATCTTTCTTTTATCGTTATCCCCAGTGTATTCATTTGTATTTCCCCGAGTACCCTCCCGCTGGTAGACTCACGGTTACGCGGATAAGCGTGGTACCCCGGGCGTACCACGCATTTAACGGAAGTTGGCAGGCAATGCACTGGTGATAGTGATTGCACTACGCGGCTAACAGACGCTACGACGTTCACTGTGTGTTGACGTGCGGCATTTCCGCGGCCGCACGACATTCCAGTCGAGTCCACCCCGTTACAATGTATAGAAACACGTAAAAGATTCTAGCTCTTGTGAAGCTCAAAAACTTTCTTAATAAGCTCTTGCTCTAACGACTAGTGGGAACACGAAAAATAGAAAGACTTGTACTATGATGATGATAGAATATAGTTTCAAGGAATTTCCTTTCATCCGAAATGTAAGATAAAGTTATATGAGAGAAAGAATATTTTCTCTTGATTTCATTCTTGAATTTCATCTGTTTCTTTTTTTTCAGTCTGTAAAAATGCAAATTTAGTTTAAAGTTAGTTTAAATAATATAAATAGAAATTTATATATAATTTAAAAATAATGACATTCGTACTTCAATAAGGAATATTTCTGTTCCCGAAATAAGATCTTCTAACTCCATTGTGTCATCATTAAGAATTTTGTAATGATCTTCATTTTTTACTTTTAAAATATATGTGTTACCTAGTGAATATACATATATACAAATGTAAAATTATTTTTTAAAGCAATTCATATTAAAAATATATAGAAGTCATATTTACCATTTTCTTGAAGATCACCTATAATTTCTAGTTTAGTTCCTTTCTCAATATTCACATTTAAACTATCACCTATATTTATTGATACATCTAATTTGTATCGTCCATCAGTAATTGCTCCAAAGTATTCAAATTCATTGTTTTTATTTTTTTGAATAAAATTGTTACGCAAATATCCCTGAATTTCTAGAATCATTACAAAAGTATTTCAGTATCAGTATAAAAATGAGTTATAAAATAATTTCAAGATTGTTTTTATTTACTTACTCACAAATCCTTTTCTTGTTGGTATTTCAGAAAAATTGATTTTCGAAGGTCTATTTTTCAATAAATTAAATTCTCCTAATTTAGATATAGATGAATATTGTTGTAAATTAAGATCATAAAATATATTTCCATTTGAATATTTGTTGGCTTTTGTGACAGTTACACTTTCTAATAAAATTTTCTAAAAAATAATATAATCAATAATTATTAAATAAAAACTAAATGAAAAAAAATCTATATACATAGAATTTAGTTTACCTGGTTATTTCTTATCTCGGGAACAAACTTTGAAATTATTTCATCATACATANTTATTTCATTATACATATTACATTGAATTCTTACACCATCATTGTTGTTTAAAATAAACTTGAAAATTTTAAATTCTTCTTTTTTTTACTATTGATAAAAAATTTTCTCCAATGATTTCGTCTATGTAGCCAACGACAGAACTAAAATAAACAATTTATTTAAATCTCAAATAATTATACTTTTATAATAAAATGTAATTATATAATTACGCTGATTTATCTCCTATTTGAATTTTCGTATTTAAAAATTCTGAAGATGATTGGTTTTCTTTTTTTTTCTTCTACATCAATATTTTCTGTAGCTTTCCTTTTTCCAGCCATATTGATTCTTTTCTTAAATCGAAAATATTTATATATTATATCATATACAAGAATATAACTAAACAAAAAATAACATCTTTACTTTTATTTATGCTTTTGAATATATCTATTATAGTTATCCGTTCGACAAAATTGTTTTCCACAATATGTACATATTTGACTTTTATTTTGATGTAATGGTAAATGTCGTTTCAAATGACAATTTCTTATAAAACATTTTCCACATTTTAAACAAAAAAATTTTCTTATACGTTTGTGTTGATTTAAATGTCTTGTGAAATTATACGCACTTTTGATATTCGAATTACAAAGTGTACATATAATACTTTGTTTTATATGCTCTACGTGAACATGTAATCTCATATCAGATGAACTTCTTTCAAAATCAATAAGAGGGAGTTCTTGAGTAGTTTTTATGTATCTACGATCTATGAATTCAGTGATTTCTTCATATTTGTTCATTTCAACAACAGGGCAATTGTATTTTTTTAGGTTATTGAAAATCTTATTAATTTTAGCACTATCCTTTAAGTTTGTTTGTTCTATTATGTTACAAATTTCTGTAAATAATTATGAAAATTAATATAGAAGAACATGGACACAATTTTACAATTTATCAATATATATACAATTTAATTTTAGATAATTTACAATTATCCTACAATTTAAATATTTCTTTCCAGACAATATTTTTAATTATATTGGTATCATCTGTTTTGTTTTGAATGAATAATTTTTTTGGATTTTTGCAACGAGATAAAGCTACATATAACTGACCATGAGAAAACAAAGGTCTATGAATATAAATTCCGACCATATCAAAACTCTGTCCTTGAGATTTATTTATAGTCATGGCAAATGCCAAAATTATAGGAAATTGTCGACGAAATAAAATGAATGGCAAAGAAGTATATTCTCCAGTGTCCAAAATTATTCGAGGAATAAAAGCTATATTTCCTTTTTTATCGCCTGTTATGATTTCTGCTTTAATATTATATTTGTATAGTTCAAGAACATTTAATCTTGTTCAATGGAACAAAGGCCATCATTCATACTTAAATTTCGAATCAGCATTACTATCGTTCCAATTTTTAAACTTAACTTGTGCACTGGAAAGCCGAAAAATCTTAAAGAATTTAAATATTCGGTAGGATACTTTTACTCTGCATTTACATCAGTTTCATCTACACCTTTATGTCTTGCATAATCAATACTATAGTATATACTACTTTCACTATTAATCTTTTTTAAAATCTTCTCGTTGATTTTATAAATATCTTCATTATATGGTGATAAAATAATTTTATTTGATAGATCATCATTTATTGATATATTACAACTATAAATTTTTTTACAAATGTCATTATTTTTCCATATATCGGGGATTTCGAAATTATCAATTTCTCCATCACCAATTTTCAATAAAAATGATGAAAAATCATTATTTTCAGATCTCATATTTGTTTTCAACCGCAATACTTTGAAATTTATCCATAAATTTGAATTTTTAATAGATTCTTGTATAACATTAAATTTTGAGTTTGTCTAAAATCTCCGCCTAGAATTACCAATTTACCAGCAAAAGGAATGTTTTCTAATTTACAACAATAACGTATGGTATTATCAACAATTTCCAAAGCTTTTTGAGGAATCATAGAAGCTTCATCCCAAATTATAATTTCACACTCTCTAATGTTTTTTTTTATCAGATGGGTGTTTTAAATTTGCAGTTTTTATGTCTTGTAACTCCAATGGTAATTTAAAAGTTTTATGACTTGTCATTTCTCCGGATTATTAATTTTATTAAATTGAAGCAATTCCAGTCCAAGCCATTGACAAAATTTGTTTTCGTTGACTCAAATAATAATTAATCAAAGTATTGTATAAAAATGTTTTTCCTGTACCACCAAGTCCATTAATGAATATCATTTTTTCATTCTCTGAAGATTTAGTTATATAATCAAAAATATATTTTTGATCATTATTGAGTCTTGTATATAATTCAGTGAATGTTTTTTTGTAATCATCTATACTAGATTCCAATGGTTCGTTCGTTTTGTTTAAGTTAAGTACAAGTTCTGGTAGTCGGAAATCAGAACATTTATAGTTTTCGCTATCTAAAATTTCTTGAATATGTTGTAAAGCTTGATTTTCTACGTTGTCGATAAACTCTTTACAAAAAAAAATTTTGTATTTTTCCCAAACAGTTTGTGCTAATGCTAATTTGTTCACGATTAAAAACCAAGCAAAAAATAAACGTAATTGCTTTGGTAACATAATTGTACATGCCTCATTAAATATATGAAAAATTTCTTCATCGTTTTCAATTAATCCCATAGCTATTGCTGTTTCGGTAAAGGTTGTGTACGTTTTATTTTCAAAGTTTTTTAGATCATCAAATGACGTTGCTTCTTTAACTCTGTGTAATATTAATTTCAAGTGAAATAATTCTCGTTCGTTTGGAATTACACAGATCAATCTTCCCAAAGTATTTGAATAATTTTTACACCTGATCCACTTTTTTTCGTAAAACTATAATGTTCTGGTATTTCACAATACAAAAAATTTCTAGCATGGTAATCAATTTTATTTAGTTTAAACCATGCTGTTAAAGTTGTCTCGTGATTGAGAGAATCAATATCGATGTTGTTTTCATCAAAAATTAATTTTTATTGATTCAGTAAATGAATAGCTAGTTTAATTACACTGTGAGAACGAATGCAAATTGGTAATTCTTGAATACGCCATACAGCTTCCATTGGGCCCACATATCTACAATCCATATACTCTGTAAGTTCATCATATATTACTTTATCTTCGTTGTATTTATCCACTTTAATAAAAATGCGATCATGTCCTTTGTGTAAATATTTGTATAAATATTTAATGCTCTTAATAGACGCACAATATTCAACGTTGATATGACAGTTATATTTTCTAAGAAGAGTCGGATTATACGGAACAACCATCCTATTATCAACCTTTACAGGTTTGCCATTAAGTCTTTTGTTATAGACATAGTTTTTATTTTCGTTATTACGACGACGATATCTAGGGAAACCATTCTTTTCAAATTGTGTTGCATCACAAAAAGCTTTTGGAAATTTTTTTGAACAAGCTTTGTTAGCTACATCATAACATAAGATTTTTTTTTAATGAGGTCCATGTAACATATGTTTGAATACTAATTCTTGTAATTCCACATCATTATCATCAGGAATTTCAGCTGATATATGCTCATCAATCTTGTCAGGATTTGTTAATTTTGACTTATGATCCAATACTAACAATAAATGCGCATGCGGAAGACCTCTTTTTTGAAATTCAATCACATATACATGAGCAATAATTTTGCCAAAAATGTTACCACTAAGAATATCAGCTAGAATTGCTCGAAATTTACAATAAAATAATCTAACAGTAATCGTTGCAATATCATTGCATGAATTTCCTGGTGGAAATTTTTTTTGGATTCTTTTCAACTCAGGCCATTTTGGATTTATTGTTATTGTAACAAATATATCCGGTGGGCTGCCTATTTTTCGCATTATAGCCATAAAATCGAGAAAACTTTGGTGCATGTATCTAGGACTTCCTATATACGTTGATGGCAAAACGAACAAATGACCTAATCTTTCGTTATTTTCAAAATTTTTAGTATTATTAAGAGCACTTTTTGTTACATGGTCAACAATGCCTTGATAACATTCTACACGTAATTTTTTCTGATTATATCTTAAAAAATTCAATCTACAATATTCTATAATAATATAAGCTTGAATAATATACTGTTGAGTCAATCTTCCACAAAATAAAATAGGACTAAATTTTGACATAGGCCTATAAGCTAATCGATATGAATAGTATTGCAAAGGAGATAAATTTTTATCATTATTATGATTTTGTTTGAACATTGGATTCCATCCTATATCTCCATAAGGAAACATTAAAGGAAAAATCATAGGATCTATGTGAAAAGATAATTTATTCAAAATAGAAGTTGGACCTATTTCTTTCGGAGGATTTTTTGGATAAACATAAAGATCATAATCCAATGGAATCTCTCCATCTTTCGAAACAATTAATGCTGCACATTGCGCCGTGGAAGGTTTATTATATCTATTTTTGTCCAAATTGATATTTCTCGTGAAATATAAATGATATTCTATTATTTTCTGAGACTTTGTTAACTCGTATAAGTTTTTCAATTTTTTTGTGTACGGATTATTTTGGAGAACTTGAAAAATTATTTTTGTATGTTCTTCAACTAAATTTTTATTATCGTTTAATATAGTATCAATGGTTTCCCAATCATCGTACAAATAAATTTGTCCTTTTAAAGAAGTTTCATCTATAGATTTAATATAGAAAGTTGGTGTTTTAAGCGATTTTTGCATTTTTTGCCTATTTTTAAAGATTTGTAGCTCATAATGGTTGCATTTTTAACTAAAACTACCCTGATACTTTTTTGTTAAATTTTCTAAATTTTTCAATAAATTTACTTTTAAAGTTATATATACATGTTTAGGCTACCTTATTTGCATTTTAAACTTTAAAATGTGATAATCGAAGGGTTTGATTCGGACTCCGACTACTTTCGTACGGTGAAAAGATACCTTTTTATAGTGCAAAAGTACCTGTAGAATGGAGAGGCCTTGTTGTTTTGTTTTATATCGGGACACTAGTAGTGAAAACTCAGAAAGTGATTCGAAATAACTAATAATAGCTGTACAAAGGACGTCAGATTCCTTTTTACTAACATAAACAACCACTGTGATATTTTTATGATGGATACGTCCTTTGTATACAGCTATTATTAGTTATTTGAATCATTTCTGAGGGTTTTTCACTACTAGTGTCCCATAAAAACAAAAAACAAAGGCATCTGCCATTCTGGCTCTTGTACAGGTACTTTTGCACTATAAAAAGGTATCTTTTCACCGTACGAAAGTAGTCGGAGTCCGAATCAAACCCTTCGATTATCACATTTTAAGGTTTAAAATGCAAATAAGGTAGCCTAAACATGTATATATGACTTTAAAAGTAAATTTATCGAAAAATTCAGGAAATTTAACAAAAAAAAGTATCAGGGTAGTTTTAGTTAAAAATGCATCCATTATGAGCTACAAATCATTAAAAATAGGCAAAAAATTCAAAAATCGCTTAAAACACCAACTTTGACCAGCTATAACTTGAAGCCAAGTGAAGGGATCGCGCTGAAAAATTTTTTGGGAGCCACGGGCATCCTATAGAACATATATATAAAGTTTGGATCAAAACAATTTTTTCATCTTCGATTTGACAGAGAACCACCCATATATATATATATATATATATATATATATATAGAGAGAGAGAGAGATGGCTGCAGTGTCACTAGCGTAAGAGAGAGAGATAGAGAGAGAGATGCATGTGCATGCACGTAAAAAAGGTTGAGAGAGAGAGTGCAAGAGAGAGAGATGACAGCAGTATCACTAGCGGAGGGAGGGAGTGAGTGAGAGAGAGAGAGAGAGAGAGAGAGAGGGATGAAACGTGTATGTGTGTATAATATATGTGTATATGAGAAGAGATGTGTCTCTATGAGTGCTGTGCTACTAGTATGTAAAATTAAGTATGCATAGATATTTGTGTATATTACTAATGAAAGGGAGAAACAAATATTTAAATTTAAATTACCTGGTTGCGCATGTTGATGCTAATGATGTCTAAACATTATTTATAATTTACAGCACTCGTGAACCTTTAAATATGCACACACACTTTATATTTTCACCTAACACAAATTATTTTCAAACTTGTAGAATTATTGTTAGTTCTACACATGATCTTACTGCAGCGACAGTCGCGATTCGAATGACACCCCCGTCTGCAGGACTGCCTAAATAGGCTCCTGGCGTCGGACACTTCTATTTGAACTAATTATCAGGAAGTATCTTTATCTACCTATGGATTAGGATACTCAGGAAACGCGTGTAACGCATAAATATTGAAGCATTCCATTGAAAATTCTATTATTATTATTATTATTATTATTATTATTAACTAACTGAATGTTAAGTAAATTAATTTTGTTCATACCTATATATTATTGTGAATAATACTTGCTCTCACAACAGCTATCACAATTCATCTATAAACATGTATAATCCTTTTGCAGACTAAACTCAATCTCGCTGCGCTCTGGCTTAAATACTATAGCAATAGAGAGTAGGGGAGAGGGGGTAATTTATATTGCATGTGAAAAAATTTAAGTATTTTAGCATGTTGTTAGTATGGTGGGGAATATTGAAAATGTATAGAAACGTTTAGGGGTGGGGAAACCTTCGTTGTGAAGGATCGCATGCTATCCCTGCGGAGAATATCGAGAGTAAACAGTCGTTAATGAGAGGTTGCAGTGAAGGATCGGTATTGACATTATGCTTTGCTATTATGATGCGTGGGGGTATAGGAAACATATGTAAAAGTGCGAGAGTGGTGGTATTGCAGCGTTCTCCTAGACTGTGCTGGTGCACTATCTTTGCTGAGGGTATACAGTCGTTAATGGGAGGCTGCAGCGAAGGATCGGTGGCGACATTTCGTCTTGGCTATTATGATGCGCGGGGGTATAGGAAACATATGTAAAAGTGCGAGAGTGGTGGTATTGCAGCGTTCTCCTAGACTGTGCTGGTGCGCTATCTTTGCTGAGGGTATACAGTCGTTAATGGGAGGCTGCAGCGAAGGATCGGTGGCGACACTTCGTCTTGGCTATTATGATGCGTGGGGGTATAGGAAACATATGTAAAAGTGCGAGAGTGGTGGTATTGCAGCGTTCTCCTAGACTGTGCTGGTGCACTATCTTTGCTGAGGGTATACAGTCGTTAATGGGAGGCTGCAGCGAAGGATCGGTGGCGACATTTCGTCTTGGCTATTATGATGCGCGGGGGTATAGGAAACATATGTAAAAGTGCGAGAGTGGTGGTATTGCAGCGTTCTCCTAGACTGTGCTGGTGCACTATCTTTGCTGAGGGTATACAGTCGTTAATGGGAGGCTGCAGCGAAGGATCGGTGACGCACTTCGTCTTGGCTATTATGATGCGTGAGGGTATAGGAAACGTATGTAAAAGTGCGAGAGTGGTGGTATTGCAGCGTTCTCCTAGACTGTGCTGGTGCACTATCTTTGCTGAGGTTATACAGTCGTTAATGGGGGACTGCAGCGAAGGATCGGTGACGACACTTCGTCTTTGCTATTATGATGCGTGGGGGTATAGGAAACATATGTAAAAGTGCTAGAGTGGTGGTATTGCAGCGTTCTCCTAGACTGTGCTGGTGCACTATCTTTGCTGAGGGTATGCAGCACCCAGACGTTTGAGTAGGAACTATGGGAATCTAGCTAGATAAGCTTTTTTAGTGGAATGGGTGCAAATTTCGAGTATATTTAAGCGGTCCTCTGCTCTGCATTTCTTCACATTTTCGAGTGTACTCAAGCAGTATACTGTGCTCTACTTAAGTTGAGAAAGCTTGCTGTAGCATTTGTAAGTATATTTTAAATATTTTATTATTTTACATATAAATTTATTCTTAATAACAAGTAATATTTTCATAGATAAAATGGATTTAATTGTTGATATCCAGGGATTCAAGGGACAAAACGGTGAATTTATAATCAAGGAGTTGGCCTACATTGATCCCAATGTGGCAGCAGCAGTTGTTGTAAATGGGTACGGGTCACTGAGGATTGAATAATCAAAGGAACAAAAACTTGAGAACACCAGGTATATTTGTATTTTTACAAAAAGCGCGACTTGCCGTCGTGAACTCTCGCCTCTTTCTGAGCGTCCCCTCTCTCGCGCGAGCCGCGAGGGACTCACGCGCACGCACCGCACTAGCGCCGCCATCGTCGTCTCGCTACACGACTGACATAGCGGGAGATTCAAAAAAACTTCGCTTACATTTTTCACAGCAGTAGCTCAACCAGCAACGTTTCAAACACCGCACTCTTGGTACGACTTGCCGAGTGACCTCAAGAGTACCAATCTATAGCTTAAATACTCGTTTCACGGATTGAATTGGAGTAACGGTGATCTTCCATATTACAAAGTAGCTGAAGTTTGCTCCAGCCTTCTCGACTTATCACCAACAAGAAACGTGATTGTTTGGGTAAAAGGTGCGCAGAAAATCGAGTGGCTGCAACTATATTTCCCGGACGTCCGTAACCTAGAAAATCTTGGCTGTCCATCCTTAATGACACCAGGATTTCGAACTCCTGTGGTGTGTGCACATCACCTTCCTGACTGGAAGGAGAATTGTGCAGTTCAAAACGTTTACGCAATAAACAGGTGGCTCCGCGTTGTACGGCGAGATTTTATCTGCCCACTTGATTTCTTTGAGGAATATTATTCCTCATCTGATTCTGATACAACAACGTCAACTTTGGAAGAATAATTTATTATGTGAGTATAATATATTCTTATAACTAATATATAAAAAATATAATAAGCTTTTATATATATATATATATATATATCTTCCTATATTATATAGTCATTTTGGCAAGACTCCCCCCCACCACCCCCCCACGACCCCCCACTAACCCCCACCGACATCCCCACCAACACCCCACCTTGGTCCCCTCCACCAAATAACAGTAAAATTCTTCACTATGTGATTTTTGATAATCTTAAAAGACCCCCGCCACCACCGCCCCCCACCAGCCCCTCCACCTACCGGCCCCCACCAACCCCCACCTAACCGCCACCAACCACCCCCACCAAGCCCCCCCACCAGCCCCACCAAACACCCCCCACCAACCCCCCACCTACCTATTCTTCACCAAATCAACGCACAGACGTTAGGGTCAGGAAAAAGTGCAAAATTATTATTAGAATAGAAAATTAACATGTATCTATTATAGACAGTTTTCCACACCACGCCAAGGGTACTGTCAGAAGCATATTATAATTTATTATATATAATACAACATATTGCAGCGCAACGTGATTTTTTGTAGTTTTTTTTATTTTAATGTATAAAAAATTGCCGAATACATTATCATATATTTCATGACATTGATGAAATTATACAAAATTATGCGTTATGTTTTAAAAAGAATTATGTTCCTAATAAAATGCTTCACAAGGAAATATTTGAATTGTAAAGGATAATATATTAAAAAAATAAACTTTTCAAATCTATTCAAAAAAGGAATTATTAATACCTGATCATGTTTTATCAATTAGAAATTCAATACAATAATCTAAAAAAAAACCCGGTGGAATATCGCCTGGAGCCCTCATAACCACAGGAGTCTTACGATTACCAATTCCTACCTTCCCCTAAGACGCCACCTCATATACACATCCTCCGTCGCTACAAGCATCAACTTTTAACTTTGAAAAAAGTT
>CM053171.1:32318161-32415179 GCA_012977825.3 Pteromalus puparum
AACCAACCCCCACCTAAACCCGCCACCAACCCCCCCCACCAAGCCCCCCCACCAGCCCCACCACACCCCCCACCAACCCCCCACCTACCTATTCTTCACCAAATCAACGCACAGACGTTAGGTCAGGAAAAAGTGCAAAATTATTATTAGAATAGAAAATTAACGTATTATATTATAGACAGTTTTCCACACCACGCCAAGGGTACTGTCAGAAGCATATTATATTTTTAGTATATAATTACAGGACATATGCAGTGCAACTTGTGATTTTTTTTAGTTTTTTTTTATTTTATTGTATAAAAATTGCCCGATACATTATCTATATTTCATGACATTGATGAAATTATACAAAATTTATGCGTTACGTTGTTAAAAAGAATTATGTTCTATAATAAAGGTTCACAAGGAAATATTTGATTGTAAAGGATAATATATTAAAAAAATAACATTTTTCAATCTAGTTCAAAAAGGAATTAATTACATACCTGATATGTTTTATCAATTAAAAATGTCATACAATAATCTAAAAAAAAACCCGTGGGAATATCGCACTGGAGCCACTATAACGCACGGAGAGTCTTACGATACCATCCTACCTTCCCCTAAGACTCCACCCTCTATACCATCCTCCGTCGCTACAGGAGATCACTTTTACTTTGTAATAAAGTTTTTGCAAAAAAACAACAAAATTTTTGTAAGCGCTACACATGTTTAATATAATTAAAGCACCCACTGTTCAAATAATAGTGATTTTTGAACATTAGTTACGAATTTAAATTAACAATCCATTTTTCATTGCTAAATTGTACAAACAATCATTAACGTATTTTAAATTAACTTAGTTATTTATTACATCATGTCTTCCTGTAATAATACAATTAACTTACTATATTTTGCTACATGACTTGTTTTGTATGTGGCCTGTTCTTGTTAACTGTTCTTTGTGTCTGTATTGTGTGATTGAAAAAAGGTTTCTAAAAAACGGTTATTATTTTCGAATGATATTAGGAATTTTATTTTTTATTGAAAAATTATATTTGAGAAAATGACGAATATTAATTTTGTTCTGAAGTTGAATCTTCGATAATATTGTGTTATTTAGCATTAATTGCCGAATTTAATAAATAATTTGTGAAATAATATTTTCTACTTTCATTAATCAACGATTAATTTTGATTGCATTATGATTCTAGAATGTTAGCTATATTAATAATATATTCAGCATAAGCTGCACTTACTCATTTATCAAGTTATCTGGAAGAAGATCATGGTTTCTACTACGACACTTTAAAATCGAGATTGAATAGCAATGTAGTTTCCAGTTGGATTTTGGTCTAAACTTGTAAAATTTTGAGGTTAATCTTGTACTTGCGTCACGATGATATTCAAAAAATTGAATTCTGTAAATGTAATTCTTTTAATCGACTCTTCGTCATATTCTTTCTTATCCAACTCATTTTAAAAACGTTCATAATTTACTTGTCTAATTCCGATGTTGTTCAATTGTGATTTATTTAGATTGGCTTGCAAAAAGTGTTCCATGGGCTTGCGTTTTCTATTGCCGAACTAAAGAATTTTCGACGCTTTGAGCCCATTCCATTTTAATCTATTTGTAGATAAGCTATTACAGTATAAATAGGAACAAGGATATTTTTTTTATTAAATTTAAACAATATTAGTATATGGCTCTAAATTCGAAAATTTTCATTTCCACACTATATTTTCTATTTCTTGAATTGTTTTCACTTTATTTTGAATCAAACAATCGATTAGGATCTTTGCCATCTAGATAATGATAGCATACAATTTGTCCATGAGAAAGAATAACGATTTTATTCTAAGATATTCCTACATTATCGAAATTCTGTCCTAAATGAGATTTATTAATAGTCATTAGCAAAACGCTTAAAGACTAAAGTTATGTTTCTGCTATAAAATAATTGGCAATGAGATAAATTTCCTAGTATTTAAAGTAATTACTAGCTATGAAAACTTTATTTCCGATTTTTCCCCAGTGACCTTTGGTTTTTTTCATTTTCTTTTGATGTATTATCTTCTTCAAAATTTCAGCTTCAAATGTTTTAATTAAATAGTTTGGTAATTTTAATCGTCGTGCCATTACACAAACCGTTTTGTTCTTACTCAAGTTTCTTATTAACATAATAATAGCCCAATTTTTAATGAAGTTCATGAGGTGGCAATCCTTCGCGAATGCTATTTAATATTTCGACAGGAAAATTTATGTAATGTTATCGTCAGATTATCAACACCTTGATAGGTTGCAGTATCAACACTGTAATACGTTTTACCTCTCCTTCCATTTGATTTAAATTTATTATTTCAAAAAATAAGTATATTCATTGTGAGAAGTGAGTATTACTGCTATTAAGCGAAAAATTTATGCTGTGACCAAAGATTTTTGTACATATATTTCAATTGTTTTCCATTTTCGGGAATTACTAAATTTTTGTATCTTTCCTTCTCCTACTCTAATAATAATTTTGAAAATGTTCTATCAAGTGAACGCATATTTATGTTTAATTTTAAATATGGAAGTGTAACAAAGGTATGACGCTTTTATAGTTTCTGCTATTATAATAGTTCTACTACTATTTTTTACAACGGGTAGAATTTGCCGAACAGTCTCCTCCCAAAACTATTAATTTATTTCCAAAAGGAATGTTGGTATCACATAGATCACGTAAAGTTAAATCAACTATTTCTAGAGCTTTTTAGGAATCATAGAAGCTTCATCCCAAATAATCAAATCTGCTTCTCGTAACTTTTTCTTTGTCAGATTCAACTTCAAAAATGCAATTTTTAAATTTGTTAAATCTAAAGGTAAAACGAAAAGTTCTATGACTTCATATATAATATTATTAATTCACAATTATCTAAATAACAAATATTATCGAAGATTCAACTTACAGAACAAAATTAATAAATACATTTTTGTATAGTTTTTAGTGTCTAGGTGTGAAAATCATTCGAGGGTGGTGTCTAGGTGTACAGAGTGACTGGTGACAAGGGCTAGGTGGTGCGCTACATGGTTTTTTGTGTCTGGATAAATAAATCATATGAGAGAGGTGTACAAGGTGGCTGATAACGAAGTCTAGGTAGTTCGCACCGTGATTTTTAGTATCTAAGTGTAAAAATCATTCAAACGCAGTGTCTTAGTGTCACAGAAACTGAAATGGGGGGTTGGCGAGCGGAGCGAGCAGGGGGGCGAAGCCCCACTAGTATCTATATATTGTTTCATTACTTTTACAGGATGGAGTCGCTAAACGCTGTGGCAAAAACTTCACCATTCCTGCCTACGAAGAAGTGTGCTGATTTAGAAATCAAGCAGTACAGAGTGACGAGGATCAAGAAGGTACAAACTAAATTTGGCGTAGAAATGGTTACGGAGCTGGACAACAGCTTTGATATATTTTTACCAACATGAGTCAGCAAATTGCTGATAGAAGATACTACTATGATGAAGAAGCTGGAGGAACTTTGAACACTTTTTACCTTTGCGCGTACTTTCTCTCTTTTTCGATACTCGTTTTCTTCTGCGCTTTCATCAAGCGTCGCATAAACTGTCTTAATCTTATCTCGCAAACCGTGACCAACAGCCTTAGGATATTTACCCGCTTTTTCGACCTCGTAAGTAATAATATTTGAGGTAATGTGTTTCTGCGCCTCTTTGAAAACATATTGCGTGAGCTTTTCTAATGCCGGCGTTTTATCATCTTTACGCATTTCATCGGCAGCAATATCCAAGAAGTTATATGCCATTGTACTCGGCAATTTTTTAATCAAGCTATCTACGAGCTCGGGTCTGTCTAAATATCCATTACTGTTTTTCTGAGATTTTATAGCTAAGACGGCGTTCCGTAGCCTAGTCACGAATTCAATCAAACCTATTCTGCCCTTTTTTATGCTCTGTAGCATTCTAATATCTTCGAGGATTTTAGTTAATATTACTTTTGACCTTCCGAATCTCATCTCTAACGTGTCCATTATTTCTTGAAATTTATTTAGGTTATACTTTTTTATAAATAAATGCTGAACAGCCTTAGACGCAACGCCAGTCAGTGCTTTTGATAACCTTAGCACGTTTTCCCGATCCGAATAGTTCCCTAGTCTAGTGGCTAACTCGAAAGATTGTTTAAGCCTGTTCCAATCTAGAGGTTCCCCCGCAAAAGGTTGTATTTTCTTAACTGACGTAATTCTATTAATGAGCATCGTATCGCCACTCGCAAAGCCCGTTGGTCTTACTGACGCTAGACTCTTTTCTTTTGCTTTAGCGAAATGCTCCTCAAAATTCGCGCTCGGTCGCTCGTGACAAGCACAGTCGGAATGCCGGCTATTGCAGCCACGCCGTTCGTTGCAATTACTTCCTAAACGTCCGGGACGATAACAGTTATCAGAAAAATTATTAAAGTATCTATTTTGATGTTGAATCTGTGACCTTTCGTCTCTAGCAAAATTTGACGTTAAGTTACTTGAAAATCCGCGATCGCGAAAGTGCTCATTTAATAATCCGCGAATTACAGAGAAAGACTTTCGACTGTTTAAGCCGTTTATTCTGCGTGTTCTAGGAACATCTTCGCTGTCACTGCTATAGATGCAGGGCCGCCCGAACTGGAATCGTCTTCATGCGATTCCATTTCCCTATCCCGAACATATCCTTCTCTGCTTAAAATTTTGCTTGCCACGAAGCGACCGCGCTTGGTCGACATCGAGTTCTTCCTCTCGGTGGAGTCGGCGTGCTCGGAAGCACCACCTGACGCCGAGCATTTGCGCTTCCTCGCGCTGCTGGTTTGACCTGGAGAGACGGCGTGCTCGACAGCACCACCTGACTTCGAGTCCCTTCTCGCGCTGCTGCCCTCTTCTTCTCCTTGGTCGGGGACGGCGGCGTGCTCCTACGCCCGGCCGCTGCAGGTAGAGGCGCCGCTCGTTTGCGCTTGGCTGCAGAGGCTGCAGGTACCAGCGCTCCGACAGTTGCCTTGGCTAACCCCGCTGATCGACGGCTTTCCGAGCGCGTACGCCGGTGATCATCGGGTAACACCTCACCTAAATTCGCCATTATTTTTGGCTACCGAAAAGAACACTTCACTGCACTAATACACAAAACACAACACAACACTCCGACGCGAAAAATCGGGTCGCACAAGTCCCGGGTTTCGGCACCAAAATGTAAGCTGCTATACGGAGCAGTGTCGCGCTCGAAGCTTGTGCGTATGAAATGACTCTATATCTATTTATAAAAAAAATGTGGCTGTCTCGGGGACAGTGAATACTGAAATAGGTGTTGCGGAATTCGTTTATTTTTTGAAAATAGGTGAAATAATAAAAATGTGTTATATTGTTATTCGTACAGGAATTTATTTTTCAACACAGCGTTTGTAAAATGCGATTTCGCGCACGCTGTGTTAAAAAATAAGGATCGATACGCGTGCGAAGTTGATTCTGCACTCTTATGATTGTCACAACAAACCTCACACTCGTGCCAGAATCAACTGTTTCGCACTAGTATCAAAATGTACTATTGTACAAACTTTATTTACAACTACATTTATCTACAGTAGAATCACAGGCATCTTCATTTTTTGACTCAATACTTGAATCTATCTTATATAAAAATTTTGAAAATACTGCATCTAATGTTGTGCCATACGTAGTAGTAGATTGTTGCGCATCATTATTCATTTCTAATTGAAATTTATCTTTGAGGAATGTAATTAATGGTTGTGCACTTTCGTCAGCAAAATTATTATTAAAATCTCCAGCTGAAATCAGTGGCATTTCGTGGTCATTCGTACCAAGCTCCCGTGATCCTACTTCAGTGTATGTCGACTTGATACATATTTGACCGTCTTTGAAACGCAATACGCCATGTAACGTATTCCAGTGTTTACTAGTCTCTGCAGTTTAGTGTCAAGTTCCTGTGTTAAGTCGCAGTATACGAGTGAGCAGTAGTCTATAATTGGAAATAGTAGCGTTTGCACGAGATGCTTGCGCAGCATGAGATTGGTGCCCTTCCTAAATAAATATAGCCTGTACATTAATGAGTGAGCACGCTTACACAGTTGTGTAACATGCTCTTTCAACGTTAGTTTGGAATCAAGCACCAATCCCAGATTGCGTACAGATGATTCAAAATCGACCCGGGCTTCCCCTATGTTGATAAAGGTGTTAGCTACAGTTGGTAAAGTGTTGATGTAGTAGGGTGAGCGCAAGACGATTGCCTTAGTTTTGAGGACATTAAGTTTGAGGTCATTTCGCGCAGCCCAGCCTATTATCCTGTCGGCGTTAGCACTCATCTTGGCAGAACAAGAATCCAGCTACTTGAGGTGGCATTGGCTATATATTTGCAAGTCATCCGCATAGATTAGATGGGATACATCAGAATCTAGGCAGAAGCCGATGTCATTGATGTACAACGCGAACAATAATGGACCTAGAACAGACGTTAAGGGGGCGAAAAGTGGAGGGTTCGTTGTTGTCACCAATGACGGCCTGTTCTCTTACAGTGAGATAAGAGGCAAGCCAGCGAATGACTTGCTTGGAAAAGCCGAAGGAGGATAGCATTCTGAGGAGCCTGACGTGACACACAGTGTCAAACGCCTTGCTAAAGTCAAAGAGAAGAAGAAGCGTGACCTTTTTTCTGTTTATACCAAGCCTGACATCATCAGTCAGCTTAATCAAGCCAGACTGTGTGCTGTGGCCTGTGCGGAAGCCAGTTTGTAGATCGTCAAGGAAGAGTCTTGATTCAAGGTACTCAGTGACTTGCCTATGCACCAGCCACTCCAGCGCCTTGGATAAGAAACAGAGGAGGGAAATCGGCCAATAGTCAGTCAGGGCTGTTGGTGAACTGACCTTATTTAGTGCTCGCAGCAGCGACAGCTTCCAGGCAGAGGGGAAGCGAGCCTCGCTCAAGGACAGGTTGAAAATCCGACATAATAAGGGAGCGAGTGTAGGCAGTGCTTTGGAAATAACAACCTGTGGGATGCCGTCGCTACCTCTAACCTGGGTGCTGAAGTGATTTACAGCAGCTAATATATCCGATTCCGTTAGAGTCCTGAAAATGAAGTGCTCAGGAAAATCCATACTCCCAAGGGTACGCAGATAATCCTCAACAGCAGGAGTGAGAGGATTAATAAAAATTGAGCTAAAGTGCTTGTTAAGGTCATCTGAGGAGAAGCGAGAAGGAGTGGGCGCCTTGGAAGTGGTTATTCCAAGGTTCTCAAGCTCTCTCCAAATCTCAGCGACATCAGTCAGGGTTGACAGGCGTGAATAATAATAATTCAGCCTGGCTTCCTCGACCCGTCGATGAGCTTCGTCCCTTGCTAGTCGGTAAAAATACAGATCCCAGGGTAGACGAGTTCTTTGAAATCACCTATAGAGTCTGTTACGTTCTGTCAAGAGGTCACGAAGAGCCGTGGTAAACCACGGGTGACGTTTTCGTCCTGGACTTACAGTTCGTAATGGGGCGAGATGATTTATAGCGTTCGTTAGGTTAGCGTTAAGGATGGTGATGCATTCGTCGAGTGATGACGTTGCGAAAGATGACCAGTCACATGTTCTAAGGAAGTCCCTTAGCTTCTCAGCACAAATTCCTTTGTATTTTCTGTAAGAGTATGTTTGAGGTACGTAACGTGGAATCTATACGTCGAGAGTGGCTGTGATGAGGTCATGTCCGTTGATGAATGGGGTCTCGTGATGATTTTAGGGAGTTTTCCTCAATGAGAGCCCTGATGAAGTTGGCATCTTCAGATGAGGAAAGTTGGTCGGAGTTAAAATCATCCATAATGACCTTCGTTGAGTAATTGTGCATAAGGGTGGTGAGTTGTTCTACGAAGTCAGAGCCTTGGATGAAAGGGGCATGTAGTGGACGGTACACAACTCCCACGAAGATGGATGATACTCCCTTTGCAGATATTTCACAAAAGAGATATTCCGGTTTACCTGGCTTGCCGGACCAGTCGCCGTCCGACGACGAAATAACACTAGCTGTCAATGAATGATGGATGTAGAGGGCCACATCTCCACCGTTCCTGTTTCTGTCGCGTCTGTATGATGGTATGTAATTATCCAGTGAAGGGATGGATGTTATCTTGCCACAGAGCCAAGTTTCAGTTACAGCTATTACTTGGAAGGGAAAACGAGTGGACAGGAAGAGTCTGACCATCTCAATGTGACCCGTTAGTGAATTCGCATTGAAATGGCAGACCCTTAGACCTTCAGACAGAGTTACTTCGGAGGTAGATGAAAATGTGGCGGACGATGTCGATGATGACGGTGGTTGAGGTGCGATTAGGTGTGTGTGTGTGTGTGTTGGACTCTTCTGGCGGCGTTCGGGCTAAAAAAGCATCCAGGTCAGCGTCGGTGTTGATGATGGTGGCCCTCTCCTCGTCGTTACTGGAACGGATGAGGACCCTTCCATTCCTCACGTAGGCCTTGTGTCCCGGCCTTTTCTTGACCTCCACCTAAGTCCTGGCTCGAAGCTTATGCACATTTGGAGGAAGCAGCTCATTGATGTTAATGAGTCCCTGATGGTCTAGGACTGGAGCTCTAGCTTCCTCCAGCAAAGCTGCGTCAAGCTCGGAGGTGTGCAGTTTGCGCTTCCTAGCCTTCGCCGAGATGGTCAATTTTACGAGCGCATGGGATGAGAGAGAGACAGCAATTGGTGGTAGTCTGCTGTCTGCAGTCAAGGTGGTAGGGAATGCATTGCGTTTTCCCATGACTCTGGCACCAGTCATGTCCTTCTTAAGAACCGTGGGGTCGAGCGTGGAGATCACTGTGTGTGCTGGAAGGCGCAGTGATGTTTCCTGCGTATATTGTAGGCCAGAAATAACAATGTCCGTCGACGTGCTTCCCTGGTTCCTCATTATTTCGGCCAGCTCGCTGCGGATGTTGGAAATGACAGCTGATTCGCTGACCATGGGAACGGCATTGTGCGGTGGTTGTTCACCCGACAAAAGCCGTTCTAGTTGTGATTTCAGCTCAGTGATGGAGGATTCGGCATTTTCCATGCGAGTCGTGAGCTGAGGCAGAGCATCGAGGACTTTCAGGCGCTCTTTGATGGGGGCCAGCCTGGTCTCGATCTTTGAGACACTTTCGGACATGGTGTTTTGAGTCCTAAGGGCTTCGTCCTGCGTGCGGTGAATGTCATCGAGGGTATTCATAATACTCTTCAGCGACCTCTCAATCGTCGTGGCACTCTTGGTATTGGTTGGCGCATTTCAATATGTTGTACGAGACGGCGATTGATTGCGTGAGGAGGTTTGTGAGGCTGGTGCTGAGGTGCTCTTCTTCTTCGGGAGAGTGCCCCTACTAGATGTGGTGGCCGAGGGGTTGTCCGTGATGAAGGGTGTTACTACCACGGTCCCAGCCTTCCTCTTGAGGAGGCTCTCAGAACATGTGCTACAGGCATAGATCTCCTCAGATTTCACTAGCATGGTGCGAAATTTGCCGCACCTAGAGTGAAAGTGGTGCTCGCATGCCTCACACATCATCGGATCCCTGGTTTGTATAGGGCATTGGCAGGTTTTGCAGATGATGGTGTATTGCAATGATAATTCGCTGTTCTTCTTGCTATTTTTGCTCATTTTGCCGATAACTGACTGGCAGTCGGTAAAGTAGATGTCGTAAAAGGTATGGTTAGTTACCGACAGAGCAAGGAGCTTATTTTATTCAGGAGTTAGATGGCGTAGCAGCAGAGAAGAGAGCGAAATTACCAACCTGGGCTAGACGGACTGAGAGGTGTAGTGATCGTCGATCGATATCGATTGAGAGATGGCGCCATGTTGATATTGGTGAGAGAAAGACCAAGCCGTGTCGGAGAATTGCAGGTTATGTTGATGCCGGAAAGTTTACAGAGAAAAATACAGTAGAAGAAGAATGCAGCCTCCAGTGAATTATTATTCAGTTTGAAGGTTGCAATAGTGAGCGTGCAACAAGCTAGAACAAAAGCGCCCGAAGGCAGACAAGCGGCAGAAACGAGGTTCAGAAAGAAGAGCAATGGCAAAGCAGAACAGTACTCACCAGCTGAGAGAGAGAGAGAGAGAGAGAGGGAGAGAGAGCGAGAGAGAGAGAGAGATGTGATGAGCGGCGTACGCAGAGTATGTAGTAGAGGGGGAGAGAGAGAGAGCGAGAGGTGTGATACCTTGCGCAGCGAGGAGAGTGGAGGGGGAAGAGAGAGAGATCTGCCTCAATTTCGTTACGGTCGTTCAGTCGTTCGGTTTTTTCTTGATTCACTCTCCGGGAAAAATGTGTACCTGGCGAGCCTATAGAAGTATTCACTTCAAAAAATATAACGCTAGAATTTAAAGAACTCTAAAAACAAACTACAAGGAAAACTCAATGATAACTCTAATATTTAAGTAGAACTTTGAAATATATTATGAAAATCAGAAAATACAAGCTCTCAAAGTATTCGACTTCGTGTCGCGATCGAGACTGCCCTGCCGAGAACGCGGGGTGTTGCATCGCAACACGGATCACCAATTGGTGGCAGCACGTGTCAGGCGCTCTCTCCTTCTCTCTTGCGCGCTTCCCGCGCGAGTTTGTGCCAGACAGTCAGTCTACATCTTTTCCCGCGAGCGGACCTTTCCTCTCGTGTCGAAATTCTTTTAGCTACCTTTCGAATTCGTTTTGATAGTGCGATCCTCTAAAATTACTTCTTAACTAAACTCGCATTTTCAATTCATACCGACCCACGCGCGGTATTACATCATTGTATAATTCGTATCAAAAAGCATACGTGACCCCACGAGTCACGTGTCGCTTTATCGACCGATCCACGTTCGGCTTTTTTCTTTGTCAGACTGTGACAGCGATCAATATATTCAATTTAGATAAAATTATGTAAATTCTTGTGTGCAAGTATGTGTGCGAATCATTTTGTACCGCGTGTGCGTGCGCGTTCAACGGCGTTTTCTTTGTCGATGTCACTCGCCATTTTGTATTCATCAAATTTCAGTTTTGTATTTTTGTTAATAAAGTAGGTTTTTTCTGTCTTCGGATTTTTTCCCATAAATAGTGTTCTAATTATTTAATTACCTTTTAGAATCTTAACGTCAGTGAAATGTTAAAATCAGTAATATTTCAAGTCAATAAAACATAAATCTATCTCGGGTTTATCTACTCTCAAGGCAAATAAATCTTCGCGGAATAAAGAAGTTTTTTTGTTTCTCTTTTTGTAATTCATAATTATTCCGCAATTATTCACGGGGCGACGCTCGCCCTCGCCAAGTCCCCGAAAATCGGCCTCCCCTCCCTGGGTCCATGTTTTTCTCGTTCGCTATTAAATCGCCAGATGCTGATGCATCTGAACCCTTGGAAATTTTCCCTCGGCGAAAGAACCCAACGCCGCGCTTGACGTTGAGTCAACACGGAGACGCGCCCGCTTTCCTAAGTCGTAAAAATCGGACTCAACGCCGTGCTCTACGTGAAAACTCTGGAAAAGAAAATGTTTAACAATAAAAATACTTAATTTTTGGCCTTTTTTAACCTATTTATTTCACTTTTTTTTTCATAAAAGATTTTCTATGCATTCAAATCAAAATCCCTTTATTTATACCAAAAGTATAAGCGTACAAAGCATGCTCCTAAAATTTTAGCCCAATCAAACCATGTGGTCACATGGAATTCTACGGACAGTGCCAAAATGCTCAAAACAGTATACGGAGAGTCACCACGGGTAAGTAGGTGCTAATATCGATTTACCATGGTAAAAATACAAATAATATAACCTAATATAAGTATAAAAATTATATAATTTAATTTTATTAATATTTATAAGAAGTTTATTTTTCAGAGTTATGGTGGTAATGTCCCCTTAAGCCAATACATATTACGCGCAGGCTCTCGCTGCCTCGAAAACTGACCCCTCGCCGAGCGCAGCGTCGAGCTGTAAAACCTCGCGAAGCGAACAAGGACCCTTTTTTCCGAACGCGAACGTGCTCTGCAGTCGAAGCCGTCTTTACAATCAATGCCTGCACTGTTCACACATTTGCTCAGGCTTTCGCCTGCGACGCAGGAAAAACCTCTCGGGAAAATAACCCACGCCAGGAACAGTGCTTATACATAAAAAAAATGTGGCTGTCACGAGGACAGCCGATAGAAGTGAATACTGAAATAGGTGAATAATCTTGGCTTCTTTGTGGGAGGCACAAAGAGCCTTGTTCAGAGAAATTCGATTATTTCTTGTATTGAGATTAATTAAATGTTGCATGCAAGATTTATCCGGTATAATACAAATAAAAACACTACAATTTAGGGAAAAAGCCAAACGGCATAAAAACCCTTTTATTGAAACAAATACACTTGAGATTGATTACAAAGAAATAAGCTAAAAACTTTCGATGTGACGTCGCGTAGAACAATAAACGCGCGCGATACATGCACACACGTGCTTTTGATGATTGATTCGCGATATGATTTTCACTCTCACTCACACTTAATTAATATAAAATAGAGAACGAATTTACAAGATGATAATGTGCTCGAAAGCACGCTGTCAGTTAACAGCGAGATACGAATTACGATAAGGTGCAAAGTATGCACACCGTCAGATGAACGGTAAGATTCGCGAGGGAGCTCCACACGCTGGACGAGTTAGTACTAGACTGCTGAACGAGCCGGCCAAAAGGCGGGAGAGCGATGCTCAAGATGGCAGCGACAGTGCCGAGAGGTGCTGCCACCGCGCTAGATTCGTGGGCTCTAGCTCCCGACACACATACAGACACACATTGCGCGCGCAGGCGCAGAAAGAATAAAATAAAAAATGTTGCGACTAAACAATAGGTGTTATGGAATTCAATTATTTTTTTGAAAATAGGTAAAAAATGAAAATATATTTATCGTTTTTTGGATAGAAATTTATTTTGTACAAAATTTATTTACAACTTCATTTATCTACAGTAGAATCACAGGCATCTTCATTTTTTGACTCAATAATTGAATCTATCTTATATAAAAATCTTGAAAATACTGCTGTGACGAGACATAAGTCTCGCACACGAGATCAACAAACACGGCGCCGAGTAAATCAGCTGACGCCAGCGAGCGCGCGCGCGCAGCGAACAAAGGCGAGTCCGCACGAAGCGAGGTGAGCGCGCGCGCGCACCAACCGAAAGGCCAGTCCGCACGAGCGCGAGATTCTACTAGTAACTCAGCGGCGACGCGCCAGGCGGCATCGTGCGCACACGTTACCGAGAGGAACAGCTAGAACTAGACCGACGCCAACAACGTCGGCTCGTGAGCACACGTGACGACATTGTTGGCGAACCCGAAACTCCGAGTTGCCGTCGTGCGCACACGAGACAACCAGGAGTAGCCGAACAGCGCCGAGTCTCGTTTACGTGAGCACACGTAGCCGATACTCGACGTTGCCACCTGCTCCTGAACATCCATCCCAAGGGACTGGTTGTTTTCCCGGCCACCGTGCGCACACGGGGCTGAGAAAATAACTAAAGCCCCGCCGACGATTCCCCAGGTCGTGCGCACACGTCCTGGTGAAGCACCGGCCAACTCCTGCCTGTACAAAACCGACCACCCGCCGACCGCTCGGGATTCGCCTGGTCACTGTGAGCACACAGGACCAGGGGAAGAACGAGACGAGCGACCTCGATCCGTAGGGCCGTGCGCTCACGACTCCATGGACTCGAGGGAAACCTAACCTCCGAAAACCCGTCGTTAACCCGAACCCGTTTCACCGTCCGAAACTCCGATACCGCGTCCGTAAAGCCGATAACCGCACCGAAACTACGTAACTCCGGTAACGTCGTGTTAATGTACCGTAAACCGCTATAGATTAAGCTAAACCGATTGTGAAGGCGAAATATTCTAAACCACCGCGATTTCGATTTCTGTTATAGATGGAGACTCATATTTGAATTATCACCTTGTTACCTTAATTATTAGAATATATCTTTATTATTATTAATTGCATAAACAAGTCTCTTCAATTAACCTTTCCCCTAACCAAATCCTGGCGTCCGGCCGACTACTCAACACACGGGGAAAGTCGAACCGTTACACTGCATCGAATGTTGTGCCGTACTTAGTTGTTTGTTGCGAATCATTATTTATTTCTAAATGAAATTTAAGTCTGCGGAACGTAATTAATGGCTGTGCACTTTCGTCAGCAAAGTTAACATTGAAATCTCCTGCTAAAATCAGTGGCATTTCATGGTCATTTGTACCAAGCTCCTGAGCTCCCACCTCAGTGAATACAAATAATGATCAGTGGATGAGTTGAATTATGTCTGAAATTTTTTGATTTGGTGAAATATAAATCGCCGACATGACACATATTTGCTCATCTTCTAAAATGCAGTGAGCAGAGCATATGTCAGCTATAATAAAATGAACTGATTTGTTTACGTACAACTGACGCTATTAGATATAGAACGCCGAGCGTGTGGAGACGCGACATAGCCTTACATCTAAGCTGCGTGTACGCCATGCGCGCAGGGATGAGAGCGTTGGAGGGGAGAGAGCTGCCACTGATTTCGTGACGAATTCATCGGCCGCGCCGCCATGACGCTCGCCGCTGGCCGATTCACTCCTCAGCAAAATGTACCCAACGGGCCTATAGAAGTATTCACTTCAAAAACTTAAAGTAAACGCACGCAAACTCGATGTCGACCAAGAAGAAAAATCGAAATTTGGGAGAGGTTTTAAATATTAATTTAAAATTTTCAAAAACAACAGGGTGCCTTCTGACTAACATGGCTCGAGGGTTGTGCGATAACGTTCTCATAACTTCATCAGTTTGATGCAGCCGAATATGTACACGCATACACACACACATACATCTGGGCGGTAATTCCGATACCCTGTATTTTGCGCGTCTCCTGGGTGATTAATAGGGGAATACTCATTGGCAAATGGAGGTCTCCTCAACGTGTCGGGAGGTAGAGCAGAAATGAAGTATGCTACGTAAACCAAACATGCTAGGGAAAGAAAACCTGAAAACAAATCAAATATGAGTAGTGATTTAACAACAAAACTACCCCAAGCGGGTCAAGCTGCAAAGCCTACTTCCACCTTCGATTCCGATCGGGTGAAAGCCCTGGTGGTCGGCGCTGGCCTCATGGAGATTGGAGGGGCGGAGGGGAGAGGCACAAAGTTGGGTTATCTACGCAGAAACCAGGCCAAAACTGCTAGAGAAGATTAAAACACACATTGGAAGTGCATACGAAGTCGTGTTTACCACGAACAACTTCCACAATTACGTGAAAAAAGACCTAAGGCAGCTGCAGCTGAGCATAAAACGCCTAAATTGCGCAAAAAAGGTGGTACGCAGACTGTGGTCATCAAATTGTAAGCAGCAATGGCTAAGCAAGTGATATCAAAGCAGAAAATCAAGAGAGGATTAGTAGTCTGCAGTATCTGAGAGGTACAACGAGAAGCACGGCCACTTAGATTGTTCAAGTAGAATCATTAAATTTGAATTCACCGAGAAAGCGACAGAGTCGAAGCTAGCCGTTACGTAAGTTTCAGAACGCTGCTGGTCAGCTCGATCAAATAGGGGGTTGCTATGACAACGCTCGAGCGCTCTCTCTCTCTCTCTCTCTCTCTCTCTCTCTCTCTCTCTCTCTCTCTCTCTCTCTCTCTGTCTTTCTCTCGCTCTCTAGCAGTACCTGTTGCCCGACTGTAGTCAGTCGAGCTGTAGAATCAGAGCTGAACACACTGCAGTGTCAGCTAGTGGTACCGGTCTCACTTGGAGAACGACCGTTTAGTCAGAATGTTTTCACTCATTTTTCCTTATTCTTCACAAGTGTACTCACACTTTCGTTAATATATTTTGCTCCTTGCGAGCTTTTGTTTTATTATACATTGGGTTGTTTTTAATTAACACCTCCCTTGGTCCGGAACAAATATCCAACGTCTACATAGTTCGTTAGACGCTAAAGATTTGGTAGCAGAGCATGTGAAAGTGTTGGTGTTAGTTATCGGATGTTTAAAAGTGAGTGAACTAAACGGCTACAACGACCGGTTGCGACCTTGTAATTGTCGCAACGGTCAACGTTCGTTAGAAGTATTAGAATACACGCATTATTAGAGGTTATTTAGAAGTCTAGAAGTTAGAGGATTAGAGGATTGAATATTTATTTAGAGGTCATCAGAAGAAACCAAGTTTCATCGTCGTCGCATCCCAGTGGCAAGCCGAGTACAGTGGAGGGACGCCTTTTGCTGTAAAGAGGTAACACCGGGACCAGCTTGTCGTCATCGGACTCCAGGGGACTCAGCCTTCGCCAGCAGTTGGGCAGCGTTTGGAGCATCTCCTGGGCCAGCAGTCACTGTCGTAATCAACGGACGGAGAAGAGTTCGTAAATTGTTTATATTGTCGTTCTCTCTTCGCCCAGCTTTTGTTGTGGCTTCTTCTCTGTTGACAAATTGTCGTTTACGTGAGTGCAGGCGTATCCATATATACGTACCTGCCTCAGTAAAGTCGAGAACATTTTTCACAATTTCAAAAGTTCAGAAGCCGTTATCGGCTTCTCGATTTTCTCTCGGAGCGCAGTAGCGTTCTAGGTGTTGCGCACGGCGCGAGGTGGGAGCGGTGTCTCTCCCCCCGCTCTTCTCGGCCGCTCGGCAATAGCTTCGCGCGTATAGCGAACCGTTAGCTCTACGCGGCAGCGCTTCGTACAGTTGAATATCTCTCTTCTTGTACGTGTATTTCGCACGGCCACGCGCTGTTGCGCAACGGCCTACGACATTTTCCTCTCACTCGCTGATAGCGTAGCGGTACCTTGGTGCGCATCGGCTCGCGCGCGCAAGTAGGCGGCCATATTGGCTTGCCCTCTCTCTCTCTCCTACTCATACCTGCGGCGCTCAGCGTCGGTTTTTCGCGCGCTTTTGGCGCGTTTCTTCGATGTCATCGCTCGCTTTCTCTCTAAGTGGTGTGGTATTGTAGTCGAGGTTTCGCGTTATACGCTAAAAATTTTTCTTCTCCTTCCTACTTCTTCACTTTAACTTTATTCGTCGGCTTGTTGGCAGCTTTATGTATCATGGCATCGGCCACAGATTTGGAAATGTTGTCTGGGCAACGTCGTCGGGCCAAATATATCGCCAACTTTATTATTAATACAAAAAAGGCGGGTACGCTGAACGCGCACTCTCTTCAAGCGCGATTAAAGTTGCTGGACACGTATTGAAGCGACTTCCTTGATCGAGATATGGAGTTGCAGGGTAAAAGGAAGAAGTTTCTGGATCAGGAATATTTCATGAACGATAAATTCATTTCCACGGAGTGTGCCTACATAAGCGCACAGGCAGACTTGATGGCATGTTTAGCTGAGCTTGAGGCTCTCGATAGACCCGTGAATCTAGAACGTAACAACACAGCGACTGACGCGCAGGCTGCTGCGATCGAACGCGAATTTCGAGCGTCTAAGTTGAATAGCATATCCAAACTTCACATTCCTAAATTCCCCGGAAAACAGTCAGAGTGGGAGTCCTTTAAGGGAAGAAACTACCCAAATTCGGTCAAAAAATCTAAAAAAATTTTATATGGTAAAACATCTTTTTAGACCTTACTTTTCATAAAAAACAAGGTTATATACCCAAATAAATTATCTTTGATCGAGTTCATGAGTCTCAAAGATTTTTTGCTTTATTGCGATTTTTACGATTTTCGCTATTTTTATACTTCAAACTTATTTTTAATCATTTTCTATGGCAGGTTTTTAAAATTCTACTTTTAAATTAAATGTTATTTATAAAACAAAACGACTAACCTAGGCGTGTATACACCGTGCGTATAAGTTTAACAATAAAATACATATTGATTTTTTTACGAATAAAAATCAAATTCGATATATTGTTTAATGAAACATCAGATAGCAACACCGTCGCTATACTTTTTCACAGAGTATTTGTGATAGACCCTTGTATAAATTTTACGTTTCATTGCGGAACGTTCCAAGGGGAATCGGGGAATTGAAAGCGCAGCTTACTTCAGTTTGTTTATGCGTCTCCTAACCTGCAAAATTTATTCGTCTGCTGTAACTGCTGTAACCTTCGCATTTGTTCTGTTCGCGTTGCGGTTATTTTGGTTGTTAAAATCATATTGCACAACAAAATAATTTTATAAAATTATAAAAAAAAAACAAGTGCGCGAAATCTTATACATTGATATATACATGTATGTATATTGAAAATGCACGAAATTCATTCAAAGTGGCGCAAAACCAAAAGCAAAGTATGCATCACAAAAACAGAAAAAGCATCTCCAGGAAATGAGAGATAAAAAATAGAAAACCGAACAAGAAGATAAAGATAAAGAAAAAGAGAGTGCTTCTGTTGCTCAACTTGATACTAATAGCAGTATAAATGCTTCAAATGCTTATGCTGTCAAGTTAGCAAATTCTAAAGATATCAATGAGAGTGAACAGTTTTTTTATCCATTGTTCTTGGATAAGAGACATGTTAAAAAGTATGTCATGCAGTGTTTGTTTTTAACAAAAAGTGAGTGCAGCAATAACTGAGAAGAATGGTTGATGTGTTAAATTAGTATTGCATTTTACAGGTTGTGAAAGTATTTTAGGAGAAAATTATACAAGCCCCAGACTTGATTCTGAATCTAATTATCGTGGAGGATTTCTTGTCAATAGAAAATTAGTGGATTCTATGACCAATATTGGTGTAGGCTATGCCGCTTTAAAAAAATTTTGTACAAATCTAGGCGCTGAAACTATGAATCTCCGTACCTTTCAGCAACATCTGAGTGCGATTGCAGAGGAAGCCAATAAACTTGAAGAAACAGTTTTAAATGATGCACGAGAAATTGTAAGGCAGGCGTATATAGAGAAAGATCCTTCTCTTGCTGAAACAAGAAACATAGATATAGCTTGCGTTGGCATAGCAATTGACATGCTTACAGGACTTGTAGTAGACTTTCAAGTCCTATCAAAGTACTGTCACCTATGTACTACAACTGCTGCTGAACTTGGTGCTTATTCTTCAGAATATCATTTTTGGTATGAAGGGCACAAAAAAAGTCAGAAATGTAACATCAATTTCGAAGGCTCGTCTGGAAGCATGGAGGTTTGTGCAGCTGAAATGATTTGGTGTCGCTCTATCCGAAAAAAATGATCTAAGATATACTACTATCTTGTCGGATGGAGATGCTCGTACCTAGACACGATTGAATGAAATCTCCCCATACGGCAAATCTGTGCCTATTGAGGAAGAATGCATAAATCACGTGCATAAGAGAATGGAAAAAGAACTTCGAGACATTACTCAAAAAGAACACCTTGGAGGAAGAAAGGATGGTGCTTTAAGAGGTGCGAATATTGATTTATTGACAAAATATTATCGTAGAGCAATAGTTAATAACCTAGGTGATGTGCAAGCTATGAAAAAAGCAATTAAAGCAACTTTGTTTCACTGTTCGTCCACAGATGCAAAACCAAATCATCGGTTATGTCCAGCAGGATCTTCATCTTGGTGCTTTTACAAAAAGGCAGAAGCTCTGAAAGAGACCCCTCGAAGCCACAGTTGTATGCAAGTGAGGTTAAGTGAAAATGTTGTGAAAAAACTCATGCCACTTTATGACAGATTAAGCGAAATGCAGTTACTTGAAAGATGTTCAAAAGGAGGTACGCAGAATGCCAATGAGGGTTCACATGCACAAATTTGGCGTAGATGCCCAAAAGAAGTTTTCGTGTCGAAGAAGCGAATACATCTGGCAGTAATTAATGCAATAATGGAGTATAATTGTGGAGTGCTCAAGTCACAAACAATAAAAGCTGTATTCAGAAATGAAACATTAAGTGGTGCCAGTAAACAAGTTTACAAAAAGATGGATAAAACAAGATTAAAGAGGAAAACTAACCAAGAAGAGTATAGACACACAAAAAGGGCTAGGAAGTGTTCTCAACAGCGTAACAAGTCTGGGGCTAAATCAAAAGACTATGGTGCTGGAGAACACTGATGCTTACCAGGATTCACCGAAAAACATCAAAGGTAACCTAATATAAATTTAATGTTATTTTAAAAGCTGTTTTTCTCATAATGCTATTTGAAAAAATGGTTATTGTGGCTGTGCAACAATTTTGATTCAATGATTCTGAAATTTTGCATGCAGTTTTAAAAATATATTTTTGAGAAAACTAAAGAGAGATAATTAAATTTTGTTTACAGTAAACAAGTTTTGAATATCAACAAATGCTATAATATAGTTTTTTTTTGGCATTTTAAAAAATCAATAATATAATAAGTGATAATAAAATTCAAAATAACTAAATAAATTATTGTGCTCTCTAATTAAATTCATTTTATTATTGCAATTTCTTACTTTTAACCTGACAATGCTTACTCGAAACCCCTTGCGCAGACCACTAATCAAACATGTGTTATTTTTTACAGGATTTTGGAGGCTTTTGGACTGTAGCAGCATAATTATTGATTCATAGGGGACCTGAGCTATAAAAATTAATTAATTTTTGTAAAATTAAATGTATTAAACAAAAATCAATATTCTTTTTTCAATATTTTAAAAGTCGACCGTTTTGGGTAGTTTCTTCCCTTGAGGAACAATTCACATCTATGGTTAAGAATAAGATCCTGGCTCCTGCACTCAAAATGCAATATTTGTTAGATTCGGTGGAGGGTGCGGCGGCGCACCGCTTGAAAGGTCTTGCGATGGATCTAGCTTCGAGATTGCCTGGAACAAGTTGGTTCGTCGGTACGATAATCCGATTGCGCGAATGCATACCCATATGGAGATGCTTATCGAATTTAAACCGGCAAAGGAGAAACTTGCTAACGAAATGGTTAAATTGTTGGACGCTGCTGAGGTAGCATTGAAGGTTTTCACCGATGTAAAATGTCCAGTCGAGAAATGGGACAGTTGGTTGGTGTATTTGGTCGAAAGGAAGCTGGATGAGCAAATAGCTAAATGCTGGCGCATCTCGCAGGAATCGGTCGATGGGTTTCCCACCTTTAGTAGTTTGACCTCGTTCATAGAATCTCGCTCCCAGTCGTTGGATAGTAAGCTGGATATCTGTCCAGACTCTCCAACGTTAGATAATCGTAAAAGTTCAGGGTCCAATCGCTCATTGAGGAAAGGATCAGTTTCCGCTAACGCAGCTGCCACGTCTTCAGGCAAGGCTGGTAGTAAGGGGTCGCTCAAGTGTGACGAGTGCAAAGGTGCACACCAACTGGCTGATTGCCAAAAATTTTGCCAGATGAGCACGTCTGCTCGTTTTGAATTTTGCAAACGAGTTAGGCTTTGCATTAATTGTTTGAAAAAAGGACATTTCGTTGCGGACTGCAATGTTAATCTTCGTTGTGCCATTTGTAAGGGCATACACCATACTAAGCTTCATATGAATAGGCGAAAGCCAGGGGAAGATTTGAGGACAGAGAAGGATAAAACATCGAACTCCGATGACTCGACGAACACTGACGTTGAGGTGCATACGGCGGTGGTTGGCAGGACTCGGCTGGTGGCGAGAGCCAAGGTCCTATTACAGGCTACTAGTGGTAATTCAGTTCCTGCACGCTGTTTGGTGGATCCGTGTTCTGAAGTCTCCTTTGTGTCCTCAAGGATCGTACAAAGTTTATCGAGTAAAGTTAAGCCAGTCTCAATTTCCGTTATTGGAGTTGGAGCTGGATCGTCAGCATTGCCCAAGGGTGAGGTTTCTCTGTGCTTGCGGTCCAGGCTGGACGTAGATTTCCGCTTTGAATTTAGGGCGTTAGTTTTAAATAAGGTGAATGGTATTATGCCACGGGAAGAAGTAGATCATGTTCCATGGGAACATATCAAAGACCTAGAATTTGCAGATCCTGATTTTGCTAAATCACAGAGAATAGATTGTGTGTTGAGATTAGGACATATGGAAAGAGTGACTAGCATTCATCGCTCGGAGAATGTGTTCTATTTTATACATCATCCGATTTATTCAGTCGAGGCTGGACCTGACGGAAAGTTGAGTTTAATGGATCTAACGAGAAAGTTTCGCTTAACGATGTACTGTTGACTGGACAGAAGCTCCAGGCGGACGTGACTCTCATCATTTCTATTTGGCGTTGTTTCGCAGTTGTCTTCATGGCGGATATAGTAAAAGAGTGTAGACAGATACAAGTTCATCCCGACGACGTTGATTATCAGAGAATTGTCTGGAGGGACGACGTGTCAAAGCCCATCGAAGATTTTCGTTTATTAACCGTTACCTACGGCACCAAATCTGCTCCATATTTGTCGATCCGCAGTTTGTCGCAACTTGCAAAAGAGGAATGTAGAGAGTTTCCCCTCGCTGCACAAGTACTGCGGCACAACATGTACGCGGACGATGCTTTCGCTGGGGCTGATAGTGTTTCGGAATCGATTGAAATCAGGAACCAGCTCGTAGCATTGCTTGCTTCAGCTGGCGTGGAACTTGGTAAATGGGCATCGAATCGCTCGGAGATATTAGAAGATATTCAGGTGGAGAAACAAAAGGAGCTGTCGCTAGATTGGGATGAGGTGGTGTCGACGCTGGGTTTGAAGCGGATGCCAACTGGCGATTCATTTCGTTTCGAGGCTAGTTTGCCAGCAACTCCAAAGACCGTCACGAAGAGAATTATTCTTTCTGAGATCGCAAAACTGTTTGATCATTTGGGATGGCTTGCTCCTGTTTTGGTGAGAGCTAAGCTCATGTTACAGGACCTGTGGATTCAGACATGTAAAGTCGGAGGATAACCCGACCGATTGTGCGACCAGAGGTTTTACTCCCTCTCAGTTGATGCATTCTTCTCTGTGGTGGGAGGGTCCTGAGTGGATCAGGACAAATTGGAAAGCGCTGGATAGACCGAGTTGCAAGGACGATGCAACTGTGCAGGCTCAGGTAGCGATCGAGGAGTTGGTAACGCAACAGGAGAAATTGCCATCGCTGATGTACCTGGAAAAGTTCTCCAGTTACAGTAAGGTAGTACGGATTATTGCGTTTTGTTATAGATTCCGCTTCAATACAGCCAAACCTAAGGGAAATCGCTGTGCTGGATCTTTGTCTGCTGAGGAGATAGACTTGGCTTGAGTGGGGTTGACCCGCTACATTCAAACACTGCACTTCGGGAAGGAGATTCAATCAATCAGGAGTAGTCAGTGATTGTACGCACGCAGCCCACTACTCCGCTTGGCTCTTGGTTTGTGAGAGGGGTCTGCTCAGAGTTGGTGGACGTTTGCATAACTCGTTGCTGCGTGTGGCCCCAAAAAGGTCATTTCTTGCAACTGGAGTTGACTACGCAGAACCATTTTCCATCTTGTTTTCGAGAGGACGAGGAGCCAAAACCACGGAAGGCTATATCTGTATTTTCGTGTGCATGGTAGTTCGCGTCGTGCACATTGAGGTGGTGTCAGACTTGACGACGATGGCGTTTCTGGCTGCTTTTCGACGGTTCAGTGCCAGACCGGGAATTTCAGAGGTCTTGCTGAGCGACATCGGTACCAACTTTTAGGGAGCTGCGATGGAATTAGATCGATTGTTTCAGGAGGCTTCGTCGTTCTCTCATGAGGTTGCTGAGGCTCTGATAAAGGACAATACCAAATGGCTATTCATTCCACCTCGAAAGCCGCATTTCGGCGGACTTTGGGAAGCTTTGGTAAAAAGCTTCAAGCATCAATTTCGGAGAGTGGTTGGAGAGACTCTTTTAACGTTCGAGGAGATGGCGACGGTGGCGGCTCAGATAGAGGCCTGCTTGAACTCGAGGCCGTTAAGTCCTCTCAGCTCAGAGCCCACTGACTTGGTTGCTCTCACTCCTGGTCATTTTTTGATCGGCGTACCGCTGAGGGTGTTACCAGAGCCTTTTCATGAGTTAGATTTGGGTTCTAGGACTTGCCGTTGGCGTCACCTTTCAATTATAAGAAATCACTTCTGGTCCAGGTGGCAGTCGGAGGTGCTGCATCATCTGCAGCAGCGTAATAAGTGGCTGCACCCCAGTCGTCCGCTGGTCGAAGGCGCTGGTCGAGGCACAGGGGAAACCAGGAATCCTAGAGTATCTGATGTGTAGCGTTCAATAGGGCAAAAGGCCACCAATTTTTGTGGCCGTAATTTATCGTCCGCCAGGTATCCCTTTCACCAATAATTCAGAGCTGGCGAATGACTTGCGAAGATACTCCGTGGGTTATGATTACAGACTAGTTATGGGCGATTTGAACGCGAACATGTTATCTGCCTCACATGACGCGGAATTCGTTAGGGATCTTGCCTGCGAATTGAACTTAAAATTAGTGGATCACGGCGCGACTCACCAGGTCAGGGATTCCCACACATGGATCGACGTGATCATGACTGACGATGACAGTGTAGTGCTGAATGCGAGTAATTCACTGGCGACTTTTCCGAGCAGCCACAACATTATTGACGTTGAGATCCACTTTCAGACCGCAGAGCCCCCTGTACTCAACAATTTTACATACAGGGACTTTAAATCAATAAAGTCAGAAGAGCTCTTATCCCTTTTGGCTGCTTGTGACTGGTCGTCGGTAAATTGTTCCGACAGCGGAATTGACAAACGGCTAGAACATCTTAGCCAAAACATCATAACTTTCATTGACCAACTTGCTCCGCTCAAACAATTTAAACTGAGACAAAAAGGACACCCGCCATGGGTCGACGCTGAACTGAGACATTTATGCAGCAGACGAGACTCTGTATGAAGATGACACAAACAAGCCCAATGAGGCACTAGACGACGTGACGACCTGTGGACGGAATATCAGTCTCTCGCTGCTGAGACAGAACAACGAACCAATCAGGCGCAAGAAGAATTTATTCGAGATCGAGTCTTTGACGCGCTGGAAAACAATAAAAACGTCTGGAACGAATTACGGAGTCTTGGCCTTATTTCAAAGGCCAAATAGGATTTATATGGCTTCACCACGGATGAATTGAACAAGCATTTCGCTGGGGTGTCCATATCTGATGCGGAGAGCGAGGTTGATCTGAGTGGCATCCTGGCCGAGGCCAATGAGAATGGCTTCACCGTCAGTGAAGTCACCTTTGCGGACGTGGTTCTGGCGGTCGCTCACTTTTCATCTCAAGCGAAGGGGGAGGATGGGATACCTCAGAGTGTTATAGCAAAATTTCTCCCAGTACTAGGACATCACCTGGTGAACTTGTTTAATGCCTCTCTCTCCAGTGGGGTCTTCCCCGGCGCCTGAAAGAACGCTTATTTTGGGGCCCTTTAAGAAGAAACCCATTCCATCTGCTATTTCGGACTTCCGTCCAATAGCCCTTTTGAGCTTTCTCTCCAAAATTCTGAAGAAGATCGTGCATGAACAGATCTCTGAATATCTAGCCTCAAAGAACATTTTTGAGCCTTTTCAGACCAGTTTTCGGCAAAACCACTCGACACAGACAGCACTGCTAAAACTGACAGATGACATCAGGACTGGTATTGACAGCGACAAACAGTTACTCACCATCTTACGACTGTCTGACTTTAGTAAGGCATTTGACTCAATTTCCCCCTCGAGATTACTGCGTAAGCTAATCAGGTTGGGCTTTTCCAGATCAGTGGTCCTGTGGGTCATGTCTTACTTGTCAGGACGTAATCAAGAGTGGTTACTAAATTAAATGGAGAATCATCTTGGCTAACAACCAACCTGGGCGTCTCAGAGGGCTCAATCTTGGGGCCCTTACTGTTTAGTATTTGCATTAACGATCTCCGGAAGGTGTTGGCCGGTTTACGAGGGCCTAAGGGATTGCTGACCAATAGTGATGCGCATTTTCTTTACGCAGACGACCTGCAAACCTACGCCCAAGTAACAAGAGCTGATCTTCGTGAGGGTATGGATCGCATGTCAGCGGCAGCACGAGCTGTATCGGATTGGGTTACACACAATGCTCTGCACCTTAATACTGGCAAAACGAAAACTATTATTTTTGGCTCAGAGTATAATATAAATCAACTACAGGGGTTGAACTTGCCTGGTATCGAGGTGCAGACGGGTGTGGTTGTCCCATTTGTCGATACCGTAACTAACCTCAGAGTGGTCATGGATTCGAAGTTAACGTGGAAACCGCAGGTGGATGCAGTTAGCCGAAAGGTTAACAGAACTCTTTATGGGCTCAGATCATTTAGATCCTGTACCAACGAGGCGTTACGTAAGCAGCTGGCCAGCGCTCTCGTGGTCTCTCACCTAGATTATAGCTCTGTAGTGTATCTTGACGTGTCAGGGGAGCTTCAGACTAAACTGCAGAGACTACAGAATTCATGTGTGCGGTACATTTGTAGTGTAAGGAGGTGCGAGCACATCTCTCCCTTCAGGAAAAAGCTGGGCTAGATGGACGCTAAAGAGCGTAGAACGTACTTTGCGGCGGTGTTAATGTATAAGTCGTTCTGCGTGGGGCAACCACCGTACCTTGCACTCTTTGAGAAAAATAAATGCAGAACCTCGGGTAGGTTGTCTAGGGATATATCCGTCCCGGTAACTAGAACCGATACTGGCCAGTACTCCTTCAGGGCGCAGGGCGCCCGCTTGTGGAATTCGCTCCCGCAAGGCATGCGGACACTGCCTTCGCTTTCAAAGTTCAAAATAGCAATGCGAAATTTCCTCTTGCCGGCACCCTAGTGCAATATTATTTGTTATAGTTTAGTATATGCCCCTGCGTCGTCTGTTTGTGCATGTACCTGTCTTATCTGTTGTATTTGAAATCTAGTCTGCGTTACTTATCTATATTGACGTGAATAGGCTAATTAATTATGTGTCATACACAAAAACTTGACGTGTACTTATATCTATATATGTATGAATCTGTGATATTTAATGACGAATATGTGATAATACCAGCTGTGACTTAACCAGCTATGACGTTGTGTGACAATTGTAAATTTTTTCAAGTATATGAAAATAAACAGTAATTTTATTCTATTCTATGTATATAGTATTAGTGCGCGCTAGTAAATACTGTGCCTATATCTCAATTATTATAGTTAAAAATGTAAAATATGTAAAACGGTTCCACTTATGATCAGTTAAATCGAAAAAGGACATTAAAAAAATGTGGTTAGCTTTTGAGCTGCCACAAAAAATATTGACAGTCGCGGGTTTCGGGGGGAACGCACTCGAAAACTAGACATTCTTGCGAAGATTTCCCTACCTTTGATTTTTATTTTCAGTGATTTTTTCAAGTAAAGATAACCCGAAATCACTTTTTTAAATTTCTGGCCCACTGTGTGGCGCCATTAGATAACAGATAGAGACGTGCGGGTCGTTAAAGTGCGCGGGCTTTGGCTGTGTGTGATGCCGCACAGCTCGTGACTGGATACCAGTACAGCTTACGACCAAGTCGGGTTGACGCGTGTCCTTGACCGAGAATTAAGTCGTGCGATTCTGGCCCACGCACGGAAGCGATGTTTTGGAGCAGGCACGCTGTTATGGCGGCGCATCGGCACCAAACCGCAGGAATCAAGATGTCGCGTGCGGATCCCCAGCCACGTAGCATAATCGTGCGGCTTTGTTTGGGCGAAGGCTCGCGCGTGGAAGGGAAATCTCCAGGCACGCTAATGTGGCGGCACGTCGCACAGTGGGGCCATTTGAAAGAATTTAGCCAAAAATCTTAATTCACTTGGGGTCAGAAAGTAATGAGATGTAACTTGATGAAAATATTCGTTTTTTACTGTAATTTCTGAATCTAATTCCCTCGGAAAGATTGATAATTGAGACTATCTTTTTGAAACCTGCAAAATATGATACTCATCCGATTTAACTGATTTTCGTTTTTTTCAATATTTAGGATCATGATAATATTTGCATTAACGCATTAATTTGGGGGCTCGAATTTTTCTAATGAAACTCATTCAAAAGTAGAAAAAGAGAGTTCTAATTTGAGTTTTGTGTGCTAAAAATTGATGCGTAAATGAAAATATTGTCATAATCCTGAATATTGAGAAAAGCGAAAATCGATTAAATTGAAGAATTTGATCGATTTAAATCGATTTAAATTGAGAAACCATCTAGGAATGGCGTCTACATTCCTTTTTCTGACACTGTCAAGAATCTTGGGGTCGTCATGGATTCTAAACTTTCCTGGCAGCCTCATGTCAAGTACATTACTATACTCTTATTTAACCTCACGGTGCTGAGAAAAACTCGATTTTCTATTCATTTCTCATGCACCAAAAAGGGTGTTTTTCATGCACGTATTAGAAAAAAATATTTTTACAATCGTATGTATGATTATGGCATATGTAATACGCCAAAATACAATTTATTTATAATTTTTATGTAATCATCAAGAATAAGTCCTATCTATGTATTCATCTATCTATCTATCTATCTATCTATCTATCTATCTGTCTATCTATCTATCTATCTATCTATCTATCTGTCTATCTATCTATCTATCTATCTATCTATCTATCTGTCTAAACAAAAGTTTGCTACCGAAACTATTCTTCCTATCGCCTGGCATGAGCAGCCCCGTAGATTAACCTTCACTGGTCATGACTTTCTTAACTGCACAGATGAGTTGAAAAAGTCTAGTGGTGAAGGGGGGGGGGGGGCAGAACCCGCTTATACTAGCTACCATAATTAGTTTATCCATGCAGAAAAATAACGAAAATTTACCTTTCAGAAACTTTTTCTTCGAATAAGCAGCTTTTAAAAATTTTAACTTTTTCTTTAAAAATGTACTATACTATACGAATGTACTTATAAGAATCAATATTCTTAATCATATTTTACACAATCTAAAAGACAAACCCTAATATTTCATCAATGACCCATGAGAGATAAAAGCATATTATATGTCATTGTTGCAATTTCTTAAAGTGAAAATAGGCCAAATTTATAAGAACAAACCGTATTCATCAACACAGCATCCTTTAAGTTAGATTCCAGTCTTAATGTTGCTGCAAAATGAAAAACAACATTTACTTCTTCCAATATTTTCTTATGTTCATCACTCAGGCCTAAATTTGGTGAAGTTATATCTCCAGGAATAGCCATAACTTTATTAATGACATCTGGCTTGGATTCTCTGATTCTGCTGAACATCTGAATCATATTTTATTAATATTATTCTAAATTGTAACAAATAATACAAAAGTAATATTTTGTAGGTTAGGAATAATTGTTTCATTAATTTTTTTGGAAGATGCATTAGAAGTACTACTATTACTACACGTTACGGGTAAGTTTATAGTATATGAACCGCGTTAAAAAAAATGACGTATTTCGTAACATAATTTAATTGCGTGTTTAAGGTAGTTCACCCAGAAAATCGATTTTCTTACACATTGCTTAAATTTTGTAAATACGTTCTTTTAAGTATCCTCTGGAACATAGTATAATTTGTATCCCCCGAGCGGCATGATTTTTAAAGATATTGAGTCCTGAAATGTGTATTTTAACATAGGAAGCATATACTAAGTATTATTAAGGGTACATTTGGTTTGATTACGAAAATAATATTTCTTTTATCTATTTGAAAAACTAGGTTATGATGTAGAATCATAATACGAATCAAGGAAATAAAACTTTGATCAGGCAATTCGAGCTTTTTAAAAAGTTACAACAATCAAAAGTTTCAATTCCATGCTATCAATACATATATCTATATATGTGCACAATTTTTCTCACTTTTTCAAGTTTCGAGGGTATTTGCAACTCCAAACATTTTCAATCAATATTCTGATATATAACACTAAAAATCCTAGAGTTTTTACATCTTATAACTCGTCTGCGGCTCGTAAACGCCCTCGCCTTCGGCTCGGGCTAACTCGCCTTGACTCGTACTGCAAACTCCACACTCGGCCTAAAAGCTCACTTAGCCCTTGGTGCACACCATATTTTTTGTAACGCAAGTACAGATTTTTGCGTTTTTTTTTTAGATATTGAGTGCGACTGATGCAACTTTTTTCAGAATCGGCGACCACACTCTTAATAGACAAATTTTTTAATTTATATATATATATATATGTGAATAAAAAATGAAGAATAATATATTTAAATTTAGGTAAAAATGATGTAATGCTGATTCTAATTCCAGGAGATGACGTTCATACTGTCTACCTTGGGCACCAGGCACCTCGGAGGCCGTTGCCGTCGCGCTATTCGTGTTCATCTACCTCGAAAACCCCCGAGTGGCAAAACTGAAGTCATTTCCATCATTATTAACCGAGTTGTAAATTTTTTATTTAATGTATCTTCGAAATGCACATTTCAAATGGATATTGTTTATGCAATAATGCATTTTCAAAAAAGTAATTGATCACATTAGTTCACGAAATTCTAGGCGATCTCACGAATCCAATGCAAAAAACCGCATTAAGAGCCGTCTTACTGCTCAAAAAATCGATGGTTAGGCCGTTTTTTGTGCTTTATTTCCTCGACTACATCTCGTGCGCGAACTCGCTGCAGTCGACCCTATTCCGCGAATTCGCGTTTCGGCGAATATTATTTCCGAATTATTGAATTATTGAAAACTGTTCAGCACAACGTTGTTGAGTATACAATTTTTTCTCACTATAATTGTACTCGGCATATAACAGTAATAATTTCATAAAAAAGATAAATGATACTTACCTGCAAATTTATTTATTATCTTAACAATTATATGTATTATAGCAAAACAAAATAAAAATCAATTTATAATGTCAAACGTGCAGCTAAGCTTCAAGCCTAACGAAAAATAAATCGTAAACTTATATTATAAGTTAGAATATAAATTAGACTTTGGGTTTTTGTTTGCATAAAAATTGGAACAAAATTATATATTATAGTGCACTTAATTGTTGTAATTTTTTCATTTTTATTTAATAATAAGAAAAATTACATCAAAACTAAGACTAAACAAAAAAATTTGTAGTGGATTTGAACCCTGGCAAAATGGTACGCGCACCTTCGGGCGCGCGCGCCTTAACCAGCAAAGCCATCGTCAACATGCTAGTAGAAAAACAAAAACTTGCATATGATCATCGGCCCCGCTTGGGGGTTTAGGGTTTGTTATAATAGAGTTTGGGGTTGTTCGTGATAATAGGGTTATTAAATAGACTAGAGGGGTTCCCCCTGCTCGCTTCGCTCGCCAACCCCAATGTCTTATTTATAACTTGCCATAATAATCTTTGATTTTGATTTTACACATAAAATTTGTTTAATTTATTGATATTTCTCTATTCTTTCCACACCAACACTGTTCTTTCACCACACCACCTGTGTAGCTAAATAGAGTGGCGCGTTTTTTTTTCTTTGTTGACAAAATTAGTATGTTTAAATTTAAATGTTATAAATTATTCACAGTTAACACCTATAAGTCCAAACTTTGTGCATGTATTTCATATACTTTTAGCGTTTCATTCAGATCTTAAGGAGTAACTGGAATGATTTAACTTTGTTACAATCAAACATCTATTTAAATTCAGTTCATGCAATTGTCAACAGAGATGTGGTATCCCCAGTAGGCCTAATCCACAGATAATTTTAAGAAAAGATGCATATTTAACAGAAAACATTTGCATTGCAAATCACAGACTATAAAAAAAAAATTTCTTTTCATTGACAACAATATTTTTAATATTGATTGAAAATATGACAACACCGATAATAAACTCATATAAAATTTTAACTAACGCATGTATGTTATACGTATATTTTTCATACTTTTAGCATTTGTTTGAAATCTATATGAGTAAGTCGAGTTTAAAATTCAATCAATTTCAGAAATAATTATATAAATAAAGACATGTTTATACTATAGAAAATAGACTTGTTTCATTGATAACACAGTTGTGAATAAATTTAATTCATAGATTAGATACGATAATATTTATTCCAGCACTTCTTTCCAAACTATATTTTGTATATTATCTCTATCTTCTGTATCATTTTCAATGAATAATTTTTTGGGATTTTGAGATCTAGACAGAGCAACATACAATTGACCATGCGAAAAAAGCGGCCGATGAAGATATATCCCAACAGTTTCAAAACTTTGTCCCTGTGATTTATTAATTGTCATGGCAAAAGCTAAAACTATAGGAAATTGTCTACGATATAAAATGAACGGTAATGAAGTATATTCTCCTGTATCTAAAATAATTCTTGGAATGAAAACTATTGCCCCTTCATTAACTCCTGTTATAATCATCGCTTGAATATTAAATTTATATAATTTTATAATTTTTAATCTAGTGCCATTACAAAGACCATCGTGTATACTTAAATTTCTAATAAGCATTACTATAGCACCGACTTTTAAAATCAATTTATGGATTGGAAAGCCTGGAAATTTGAGTGAATTTAAATATTCTGTAGGAAATTTCAACTCGACATCTAAATCTGTTTTATCTACTCCTTTATGTTTTGCATAGTCAATACTATAATAAACTTTTTCTTCACTGTTAAGTTTTTTTAATATCTTATCATTAATTCTATAGATATCTTCATTATGAGACGATAAAATGATTCTATCTGATAAATTTTCATCCTCTTTAATGATAGTTCCGTAAATTTTATCACATACATCGTTGGTTTTCCAATACTCCGGAATATTTAACTTGTCTACTAAACCATTACCCACTGTCAATAAAAATTTGGAAAATTCTTTATTTTTACTTCGAATGTTTTTCTTTAACGTGAATATTTTAAATTTTTCCCATAAAAATGAACGTTTTATAGTTTCATCAATGATATTATGTTTGGATCCGTATTTTACAACTGGTAGCGTTTATTTAAAGATCAAAAGTTGGTCTATAAATTTTCATTCTTGACGCGGCGACGGCGTTAGCAACCATGAGAAGGGGTGATCTTATACAAAGTAATCATATACAGGGTGATCATATACAGGGTGAACGTATAAGGTATAAGAGCCTAACATGGCTGTATATAGTCACCCTGTATATGGTCACCCTGTATATAGTCACCCTGTATATAGTTACCCTGTATAAGGCAACAGGTGGTTGGGCCCGTTGCAACAGGTGGTTGGGCCCGTTGCCATGGCAACAGGTGGTTGGGCCCGTAGCAACAGGTGGTTGGGCCCGTTGCCATGGCAACAGGTGGTTGGGCCCGTTGCCATGGCAACAGGCTAAGCTCCATTCTTGACGCGGCGGCGGCGGCAGCGGCGATAAAACTTTATAATATAGAGAGATTGTTTTTATTCAATTTCTTGTTGTGCGTTTGCTTTAACGCATACAAGACCGCCGGCACCATGGAAGCTCCGCCGCTCGCGCCGCCGCTCGCTCCGCCGGGACATGCGTACTACCCCCTCTCCGCCGCTACCGCTAGATGCGTATAGTTCGGGCGAAGAACCGCGAGGCGGCGGTAGTTTACGACTGCATGTTGCCTGGCACGCTTTGCCCTATGCTCATCGGCAATCTCTCTACTAATCTCTGATGACACTGACCTTGCTGGGGTTTACCCTTGGTTTTACTTTATTGCACCATTTCTCTACCAGTCCCAACGCGAATTGTATTAGACCTGCCATCACGTCCTCACCGTCCCCTCTGATCAGGATGCCGATGTCGTCCGCGTATGCCTGTGCCGGCCTCGTTCAGGATACGGAGTAGGCTGTCCAGCACCAAGCACCATAGTGTCGGTGACAGAACGCCCCCTTGTGGGCATCCTTTTCTCACCACTCCTCTGCTGGAGTGCGAGCCCCAGATTGCAACTATCGCCCTAGTTCTCAGCATAAAGCTGATCCACCTAGCGACGGTAGTCGGGACTGCGTGCTCCTCCATGCCTGCTGAAATCGCCTCACCGGTTGTGTAGTTGAAGGCCCCCTCGATGTCCAGGAAAGCCACCAATACCATACCTCTGTTTTTCATGCCCCTTTGAATGAAGCTGACCGCCTCCACAAGTGCTGTGTCCACCGACTTTCCTGTCTGGTAGGCATGCTGCTTGCTGTGCAGTGGCGATTCAACCAGGGATGTCTCCTTAATGTATCTATTAACCAGCCTTTCCCGAGGTTTTTGTAAAAACGAGGTCATGCTAATCGGCCTGAAGTCCTTTGCAACTGTGTGTTGCAACTTTCCTGGTTTGGGTAGGAACGCCACCCTTGTCATTCCCCATTCTTCCGGCACATATCCCAGAAGCAGAGAAGCTTGATACAGTTTCTCCAGAGCTGGGAGTAATACGTCTAAGCCCTGCTGCAGCAGAGCCAGGAAAATGCCGTCCGGCCCTGCCGCCTTATAGGGCTCAAACGTTCCTATAGCCCACCTGATCCTTGTCTTGTTTGTGACCTTTATTTCCAGTCTCCAGTCCTCCCCTCGGGCCATCAGCTGAGTGGTTGCTGTCCCCGCCTCCTCACTGAAGTCTGGAAAATGGGTTTCCAACAGGCCCTCTAGGGCCTTCTGCCCGTTCTTAGCCCAATCTCCTGTTTTCAGTCTGATTAAGTCAGTCAGGGGTTTCCTAGGGTCTTGAAGAACACTGCACAGCCTGGCCGTGTCCGACACTGTGCTTCGGCTCTCGCAGTATCGCTTCCAGCCCTCCACCCCCGCCTTTTCAATTTCTTTCTTATATACTTTTTGCTCCGCTCTATACGCTCGTTCGTCCTAATCGCACTTCGTGTGCCTGGACCGATTGTATAGCCGCCTAACTTTCTTCCTGCGTTTCTCTAGTGTCTTATTCCACCAGGGAGCACCTTTCGTTTGTCTCTTCGGTCTAAGTACACAATTGTTATCGAAAGAACTTATTATTATGTCCCTTAGTATCCTGCTGCAGTGATCGCTGTCCTCTGCCGTTCCGTATGTGGCAGGGAAGCTGCTGATCTTGACCTTAAGTTCTTCCCTGTAGCCTGCCCAGTTTGTTTTCCTGGTGTTCCTTATGAGTTGGTCGAGCGTACTTTGTCCGCCAAGTCTGAACACGATATGTTGGTGACCGACATGGAGACCTCGTCCGACACTCTCCAGTCCACAACCTCAGCCCATACATTCCTGGAGGCGAGGGTGATGTCTATGACCTCCTCCCTTACGCTAGTTCGGAACGTGGGTTTATTGCCCGTATTGAGAAAATCCAATAGACTTTCTTCTCTGGAATTGCAGTCGGAGCTGCCCCAGCAAGTGTGATGCGCGTTTGCATCGCATCCTATTATGAGCTTGGTGCCTACAGCTTCGCATTCTCTAATAAGTGCGACTATTTCCTCTGGGGGGCATGCTTCTTCATAGGGTAGGTAAGCCGCGGCAATCATAATGACTTTTCGCTTGCCTCCTAAGTCCTTGTAGCTTAACCTAGCCGTACATAGGTCCCTTGAACACTGCTTCGATCGATCATAAATTGGAATCGTGTATACGCACACAACCTAGTGTTACGACACTAACTCGTAATTTATGCAATACGTGACCATATTTCTGTCTGAACTTTGTTGGTACACTCTCTATGATATCTACATCGACCCAATCCTTTTATTCGGCTCTCTGTATTTCGTTCTCATCATGATTGTCGGCACCATTGTCATCTTCGTCGCAGTCATGTTTTTTCATTTAACACTGCTCTTGGTTATCCTTCTCTTTCGTAGTCTTGTTATTGCTATCAATATTCCTAAATTAAAGATATCACTGTAGTACTGACCGATATTGACCCCATTTGTCTCGATCACTTTTGTAACACTCCGTGCAAACTCCGTAGTGTACGCAAAATTATTTAAAAAAACTAAAGTCATTCGAATATTATTTTAGAAAATATTCGGGGATTTTTCGCTCCCCCTCTGTTTCTGCTGATGCTCCGGATGACAGCTGAGCAGCCAAAAGCAGCAAAACATCAGCGAGGCACCTTAAGCAACATCTGCAACTGCCAGCATCTACCAACGCACACACCCACACATACACTATCAACACACACACGAACACGATTCACTACATCACACACACACACATGCATCACACACACACACACACATCGACATCACACACACACACACATACACACACACACACACACACAACCACAGTATTCTACCATATTGATTATATTAGTTGTCGTTTTTTTGAAGATACTCCCCCCGCACCTATCCCGCGACCAATGCCAACTCACCCAGCACCTGTTCAGCAACATATATAGCCACAATTCTTTCCGATTTTATTCGATGTTTGGATTCATGTGTTTAGAAGAAGCCCCGCCCCGAGCCCCCCGCAAGCCCCCGTGGCCCCCCGCACCTCCTATTAGCAGCTTTTCCTAAAATTTATTAATTGTTAGTACAATTTTTTTATTTAAAGTTTTTATTAGCAAAAAAATTTACTAACAAACAATTGTAATAGTACATCGGATAAAATCGGATCAATTTATGACACACTTTTTGAATCATCTTTAACGATTCAATTATTTAAGGCGTGCACTTCGCGACGCGTATAATTATTTCGATTTTCTAAAAATATATTAGGCTATATTAGCTAGCACTATATTAAGATGATGTATAAAGGTTACTTTCCTCCGACTCTACCAACCGAACGACTCGAGCAATACAATACTTTTTGGCATAAATAATGTCTTTAGCCTCGGGAAGATCCTACATCCTTTGTAGAAACTTTTCCAAGCCCTCATAACAAGCTCATAGCACATCAGTATCAAAATTATATATAACAGTAGAGATAAACTATATAAGAGATATAACTTAAATTTTATTTTCTATTTTTTCCACACCACCTATGAGGTAAATAGACAGGAGCGTTTTTTTTATATTTTTTGTTCTTTTTCACATTATCCAAATCACATGAAAATGAAAGAATTTTGCCTTATTTTGCGGGGGTGCGGGGGGGGAGTATCTCCAAAACAACTGAAATGGGGGTTGGCGAGCGGAGTGAGTGTGTATATATACATTGCGGAAGTATTTGTATGCGTTGAACTTGAGAGTCTGTCGGGTTGCGCGGGGGCAGGCGATGTCCATACATACATGTCCATACAGATAAAAAATTTTGAATAATAACTTATGTGTAGCCAAGCTCAGGTATAGTTATATTCAATATAATTTACTTTAAATCGTTATCAACTGTTAATTGTTATCATTAATCTATTTTCATTCTTAACTAACAAAACATAATTATCAGATCATAGAAATTAAATTTGAAAAAAAAATTACACAAGAACTAAAATGGGGGGTTGGCGAGCGAAGCGAGTAGGGGGGCGAAGCCCCACTAGTATATATATATATATATATATATATATATATATATGGGTTGTTCTCTGACAAATCGTGCGGACAAAAAAAAATGTTTGCCCATGTTAGGGTAAGACTGCGTCTACCAAACTAACAATGAAATATTATTAAAACGTGGGTGCTTAGCTACTCTCCCATACGGGGGAGATCAGTGAAAGCACTAATTTGTCGATGCAGAACTGTTTGAGTTGGAAAATGTTGAAACTAAATTATTAACAAAATCGACTTACTTGTATCCGATGGCTGACTGGGAAAATAGATAAATGGGATGCTGGTAGCAAGCAAAACAATGAGTGCGGTAGGCTTCCCTTCAAAATTCTTTGTTTTATTTTTCCTTCGAAAATGACGTCCATTACAATCAAATTCAATATAATCGTTTGGGGAAACACAATTTGAAATACAATGTAAAACTCAAGAAAAATTGACTATAACCAAATGTTTAGACTCAAAAGAAAATAATATTTTAAACTCAATCAACTCAAATTAAACTCAGTGTTAAACTCAAAGAAAAAGCGTCCTGTCTCTAGGAGCGCACACACTGAAATGACGTTTGCGGGGGAGGTGTCGTTACAGAGAGAGTCGAAGCTTTCTCCCACGCGGGGTCCTTACTTCTCCTCTCTTCTTACTTCAGCCTAGCCGCGCTCTTTGTCTTACGCATTAAGCCTTATGGGTCTAGTACTATGGTCAACGGCTAAACTGCAGCGTCGGCTGTGCACGCGCGCTTCAGTTGAGGGAGGAGAAGTTTGTTTTGGTTTCGGGTACATTCCTTCGGGGCTTAGTTAAGTATCAAAGTTTCTGGATTTTTCTTACTGGCTTGGTGTAATTTTTACAAGATGTTTCCGAATAATTACCCAGAAACTTCGTCACTTAGCAGCCCAAACTTGGGGGATATGTTCTAGAGGTCGTTACGATGTCAGCTGTAAATTTTTTTATAAAAAATTGCATTTTTTTATTTATAATTATTTTAAATTGTTTAAAAAATTATTTAAACAATGCTATAAACACAGAAACATTGTAGAAAACCAAAAAGAATGTCTGTATATGTCATATACCAGGTACAACAAGTCTTCGAAGCCCAGAAATCATAATTTTCATTTTTACAGCTACCGCAGACTTACTTAAGATTATGGCTTCGAAGAGCACTTTTACTTTGACAAATATGCTTGAAATACATATATTTAGGTTATGAATGTGGGAATTTGAAAAATAATTTGATTTAAAATGTTGTCCATAAGGTAATAAAAACCGCTGCCAAGTCCTTGGCACTGAGCTTCCTCCTATTCCGAATCGAAAAATGGCCATGAAATGGTCATAAAATAGTTCAAATCTTAAAAGAAAATGTACACAAATTCAGAATCAAAAAACATATATGCATATCCAATCTTATTACGATCGATCACGTGGTTCCAGAATTATAAAGGTGTACGTACGCACGCATGCACGCACGCACGCACACACATACCCACGCACACACACACACACACAAAACCATCTGCACGGATATTTTATAAAACCATGAAAGCTCTTAAATTATACTAAGCTTTAATTATAAAATTATATGGTTTAACAAAAATAATAATGTTTAGTCACACAAGGTATACAGGGTGAGAGTTGAAGAATTTGAATCTTAATATCTTTTAAACTAAACGGTTTCATAAGCTACAAAAAGAACCTAGCGGAAGTGATCAAAAGATCAATCTTTTCCTAAAATTTCAACTCAATTTAAACCTTTATACTCTCGTAATCGTACGACATAGAAAACCCATTCTTTTCGTTTTTGATTTTTATCTCAAAAACTAGTCGCCAAAATGGCTTAAAATTGTTATAACTAGTAGATATCGCCGTTTCTTATAGTAACGAATTTTTTAAAAACATTTAACTATTTATTTTTTGAGGTATATATGTTTTTCGAAAATTTACCTTTTATATCATAAAAAATGAACAGATTGGTCAATCTAGAAAATCTTGCGGGAAAAAGTAGACAATTTTATGTTCTTTTAGATACACTATTGTTGAATATGAATATATTGTATAAATCATATCATTAAAAAAACAGGGTTCCAGGAGAACCAAGTACGATACACCCACCTAGGGAACAGAATGCTACACAGGAACAGATAAAAGGCAAAAATCGGAATACGAGGACTCTCACAAGAAACCAGCTAGCGATCCAAAGACAGAAGCAACAACTAGATCTGTACAATACTTCACCGACGTCAAGCAAAGAAAAGAAAAACAAAGATAGGTAAAAATGGCCACATTTGATATCATAGACATGATCCGAAAAGATTCTTTTCAAAAAGAAAAAACATGTAGTAGTGTTGATAGTTTTAACAAAATTAGCAGTAAAAATGATACAATTATGCATATAAATACTAGAAGTATGAATGCTAATTTTGACAAAATTAAATTACTAATTGATAGTTTGGATATAAAGCCATCTATTGTTATATGCACGGAAACTTTTCAACTGATTGATTACATAATATATGAATTGAAAGGATCTGACTATGAATACAAGTTTTATTATAACCATAGTTCGATTAACAAAAACGACGGCGTAATAGTACTAGTAAATATTAATTTAGAACAAAACACTGATGTGATCGAAACTGGTAGGATTAAGTTTGTAAATACGAGTATTAAACTAAGTAACCAAAGTAACCTGGAGGTGTCAGCGTTCTATAGGTCACACGGGATTCCGAAATCTGAATTTATTCTAGAGATAAATAAATTTCTAATTGCGAATAAATGTGTTAAAAATCACCTAGTAATAGGTGATTTTAACATCAATTTATTAGAACATGATAGCCATAGCCAGGAATTCCTATGTAATTTCCTAGAGACAGGGTACACCCCCGGGTTTCTTGGTATCACTAAGCCAGCGATCGGAGTCGCAAAGGAATCCTGTATTGACAATATTTTTATCAAAACAAATAATTTAACAACAACTACATATAAAAAACCGCTGCCAAGTCATTGGCACTTAGCTTCCTCCTATTCTGCTAGTGGAAGATAATTATATGGGACAATCAACTCATTCTTTGATTTAAATATTCGCTACTATTCGATACTAAAAGGATAGGTTTACTCGAATTCAAAATCAGAAAACATATATGCACGTTCAATCTTATTACGATCGATCACGTAGTTCCACAATTATAACAGTATACGTACGCACGCACGCACGCACACAGACAAAACCATCTGCACGGACATTTTATAAAACCATGAAAACTCTCAAAATATACTAAGCTTTAATTATCAAATTATATGGTTTAACAAAAATAATAATGTTCAGTCACACAGAGTATACAGGGTGAGAGTTGAAGAATTTGAATCTTAATATCTTTTAAACTAAAAGGTTTCATAAGCTACAAAAAGAACCTAGCCGAAGTGATCAAAAGATCAATCTTTTCCTAAAATTTCAACTCAATTTAAACCTTTTTACTCCCGTAATCGTACGACATAAAAAAAACATTTTTTTTAGTTTTTGATTTTTATCTCAAAAACTAGTCGCCAAAATTGCTTAAAATTTTTACAACTAGTAGATATCGTTGTTTTTTATTGTCATGAATTTTTTCAAAACATTTAACTATTTATTTTTTGAGTTATATATGTTTATCGAAAAATTACCTTTTATATCATAAAAAATGAACAGATCAGTCAATCTAGAAAATCTTGCGGGAAAAAGTAGACAAATTTATGTTCTTTTAGATACACTATTGTTGAATATATTGTATAAATCATATCATTATAAAAAAGCAAAAATATTTTTTCAAAAATAGAAAAATGGCTATAATATGGCCATAAAATGGTCAGAATAATAAAACAAAAACTGACCTAAATTCAGAATTAGAAAAAATATATGCATGTCAAATTTTATTACGATCCGTCGCATGGTTCCAAAATTATGGCGGTATACGTACATGATACGTATGATTCGTACTCCAAATACCTCCAAATGCGTTTCCACGAAGTATTAGCAAAACTGAAAATTTTACTATTACAAAGCTTCCTCTTGAGGAGGAAGCAAAAAGCAAAAATATTTTTTTTGTAACACAATCACGATTTTCGCGTTTTTCTGACCTATTAAGCGAAACTAAAGTAACTTTTTTCAGACCGGCGGGCAAAAAAAAATTGAAAAACGCCCGCTTCTCGAAGCAGCGGGCAAAAAAAAATGAAAAACGCCCGCTAACACACACACACACACACACACACACACACACACACACACACCAAGATTCAGATTTTGGTGACCATGACTAGAGACTTTGTCTATTGAAGCCGATTTATTTTTTGTTTAATTTGGCGCCTATAATATAGTTGACAACATTGGCACGATGTACGAATTGTATTTAACGAGTTTCGACTCACTATGTCAGAATTACCCGTAAAACTCGCAAAGAGGACGTTGACACTGTCTACCCTGGGCACCAAGTACTTCAAAGTCCGTTGCCGTCGCGATATTCGTGATCAGCGACCTCGAAAACCCCCGGGTAGCAAAACTGGAGTCATTTCCATCATTATTTACCGAGTTGTAAATTTTTTATTTAATGTATCTTTGACATGCCCTTTTCAAATACTTATTGTTATAATGGTGTTTTAGACCGGGATATTAATGAATGACGGGGTCTGCATCCGTATATAAACGATCAGTGGCGCATCCAAGCGAGAGGAAAAGTATGTAGCAGCTAGTTGCAGGCTTCTTGAAGGGTGTACGAAGCCTGGTCCGTAGCGCAGTTTGCTGTACGTGCACGTCCTCGTGCACGTGAGCCCGCGGAGGCGTCGTGAGTAATTTGGCTACGTAGCTAGTTCGCGAGATAAATTAAGAGTGAATCGCATGGGAATGGACAGAGTCAGGAACAAAGTGACACAAGCCGAGTAATAGCAAAGTTTCTCTTTATGTAAAGACTCAAAAATCAGTACAAATGCAGCGCGGAGTAAGAGAGACGGAGCAGAGCGAATAATGCCGAGAGAGAGAGAGAGAGTGTGGAGATCGAGAGGTACTTACAGATGTGCTTCGTGGAGCTCGACAAATGCCTCGTGGCTTGGACCGGAGCGGCGCAGGACGGATGACCAGGGCCCGACGCTGGACAGCAGGACGGACGCCTCAAAGCCTCGTGTGTGGCCGGGGTGCAGCTAGAAGTCGAGCGGCAAACCAATGGACACGCGGTGCTGAACAGCAGCAGGTTGATTCCAGCGACACACGAAGTTCCTGGTTAAGAACGCTGTAGCAGTACTCTCGAAGTCGACCGCACGCACACACGGATCTACCTAGCTTAGAAGTAAGCGTAGCCGCGGAGACGAAGGGACAGTATCGGCACGACTGTACTGTACGGTGGTAAACTCCTAAGTATCGCGGCGCGAGACGCGACCGCGTGAACAGTGCAATCTCTCTCCCTCTCTCTCGCTCTCACAGACGGCTCCACACGCACATACACACAACGCGCGGCTCTCTCTCTCTCTCTCTCTGTGTGTGTTATGGCTGTCTGCTCCTCTCACTTACCTGCTGCTGAAAGGAATGTTATACACAAGAATATTTACAGATATAATGTTTATTATAGAATGATCATATAATATAGGGGAGAGAGGGACGTAACGAGTGCACACAAGGCAACTCGTTATATTGTTTATGCAATAATGCATTTTCAAAAACGTAATTGATTACATTAGTTCACAAAATGTCTAGGTTTTATGTAAATATTTAAATAAATGTATTATATAGAGAAAAAACTGCATTATATTGGCAAAAACAATCATAATATAATCAGCAAGACTTATGAATTCGTCTTATTGCATGAAATGGTGTGATAATACTTAATAGAATCAAGGCATTATTATGATTATTTAAAAATACACTCGTTGAATTAAAATTGAAGATTATATCCAAAATTTTAAATTGATTATTACGTTTTTACTCCAGTTATCGCGTCACTTATAAAAAACGATTCATAGTATACAAGGTGAGGAAAAAAAAATTTTGAAGCTCAATATCTTTTAAACTAATTGGTTTCGTAAACAACCCAAACATATAGGGATCGAAGTGCTATATAATGCTAACTGAATCTAAAATTTGAACTTGATTAATGCTTTTTTACAGTATGTGAATGCTATTTTAAATATTTCCAAGTTTAATTATTTTGCTGTAAGCGATTTTCTTATAGCAAAATATATATAATAACTAGAAAGATTCGATCAAAATCTCTAAAATAGCGAAGTCGCAGAATCAATTAATCATTTAATTTTGAAGATATATATATATGTAGAAATCGTAACAAGGTGAGCACAAGCGAGGAATAAATTTAAAGCCAAAACTCTCAAACTCGCTACCCCACGCGTCATGAGTTTTAATGACAACAACATAAAAGAAATATTGACGAGTAGCGCACGGGTTGCTATGGAGAAATGTGTGGCAATGAAAAATAGTAATTTCAAAATAAAAGGGAAGTATTTCACGTCGTCTTACTCAAACTGTCGCAGCAGCAACATCGCGCAGAAATTGGATTACGATGGATTTTTATCTTATCAGCATTTTTCTGCTAGTTCTTGGAGGAGCAGATTATCCTGACTTTTGTGAAAAATCGGTTTTTATATTTCAGCTCATTACTTAAGAACTGCTCAACGAAATCGTTTAAAACTTTAACAGCAGATAGCTTTGTTTATGGTGAATCACCAAATAAAATTTTGAAGCATTTGACTGCATTGTTTTAAAGTTATAAGGAATCAAAAAATTTTCAAAAAAAAATTTAAACCTTGATTTCTTAAGAACCATAGGGCTTTTGCATAGCTTCCTCTAGGAGGTAGCAAAAATATTGGACCGAACCTAATTATCGACTTTTTGTTTGCTGAAAAGAACAAGAAATATGTTTAAATTAATGAAAAATGCCAAATTAATGAGAACACTCGGGCAAAAAATATCGGTTATAATTTTTGTCTATTTTAAAATATTCTTATACACAAGAAAGGATGAAGTTTTGGTTATGATGGTCAAAATTAACCAATTTTGGCGATTCAAAGTTTCCTATAATTCATTTGAAATTCTCTATTATAAGTCTATTAAAATAGTTATTTATACATATTTTTAAATGAATAAAATTTTAGTTATCTATTCAAGATAAAAAGTATTAGTGAGGACTGCTGGTATACGGAACAGCGCGATTGCCGCGTTAGGTAGGATGCTAGTACTCTTTATGACGATGATATAATTGTGTGTTTCTCAAAAGCAGGAAAAAGTGTATAACAGAGGCAGAAAAAGCGTGATTTTCAATGTGGGAGACATGGCCATGAGGAAGACGCATGTGCTCTCCGACGCTTCGAAGAAGCTGTCCAAGAAGTTAGCGCCTAAGTTGGAAGGTCCTTACGAGATAATCGAGGTCAAATCCCCGGTTGTCTACGTTTTAGGGCAGGGGGGTGGTTCTTCTAGGCGACTTGCGAAAACGAAACGAAATAATGAAACGCTATATGCCGCCGCGAGGTGCCTCGAAGAAGTAAGTTTCGAGTACTATTTTATTTGTGTTTTTCAGAAGCGGTGAAGAGAGATGGCCGACACAGGAGGCAAGGAGTCAGCAGAGACTCCGGACGCCACCCTTCCGCTGGTCACCGACTCACCACGGCGCCACAACGAGGAAGATATATCCCCGTTCAGTCTCTGTCCTTCAGGAAATCCAAGTGTAGACCGATCCAGAGAAGGTCCATCTTTCAGGAGCCAGGTCCCCGCCGGTAAGGCCGACGTTCCCTACCTAGCACATCGGATCGGCCTACCTATTTTATCGACCTTTCCTAAAAGTCCCTAACACTGCTTCGCATTCGCCCAGGCTTGCGCCTATGAGGCAAGGGAAAACCCGGAATTACGCTGATGGAAAACTCCAGGGAAAAACCCGCCTTAAAGGAGCCGGGGTCCAGGGTACTTTTCCCGTTGAAATACGACTCAGAAAATATCCGATCCCTTGAGCAGCGTGTATCCGCTAGTTAGGGCGTGCGCCTTAACTAACTGAGCCACGCACGCTCCTAGCAATCATTATAAGTTAAAAATTTAGTTTTCATAAGATATTTTCTTGATTATTTCAATCCTATAATTTCCGAACTAAGATTCCGAGCATCTGCATTGGAAAACCCGTAGGTGGTAGCATCCGTCGCGGTGCGAGACAGCAGTACGCGCAGTGACACGCACGCCGCCTTGCGGTGCTGGCAGCGTATTTTACCGTGCAAATCGCACCAACTCCACTAGTTACGCGCAGCGTCACCGTCACTGAGGACTTCTTTGTGTGTGATACCATATAAATGGCCTAAGTTTATCGCTAACGGATGCTTAGACATCATTATAACTTTACCCGATGCATATTGGCATCACAATTCGGCAGACAATCTAGCAGATGTTGCTTCTCACAGTTATTCAGCTAGTGAACTCAAAGACAATGCTCTATGGTGGAAGGGTCCTGAAAGATTATCAAAGAACACATTCAATTGGGCGAAAGTTCATGTCGTAGAACTTAAAATTCTAAAGCGTACAAATCGATACGCTCTGGACAGCAATAAATGTCGATCTTGCTATCGCAAGCATGTCATAAATAACTAGAAAATTGGTATTTATTAGACAAATTTCTTTCATTACACGAGTTGACACGCACTACAGCTTATTTGTTAAGATTTATCAGTCAAACTCTGAAAAATTCCTCTTTCGAAAGCAGAGTTTCCCCCCTCTTACGACGTTCATTAGATTTCTCTTCAACACACTTGAAAGTCATTGAATTGAAAAATGCAGAACAAATTTTGTGTAAATTGACGTGTTGTCGAAGATATAATTCCCATTTTTGAAGTATTCTTTACTATTCTCTATCAGGTCAAAGCTTTCTTTCATTTACGTCCAATTATTCTGCTAATAGATGATGCCAAATAACTAATGGTTCTTACTTTCGTTCATTTTGTAATCGGAAAATCGTCACTATTAATTACAGAGCCAGACATCAGCGACGAAAAGGTTGGCCCACTGCAGAGATGAAAAAGAACCAATCAATTAATTCAGAGGTTTTGTCACTATTGATCTCAAGAGTACCTGCACCAGCTACAACGAAGATCCAAACGGAAAGACCAACAACGTTGAATCAAAGTGGGAGACGTGGTACTGATACAATATAAAACAACAACAACTAACTTCCTGGCGACAAAAGACAACTCAATCCATGTGGTTACGGTAAAGACGGCAACTACCACTCTGCGTCGTCCCATAATTAAGTTGATCAAAAACTCCTGGTTAACGCCTCCACAGAAGAGTGAAGATTCAAGAGTAATATTTAAAAAAAGTCGAGTTAATTTCTTTATTATGAGTTCCATTATTTTGTATCAGTTTATTTATTGTCTTTTTGTAACGTCATACCTAGCGTTATATTTCGATGATTGTTACGCGTTAAAGTTCTATCGCTGTCAGTTCAGCTATCGCTTTACTGTGTAAGAGCAAGCTAGCTAAAAATACGTAGTAGAAATCTGAGCCATTTTTCAGCATAGTTTTGGTTGTGAATTTTGAATTAGATTTTACCTTATTGTGTTGTAACACCGATAACAATATTGGATTGTTACGTCTAACCGTGTGTAAATCATATTTGTTATTGATATAATATAGCAACACTTAAGTTGCCCCTATCGTAATTAATAATATTTAGTTAACTATTTTGAAGTCACTTTTAAATCTGATTTTACGCAAAATTACTATTTCTTTCTGATCTATTTATGTCGTTTAAGTCGTTTTCATTTTATAGATCAGACTTTGAGCTTTGGCTCATGGATTTTGCTTTATCGTTTTAATGTGTTAAAACGAGATGAGCAGAATGTTATATTTTCGTAGTTTTAGAAAGCGCTGAAACATTTTAGAAACACACATATACATTTCATTCACACTCACACAAATTTCACTAAGTATGTACTTTTAGATGAAGCGAAATCTAACCGACCATTTAACGTCCGAGACGGTACTCACGTGATTCATCTTGACGGCGGAGCGAGCTTACGTCGTGCAGTTCTCTGCAGATTGCTTGGCACACCACACGTACACGTACACTTACACTCATACCCTTAGAAACCCCCAACGCATAAACTTACACAATAAAGTAAGAGTATTGTCATTCATACGAAGTATACCTTTTTCAATAAAACCTGATCGATTTCACATATTCTCATTAATCAAAATACAATGAAAATAAATAACACATTCGATGCTCAACTCCAATATGTGAATGAACAAATCGAATAAATCATATTATCTAAAAAAGGGGGATGGGCGAAGAAGCGGCAGGCAGGAGACAAATAAAGGGGTGGGGATCATGCTGAAAACAAGGATAGGAGGTCAGCTGTGAAGAGCAAATTAACATATTTTTTCGAAGAATTTCACGTGAAAATAAGAAGGGACCACTAGAGAGAAGTGAGAGGTTATATGGAGTATTAAGTATAAAGTGTTACATATCATAGACTAGCTAGAAAATTAAGTACAAAATAGTTACCGGTAGTTTAAACATATTGTTGATTCGCAACTCTGGACTAATGCCTCGCTTTGGACGTAGTATAATGTATATAGCGTTGATATCACTGCAACTGTACAATAATTTTTCGATTAAAACTTTACCCATAAATCCTGTGCCACCAGTTATCATAATATTTTTTGCTGAATAAAATGCTTGTATAGAACTTAATTCGCCCATGTCTAAAAAAAAAACAAAATAAAATATCATCATATGAAAGAAAATTTAACTTAGACGGTAATATTGTATTATGCAATGCGGCAAGATGCTAACATGTAGGTTGTCACACGCGGCGAAATGAATAATCGCAACCACGTGAGCATAATAGTGCGTTTATTTTAGGGTAACTTGAAGGACTTTTCATCATGATAGACACTCAGGCCAGTCAATAAAGGTTTTTCGTATGACAAAAAGACTACGGGCAAACTATCTGTGGGGACATTTAAAGGCAATCCGTAGATATATCTTGATATGTTTTCTACTAGCGCTTTGCATTATTTAATATTTATTATTAACAATTTATTGCAAAAAGCGCGTTGTTGAGCTGTTTGATTATGAAACGAAAACCACCAGAGCAATTGCAATGTTATAATGAAGAAAATAGAGAAACAAATTCTGAACAAAATGAGGGGTAAAGCGATCCAATCAGTCAATTAGAGCCAGAGAAATTCGCAAAAAACTGAAACATTCAGCATTTTCTACAATAATTCATAATTTTGTGATGCAGTGAAATGCGTATTTCACGTAAAACACGCATTTGCTGCATTTTAACGAATACTTGGAATATACATTTTTTAGTATTTTACTTCTACTTTTGAATGCCGGTATCTGGAAATATGATCAAAAACATTTGATCGACGGAATTTCGATCGAATACATTTGATGGAATTGGAATTTGATCTAACGGACATTTAAACAACGGAAATTAGAACAAATAAAAATGTTATCGAACGGAATTTTGATTAAATAAAAATATTATCGAATGAATATTTGATCAAACAGAAAGTTGAAAGAACTTTGATCAAACGGAAATTTGATTGATCGCTTCGCGCCCTTCCACAACCCCAACCCACAACGGTAAACAAAAACAGTCCTAAAACCAATGCGATATCAGATCCACTGCTCTACCACCCTAAGTCGGTACTGTTGGGGTTTTAGATTATTTTCATATTATTGAGGGAACAAAAGAAACCATAGTCAGCCCGAGTTGACATGGTACTAGAACCAATGCGGTATTGGAGATACTTGTGTACCACCCCAAGTCGGTGCTGTTGGGGTTTTATGATATTTTAATATTATTGAGGGAACAATAAAAAAACCATAGTCAGCCCGAGTTGACCCGCTAGGCTTTGGGTGTAGAAGGTCGCGAAGCGCCCAATACACTTATAACCCAGGAGGGTTAGCTGACATGGTACTAAAACCCATGCGGTATGAAAGCCACTGCTGTACCACCCCAAGTAGGTGCTGTTGGGGTTTTCGGTTATCTACATAATATTAAAACTCTTCAATTTGGAAAACTATGTCTTCTGTAAACATCCCTATCTAACGTAGATATATCTTGTGATAATAATTTTTTTATTATTATCACAAGATGTATTGTAATCTTTGTATATCTCACATAGATTCATCACATAAATTTGATTTTTAAATAATTAGTTTTTATAAACATTAACAATAAACATTAGTTAAAAAGCATACGTACGCACGTACGCCCAAACATGAATATCTTAATTAATGTGGGAAAATATAATTTTTTTTATACACTTATCGTACAAGATTGTATATGTAAAAATTCCAAATAAAAATTATTAGATGTGGTCTAGATTACATGATGCTGGGGATAATCATGATAAGAAATATGAAAGCGATATGATAGACATATATATACAACAATATATTTTAGCAAATAGGTTAATATTTCTGGTTTTCATAAGATATATACACCTGTTGCACTCATTCGTAGACGATGTTCCGGCGTCCTGGGAGTATACCAGATATAACAGATATTTCACGGTAATTCCAATCAAGATCTGGTGCTCTCATCCGCAGATAATGTCTCGTCATTGTGAAGGTATTTTTGGATCCAAAAGATGTATGCTTCCTCCTAGAGCAAGCTCTGCACAAGTGGCCCTCCGACACCGGGACCCCACAGGCACCATTGTTAAACAATACTTCCGTGGGGACCGTTAATAAGCCTAGTTGGCTTCTTCTTTAGGGTTTGTCATTTCCATACATCCCCCACCCACCGAAGTGATTAGGGGTTCAGGGTTAAACTCGTCTTCTTCTTTCTGCATCAACCCCGTCTGCTTGTGTCAGCGTCGTCCGGTCGTATACTTTCTGCAGCATCGTCCGGTCGTATACTTTCTGCAGCATCGTCTGGTCATTCTCTGGACACACTCAACCACGACACCTACGTTCCTCAACATTGGCCTAAGGAGCACTTAAAGGTACTAAACCCCAGCTCCAACGTTCCTCTGCATCGGGCAGGGGAGTGAGAGCTCAACTCTGGGACCTACGTTCCTCTGCATCAGTTCGAGGAGCATATCGCCTTAACGACTTACAAAAACCGCCCCAACCCGAACTCACCGATTTCAATAATCTTTTAGTATGTTGTAGTTTCTCAAAAAATAGGAGACACGTATTTTTTTTTATCAGCGGAAAAGCACTTTGAAGGGGTGAAAACCACCCTCAAAGGTCACCCCAAAAAATGGATTTTTTAATATATCTCAGGTTCTAATTGATATTTCTCAATGAAACAAATTTTATTTCACTTCTCATAAAAATACGCAACTAACACACGTAGTTCCGACCATGAGGGTTGCAACCCCTACTTGCTGTTAATGGACTATGATATGAATTTACACTTAAGAAATAATATTATTAAATTACAATCTTTAGTTCATAACCAGTTCTCGTCACCACGATACATTAATTTTATTAAATATTCGTGGTTTAAAAGTGGTTATATCGATACAAGACCAGATACATTTGAAAATCCTGTTGACTTCAGTTATGAAGACTCATGCAAAACTCATTGTGATTTGTGCAGAAACATAGCAATCATAAGATGTAGTTGGTGTAAAAAATCTTTGTGTTTCAAACACTTTTTTGAAGAATACCATTACTGTAAAAATTACGTTGAATAAAAAGTTAATCTAATGAAAATAGTTTTACGTAAGTCATTACATTTATAACAGCATGGTAATAGAAATTTTTTTAACGTGTCAGTTAAATTATCGAGTAATAAATACAGCTTGTTAAATTTTGATGTGGAGATGATTACTTGTACCTTTGTTAATTATTTGGATGGAACGGTGATTACTCTCTACAAGTTAACTTTAAAATATTGATTAGAACCCGAAATATTTACAATTAGAAAAAACTGTTTCCGGGGGCGAACTTTGAGGGTGAATTTCACCCCCTAAATATGTCCATCCGCCGATAAAAAAATACGTGTCTCTTATTTTTTGATAAACTATAAGATATTAAAAGATTATTGAAATCGGTGTGTTCGGGTTGTCAGTGAGGAAGATAAGGGTCGCTACCCTTATGGTCAGAAGTACATAAGTAAATTGTATTTTTACATTAGAACCAATGCATAATTCATTTAATAGTAAATTATAAATTAATACCTGAAGTATATCGAAAAATCTTTTTAAAGGGGTGGTTGTCCATTTTGAGGGTGCTTTGAAAGATAATTTCGAAGTACTTCTTGGCTCCTCCTTTCCATCTCTTGTGTGCTTTCATATTATTGAGGGAACAATAAAAAACCATGGTCATCCCGAGTTGACATGGTACTGGAACCAATGCGGCATTAGAGCCACTGATGTACCACCCTAAATCGCTGCTGTTGGGGTTTTAGGTTCTTTTCATATTATTGAGGTAACAAAAAAAATCATAGCTGCTGACGGTGTCAAGTGTGGAGCGGTTTTTCCTGAAGCCGTATTGATGTTCCGCTAGTCTACTTGATTCTTCAATGACTTGGTTCATTCCAACGCCGATTATGCGCTCTAAGATCTTGCATGGAGTGTCCAGCATGCAGAGTGGTCTGTATGAGGCATGTCCCGTCTTCAAGGCATGTATTCTACAGGTCTACAAAGACCTTGGGGCGTGCCTGAATAGCATGTTTCAATGCAATATTGAGTATGCCGTCCAAGCCTGGGGCCTTGTTCCCAACCCTTTTGCATGCAGCCAGAAGTTCCACTGTGGTGATTGGTGGAACGCTTTCGTCATTTAGGTTTGCTCCCGGGATAGCTGTTACTTCCTGTTGAAGAGGAAACAGCGTAGTTACAATGCAATCCAGTAATTCTGGACTTTGAGGAGGGGGAATATAGCCTCCCTTTATCTTCTCCATTACTACTTGGTATGGCCGCCCCCCGGGACCTCGTCTTGAAATTCTTTAAGACACCGTCGTTTATTTTCTCAGATTTTGTTCTTTAGTTTTGGTTAAGCGTCCTCCATTTCTTTGTTTCGGGCTTCTACAACTTCTTAACCTCTACCAGTGTTGTAGTATTTCTTTCTGGCCCGCTGTTCTCGCCTTCTGGTTTGATGACACCCGCTGCGGGCAGTTTCAATTTTTTTATCCCACCAGTATACTGGCGGTCGTCTATTATTGTGTACCCTCCTTGGCATCGTTGCCTCGCAGGCTCGGGTAATGTTTCCTATTACCTGTTCGGCCTTTTCATTCGTATTCCCGTCTAGCTGTATTTCATCCAGAGCCAGCAGTGTGCCTGAGTGGCCTATTCTGATTTTCTGCTTGGCTATCATCTCTCGTGCCATTTTTGCTGGCTTTTGAATGACCGCAGTCTGCGTGTCGCCATATGATTTCCGCAGTGACCGTACTACCATCTCATCCACCTCTGTTGAGTCATCACTTGTTGACTCTCTGCGTAGTGCTGCCACTACGTCCTCCTTGCAGGTTAATACGTCAAGATCCTTTATCTCGAAGACCACTAAGTCTTGCAGGGTCCTTATTTTAGTATCCTCTCCTAGCGCTTCTTGTACAGCTTGTCGAAGTTGCTACGTCCTTCCTCCCATTGTGCGTTGGAGTTCCAGCAGCAAGTCGCCAACTGTCGTCTTGCGTATTCTGTTCACACTGTCTCCAAGCATCAGCCGCTTGGGTTCTGCTTTCATCTTCCTCAAGATGTCGGCATACGACTTTCCTTCCTCGATCAGTCCTGATAACAACAGCCTTCGGACGGGTTGGTCTCGGCCGTGGTGGCTGACTTATCTTGCTTGCTTTTTCACAACCCTTGCCTTCTATTTTTTTCCTTTGTACGCGTTGTTTCCACCTTTTGCCAGCCTGTCTGTGTGGTTGGCCTGGGCCCTGATGGCTGTGACTCGCTAAACTTCACCGTTTACTGTCCTGTCGGGGTGGTGGTCTCGGATCCTCGTCCTTCTTCTTTTTTGAGGAAGACTCTTGTTCTGGTGAACGCTCTTTCCTTTTCCTCTCTACGCTAGGTGCCTACGGCTTCTGTGACTGGCCGCTCGTCAGTTTCGGCTTGGAACTGGATTTGTTCTGTACCATCAGTCCAAAGCTCTCCATTATTTTCTTTGTACTTCTCTTGCGCTATTAAGGCGTTTCATGTTGAGCTGCACTTGCAGCAGGTATTTCTTCATGCACGTGTGGAAGTTGTGGGCGATGAACGCAACTCCATATGCATTTTCGAGATATCTTTCTATCTTGTCCAGCAGCTTTTGTCCGGTGTTCGCTGCTGCCTGGACGCTACTCTAGGTCTGAAGCAGTTTCTTATCCTCATCTACCTCACCTGGTATCACACGCTATTTCTGCCTCTTGCTGTTTGCCTACCGTTGCAGTCTCCTCATCCCGGTAGTCGGCAGCACTTACGAAGCTGCATATGCTGGTGTTGCTGCTCGCTTTGTGGATTTCGTATCCACTATCTTGTGGTCCTAGCACCTTTTGTGTATACACTTCAGGATCCTCCATGTTCATTCTTATTTTCCATGTTTCGAAGAATTTTATTCATCCCGGCATGTGCCCGACCACCTGGATCCCCCCGTCTATGGAAGAAGCTGATATGGCCCCGCGGTACCTGACCGAGGGCGGTGCCAGACTGGGTACATCATACCAGGGTATAGCGCGCGCTGTCATACTAGCCCACCTCTGCTCTCTCGAGCCCTCCACCCCAAACCAAAATGATTGGCTCTCTAAAGAGGTTCTGGCGAACGTAATACGACAGCACACACTCGCTCAAGCCGATTGATGGGTATTAGATAGGTAACCAGCCTCCCGTCTTGCCTTCAGCAAAAGCCAAAAATGGTTAAGGTCACTTCGGCGCGCAACCTCGCATTGCCTCCTTATTCAGGATCTCCTTTTGGCAGCTTACGGGTCGCACCGCACGGCAAACACGGCGGCCTGTTGGTCCACGAAGCATATTTTATTTCTGCTCTACCCGTCGACACGTTGAGGAGGCCTCCCGGCCGATGGGCATTCCCCTATGCGCCACCTAGGGGACGCACCACATACGGGGTTACAAGCACCCGCGCGCGTGTGTGTGTTTTTTTTTCTCTCTTGGAGAACAATGTATTAGGGAAAATCTTAAAAAGACCATAGCCTGACTTTGTGGATGGAGTCGTCGAAACAGCCTCATCCTCAATGTCCGCCGTGTGTCGAATTCACACCGATTAAACCCATCCCTTTTACGGCCAATTGAAAAAACAACAAACCGTGCCAGGGAATGCCTTCTTTGACTTTATCGACCCTTAGTAAAGGCTGATCCCCGCGGTACGACCGTCGAGTAGTGCTTCACGGGGGGCGAAGGCTTTTATGCCCTCTTCCTAATTGATGCAGTCGTCGTCACATCTTCCTCTTTCTGCATCGTCCGGTCGTCTACTTCGTGCGGCATCGTCCGGCCATCCTCTGGACAGCCTCAACCCCAACACCTACGTTCCTCTGCATCGGGTACGGGAGCGCAAACTCAACTCTATGACCTACGTTCCTCTGCATCAGTCAGAGGAGTATTTCGTACTTGTGGCTCAGTGGCCTTCGTCTAGCAGCATATTACTGGGCTGTTTCGCCTTGTCTTTTCCTTCTTTCTCTTCGTCATTTCTGACCTTCCTGAGGATGGTCCTTACGTAGTTGTTTACTGCGCACTAACCGTTCTCCGACGTCAACATAGCTGTCATCATTGACTCAGGTGTCACGTTAATCTGAAGATAACAGTTGTGACGAGACGCAAGTCTCGCACATAAAAAAAGCAAACGCGGCCCTGAGTCAATCAGCTGACGCCAGCGAGCGTGCGCGCGCAGCGAACAAAGGCGAGTCTGCACGACGCGAACTGAGCGCGCGCACGCACCAACCGAACGCTCCTGAAACCCCATCCCAAGGGACTTGTTGTTTTCTCCGCCACCGTGAGCACACGGGGCTGAGGAAATAGCTACAGCCCCGCCAACGATTCCCCAGGTCGTGCGCTCACGTCCTGGTGAAGCAGCGGCCGACTCCTGCCCGTGCGAAACCGACCTCACGCCGACCTCTCGAGATTCGCCTGGTCACTGTGAGCATACAGGACAAGGAGAAGAACGAGACGAGCGACCTCGATCCGTAACGCCGTGCGCTCACGACTCTATGGACTCGAGGGATACCTAACCTCCGAAAACCCGACGATATCCCGAACCCGTCTCACCGTCCGAAACTCCGATACCGCGTCCGCAAAACCGACGAATGCACCGAAACCACGTAACTTCGGCAACGTCATGTTGATGTACCGTACTAGTTTAAGCCAGACCGATTGTAAAGGCGAAATATTCTAAACACACCGCGATCTCGATTTCTGTCACAGATGAAGACTAATAATTGAGCGAATAACTTGTTACTTTATTCACTAGAATATATCTATTTTGTTAATAATTACATTAACAGTCTCTTCAATTAACCTTTCCCCAAACCAAATCATGGCGTCCAGCCGACTACTCAACACACAGGGAAAGTCGAACCGTTGCATGGCGCTCGGACAGGGAGCGTTTTGGAATATTTCGCCTACAACTCGCGTGCAATTATAAAAGAGACTCAGAGAAGAAAGAAAACCAGGAAAATTTTTTGTTCTTCGACCACAATGAAGGTAAGCTGGATTTACCGCCTGAATAAGGCGCAACTAATCGCTGAACTACAAGGAAAGGATCTTGATGCCGAAGGAACGGTAGTGGAGCTCCGTCAACGGCTGGTCCGATACGTCCGGAAATCCCCACGAGAATTCGAAACGAAACAAGAGGATCCAACAGATTACGGCGAAGAGGTGGACTTAAAACAGGATCCAGAGGCAGAACGCACAAAAATTATCCAGCGGACACTGGAGGAAACTCGCCGAGTAGGCACGTTCACCCCAGCCGATGACACGCAGGAACACTCATCTAGCGAAAATAAGGTCCTCGATCAGATGCGCAAATGAAACTGCCACTTCGAGGGAAAAGACGTATATACATTCCTCGAAAGAGTTCGGGAACTACAGGAGTTCTACGGCTTTACTACCGCACAGCTGCTCCAGGGGGCACCGAAACTTCTCCGAGGTGAAGCATTCCAGTGGCGGAGAAATTATGCGAGCGATTGTGAGACCTGGGAGGAACTGGAGGAGAGGCTCAGAAATTTTCACTTGTCAAGTGGAGAACGACGAAACTTAACCAGGCAAATCGCCGAAAGAATACAAAAACCGAACGAGAATATACGCGCATACTGCTATGCGTTAACGACACTGATGAAAAAAGAGGAGGATACACACCAGAAGAACACCTCGACAATCTATACTATAACATGAAACCGGAACTACAACTAAGGTACGTAGAGAGGAGATCACAGATGTACCGAACTTGATACAACGAATCGAGCTATATAATAAGCTACGCGAACAGGAGCGGAAAACGGCTATCAACCGCACATCCACCAATAAGAATACCGGAAGCAGTGATACTACGACCGTGCGGAAAGCTGTTGGCGCTGTAAGCAACGCGGCCACACCCGCGTCACGTGTAAAACCCAGCCACGAAAATTCTGCTCAGTATGCGGAAAAGATGGCGTTCTAACCCGTGACTGCCATGGATTCCCGGACCGTTCGGGAAACGCGCGAAGGGACGGCTCTATGGTGGCGTGAAGCCGTCCCGCGACGGCCGATACCTCATAGAGGTACAAACAGACGAGAACACGGTGCTAGCCTTGGTCGACCCGGGGGCTGTGAGTTCTTTTGTGACCCCAGAGACAGCCATGATCGGTCGAAACAATAGTTGGCGGCACAGGAATCAGGAAACTATCGCCACACTAGCGGACGGCTCAACCACCGAACTAACGGACTACGTGGAGGGTGATGTGACAATCCTCGGCACCAATTTCAGGAACAGGTTCATCATCATGAAAGGACTACGCCACGAAATGCTACTGGGAATGGACGCGTTGAGGAAACTGAACATGCGGCTGTTCATAGCAGGAAGGGAACTCCAGCCGAGCCAAACTCAGACATCAATATTGTCAATAAGCGACACCGGTATCCAAGAAATCACCGAAAAGCAGCAAACACGGATGGATGAGCTTATCCGGTACGAGAAGGATTTATTCAAGGACATACAGGGCCCCACACCAATGATTAAGTACCAGATTAAACTGGTGGATTCAAATTCAATTAAGCAGCGCTACTGGCCACGAAACCCCGCTATGCATCAAATCATCGATGACGCGGTCGAGGAGATGTTGCAAGAGGACATGATTAAGCCATCGGATAGCGCCTGAAGCTCCAATATAGTTCTGGCAAAGAAAAAAGTTGGGAACGACGCTTCTGCATAAATTTTCAAGGCATCAATAAGATCAGTATTAAAGTTGCACACCCGCTACCACAGGTCCACGCAACGTTGAACAAACTTCGAGGAACGAAGTACCTGACCACCATCGATTTGAAGAATGGGTACTGGCAAATACCTCTAGCGGAAGAAAGCAAACAGTACACCGCCTTTATGGTTCCTGGACGGGGTTTAGTAGACAGAGCCCTTCTTCTCTCGCACAAGGATTTCCATAGTGAGAATCTAAGTATAGTTAAAGGAATTTTTAGAGACAATAGCTATCCTGAAAAATTTATTGATAGTTGCGTGCATTATCGAGTTAGATATCACACTTTTAGTAATTTACAAACCAAAAATAAAAATAACGATCTTACAGTTGGAAATATTTTGTCGATTCCGTTTCATGAAAAATTTTTTTTTACATGCAAATCTTCTTTAAAAAAATACGGGTTTACCATTGTACCCCTTATGTCAAAAAAACTAAACAGTATTATAAAATTAGGTAAAAATAAACTTGAAAAATGGAACGAAACGAATGTTATTTATGAAATCCCTTGTAATGATTGCGTTGCTACTTATGTTGGTCAGACTAAGAGAAGTTGAAAAGGAGGATAGATGAACATAAAAAAACACCGTTAGATAAAATATTACCTATTCCTACTCTTATTAATAATTTTTTGCATAGTTTCAATTTTGATAATATTAAAATTATATTTTAAGAGATTAATTTCTGAAAGCATATTTATTAATATCAATAGTAACAACATAAATAAACAAGAAGATTTGAATAATATTAGTAAACAATATAATAAATTAAATAGATATTTAAACAGAGTTGATTTTCTCAATGCTTAATCTTTCCTCCTTTTTGAAATTTCCATACAGCACATTAGGCAGATAAACGAGATATGTGTAGGTACATAAGTGAGCTCTTGGTATACTCGATGTATGTGTAGGTGAATAAGTGAGCCTGGAGTATATACTCTTGTTTTCGTTGCGCAGTCTCAGTGCATACTTGCTTGTATAAAGATTCACTGACTAGACAACAGGTGACTAAAGAGACACATATATCTCGGCTGTAATAGTAATATTAACTTTTTGTAAAATTAAGGTATAACCATATTCTTTTGTATACTATGTCAAGAACAAAATTTTGTTTGATCTCATGTTTTGTATAGAGATGTTTTTATATGTAAATATTGCGACGTTGCATACGTCGCAGCCACGCAAAACGTGTGTTGCTGTTTTGCGCGGCAAATTCTCCTTAACGCATAAGGCCGAGAAAGAGACAGTCGGCGCGTGCGAAGCCCGCGTTTCTCGGACGTGAGCTACGTCCCGGGAATTCGCGGAAATTGCCAGCCATCGTGAGCTCTGGGAAGAAGTTCACCGGTCCGAGCTGGCGCGAGACAAGCAACCAATCAGCCCGTCTCGCGCCTCGCTTGGCCAATCGGACTACGTTATCGGCCGGGCCCTAACGGCCGGGAGAGTGTCGCCGAGCGCGCGAACGCAGCGTGACTCGGCAGTTCTCGTCTGGATCTCGTCGACGCGACACGTCGACGAGAGAGAGAATCGCACGCGAGTGTGAAGTGTGCGAGTGTGGAGAGAGAGAGAGAGAGTGTATGAGGAGAGCAGCAGCAGCATCACGACCTGGACCGCCATCCCGAGGAATGAGTCCATTCCCGGAGACGACCATCCAGCCGCCCGCCACTGCTGCAATCCGGTGTCCTCACCGCCCGGCTGCCATCTTCCGTCGAGCAGGCACGAGAGGAAGGAAGCCAGAACGGGAGGAAGGACGTCAGCAGGAGAGCCTTTACCGTCCCGTCGCCATCCGCCGTCGAGCAGGCACGAGAGGAAGGACGACGGAACGAGAGGAAGGCCGCCGTCGTCGAGTCTACGTGAGAGAGAGAGAGAGAGTAAGAGAGACAGAGGATGAGAGGAAGCGGGAAACCAGCGGCCGCGAGGCCAGCGAGACTACCTTGCATTTGGGAGAGAGAGCGAGAGAGAGAGAGAGAGAGAGAGAGAGACGAGAGTGTCGGTGTGTGGTGCGGGCGCACACCACGACGTCATCTGCGCGAGGCGTCGAGCCAGTGCTCGCGAGTGTGTGTGTGTGAGAGAGAGCGAAGACGCGAAGAAAGCGCGGGAACGCTGTGCGTGTGTAGCAGCAGGACGGGCTTGCCGTCAACGTCGGGCATAGCCTGCGCGCGGAGTAGCGAAGAACCAGAGAGAGAGAGAGAGAGAGAGAGAGAGAGAGAGATAGGGAACGAGACAGGGAGAGCCGGCCGTGCGGCTGGCGCGTGTGTGTGTGCGAGAGAGAGAGAGAGAGACGGAGAGTTGCGTGACGTCACCGGCTACGGCTTGGGGACTAGCGCGTGCACGAGAGAGAGAGAGAGAGAGAGGGTCAGCTGTGTTCAGAGGTCCTCAGGACTATAGCGTGGCAGAGTGTGTGTGTGTGCGGAGTCAGCGAGTATCTGCGGGCCCTGCGCGGCTACCTTGCGTGGGCGGCTAAGGCCACCACGTTGTAGGGAAGGGCTGGGCGAAATACATGTGCAGAAAAGTGAATAAAGAGTTGTTTGTGTTTGACTTCTTTCCTGTTTCTCACCTCTCCCCAGCGTACTCCCATACGTCGGCGATCGCGTGTAAATTCCCGCGAAATAAAGAAATCCTAGTGCACGCGGAGGCGCTAGGTGTTGCGCACCTGTGTTGGGAGGCACAGCGTCGCAATATATTTATTTCTTGTGTTTAATAAAGGCTTGAAGAGGTCCTCACCCGGGACGAAACGTCGCCGATATACATTGTGGATTGTTGTTTTATTTTTTTTTAATAAAAAAGGTTTTTCCTCTCACATTCGTCCTTCAAAATTATTTTTTTAAAACGTATTTAGGTTAAAAAGCAAATTCAAAGTATAATAGAGTCGCGGGGCTCCCCGAGGACACAGTGTATAAAAACTTATACTTTCCATCGGGGCGCTACCGCGCCCCTTGATTATTTGTACAATTTTATATGAAAAAAATTTCAAGTTTCAATTCACTCCCGTGGTTATAGGGTTCTTGGCGATGATTCCACGGATTTTTTTTAGATTATTGTATAAAAATTTCCATTAATAAAAACGAATCAGTATTAATCAAGGGGCGTGGTAGCGCACCGATGGCAAGTATAAGTTTTATACACTGTGCCGTCGGGAGTACCGCGACCCTGTTATACTTTGAATTTGCTAGATAACCTATACGCGTTTTACGAATATTTCTTTTATATTGTTTTATCCGATATTAATGCTCGTGTATGAGTATTCTATCTTAAAGATTTTAATTAGATCTTTCTAATTACCGTAGCTTTTTGCTGAAAAAATTGTTCCTTCAGCAAATTAATTAAGATTGAAAATTAATTTGTGATTTTTCAGTCAGTTTCAACAACACTAAGATTGTTGGTTATGGGAGGTTAGAAGTTCATATAAATGTATACATACAAACTAACTATTTATTTACATTTATACGAAACGTCATTATTAAATAAAATACCTCAAGAGAGCTATCCGCTGCAGAGAGCGCACGGAGACAAAGCGCTGCATATTATACTTAAAAGTTCGCCTAAAAGATCAAGAGAGAGCGAGAGAGAGGTGTCCGCCAAGCGCACGGAGCAGATATAGCGCTGCTTGCGCCTGCTTTATCGAAGTACAATGACTATCAATAATATGACTATCAAGGGCTCTACGTAGCTACGTCCTACATACTCTGCGTAGGTACTTGTGATCCTCTATACCTGTCAATCAAGCTCTCTGGATTGAGCTCCTTGTGGTTCAGCCGAACTATAGTTTTCTAAAACTCTCCAGGTGCACCTTACCTTTCCTCGGAAACGTACCGGGCAAACGACAGTGTTACTGAAAGTGCAGATCGTTTTACAGCTCAAGTTTTAGTGTCAACGTCTCTCACAATAGGAAAAAAGAAGAAAATGATGTGTGATGTGCCCATCGCGTATGTGCATTAAGGACTACGAGGTCATTATAGGCGTGTATGTGCGCCAGTGCGTAATTGACTATAGTGTGGGCAGGACTGTGCTTGGTAGGCACAAACAACTCTGCTTAGATCAAAGATCATCTTAGGACCCTTGGATCGTATCGATGGATTGGAGAGGGCACCGTGCAATCGCTCTATAGTAGAACACGCTGGCCTGCGACACCAAGAGCGAGAACTGAGATCAACAGCGTGATCGGCGGCCATTCCAAGCTCGGCTTCACGGACCCCGTTTGCTGCAATGCATGCCTATATACCTACACCCAGATCCTCTTCTCCCATAACCTCATTTACTTATTCCTCCAAAACGTGTCGCAGGCGGCAAAGTTTAATTTCTCAATCTTTCGTTACAGCAACTTTAATCTTAACCTGAGCGACGCCGCCTCGATCACGGTCAATCTGAACTCGGTCATGTGCCTTATATATTATCGGTGCAGCAGAGTTCGCCGCAGCCGCTTTGACGGACAGTAAGCGACACTTCAAGTTCGCGGTCAAGACCGAGCCCAAAGAGGATCAGAAGCCTGCGCTCCAACAACAGCTATATTGCGGCTCCTGGGCGTTAGACGACGAGCCCGAGAATGACTTAACGGCGGGACGCGACTGCGACAACGATTCCGCCGAGTTTGAGCACGAGGGGGAGGTAGACGTCAACGATGATTTCCAAGAAAATCCGTAGTGCTGGGTACTAAGGAAGTAATAAACAAAGCAGCGTAATTGGGACTTCTGGCTCACATTGATGGACTGCTAACTGTGACTTGCTGGACTGCGACATATAGAGATTAGAGAGCGAGTCGACAGCGTGCGTGATCCACGGATAGTCTAAGCTCAACTTCAACTTTGCCAAGTTTCTTATTTTTCATAAACTAGTCAGCAGATTCTAGCTTACCTGCATTGACAAAAATCACTTCTTACTCCAAGAAGAATAAGTCTCACTATATAACTTCAAAATGAAAATCAGCGTTGTGTTCAAATGATCTTCTATTATTAGGAGGAATTTATTTGATTTTGTTATATTTATTATTCTGCTCATTTCTTTGCACAAGATGATTCGGATTAGTTTTAGAAGATTCAGATTAGATGTGGGAGAATCATGTAGAACAAAGCGGATTTTCATTTTGAAGCTATAGTGTTATTTAAAATTTAAAATTTAAATTCAAATATGGGGATTGGCAAGCGGAGCGAGCAGGGGGATACCCCCCCCCCTACAGTATATATTTAGAATTTTGGACAAGTTCTAATAATTATGTTTCGCGTTCGCGAGTCAGGAAGGCACGGGATCGAGGTGAAATGACACTCTCCGATTTATTTAAAAATCACTTTCGACGACTTTATTCTGTAGATAATAATACTGAGGTACAGAGCACGAGCGGGTGCTCTATTCGACGGCCAAACCCAGAATGGCGACCGGGGGCGCGCTCCCCGCTCGCCACGGCGTGGCGTCGGTCGGAAGACGTCTTGAGGCTGACTCCGGCGGCGCTGCGCTAGTCAAAGTCAGGTCTCGGCTGCAGCGTCTGCTTGCGCTGTCGGTAACGCTGCCCAGCGCGTGGCGCCACATACGTACATACACACACACACACACACACACACACACACACCCTGGCTGTGTGTGTGTGTGTGTGTNCAATAATGCGTATCTGGAAGCGCGTATTAGTAATAGTATAAGGTAGATTAGTATTTTGCTAACAAGTAACAATAAGAATAATCAGGGGTCATCGCTGTAGTTAAATGGCAAAGTTAATAGAAACAAATAGTTGATTAGTTGCGTAATTAAGGTATAAGCCTAGATTTTTTATAAAATAATTGTACGGTAAAATTCAGCAGCCACGCACTGAACATGTTTTGTAAATAAGATCATGTACTTTAGTTATCGATAGTCAATAATTATGATAAGATTATTTGCCTGGATTGAGAGGTAGAGAGGACATAGTTGTGTCACACTAATACAGTTCGCGCATATTCGCAGCATGCGAGTATTAGAATTTAAGGTGGCTTTCTGGTGATTATCGGCCCAAAAATCGAAAAAATTTGTACGTATGTTTATATTTATATATATACATATATATATAATATATATATATATACATATTAGGGTGGCGCTAATTTCCCAAAGTGCTTTAAACCGTGCTTCCAAGCCTGAAATAGATTTGTTAGCACTAAAAACTGGTAAACCAATTTTTATATGTCCTTAAAAAGCGATTTAAACCGGCCCAGTTTGCAAAAAAAACATTATTTTTTCGCTTCTACGTATTTATTGCTTTAGAATTCAAGGAAAGTCAATCAATGTAATACATGTTTTCAGTGTATTTTTTCACGTAGAATACGATGGAGCTGTTGCTTTTATATAAACATAAGATAAAAGCGCTAAGAGCAAAAAATCGGGTTTTTCAGTGTTTATTCAGTGATTTTTGGCACTTAGGGCTTTAAGTTTATGTTTTATCATAAAAACAACAGCGCCATCGTATTCTACGTGAAAAAGTACATCAAGTACCTATACCGCATGTTTGGAAATAAAACAAGGGTCAGCGAGTGGTATGAAAATCGTCCTGGTAAACTGGCGCGTCGCGGATACGCAGTGTTCGCTCGCCAAGTGTTGGTACGGGTTTTGGAGTGCTGAGCAACCGCATTCTTTAGTTTACGGTGCGATGATAAAGAGGATTTTTGAGTAAGGGAAAGTATAGCATTTTCCGCGAGTGAACGAGACAAGTTACATTGCGACACGAGGTAGCACAGTTCGTGGTTCATTCAATAAGAATCGTGAATAACGAAGCGAGAAACGCTGAGCAGTGCGTGACAGAATCAATTCTGAGGAAGAAGTGTGTGATGGCACTTAATAGTATGTATTGTTTTAACATTAAAATGTTTTTTACTTCATACAAATTCTATAAGTTTTGTATACTTTTCCGTTTAATAGTTTAATAGATACAATTATTTCTAATCAATCACATAAATACATAATTAATCGAGAAATTTCCATGAAAAAAACAAACATGGGTAACTAAAAATCTTCTTTTTTACAAATTAGTGAAAAAAAAAAACAGAAAAAAGGTAGATTCAAATATACTAAATTGGAGCTAAGATCGGAGCGATGCGGTTTACAGTTAAACAGAGAATACAAAAATTTTGAACCTTAATATCTTTGAAACTGACTGCTTCCATAAACGGTCGAAAAAAGGGATCAAAAAGCTATATAACCATAACTCAATTAAAAAATTGAACTTGGTTATTGTCTTTTTACTGCAGTTATCATGTCACGTAGAAAAACTACTTATTTTAGTTTTTTTATATTTTTCTCCGCCTCTGCCTCGTGAAATGACTTAAAATTTAAGTGGTGTATAGTTCCGATAACCTTCAATAATTATGTTCTTACTTAAGAAGGTTCGACATTTATTTTTTGAGTTATAACGATTTCAAAAAATTGCACTTTTCCAGCTGAAAATAATCATATGAGGGTCATATGAAAATCATATGAGAATTGTATGAGAATCATATGGGAACAATATGATGATGATATGAAAATCGTATGAGAACAATATGATTATCATACGAGAATCATATGATAATTTCGACCGAATCTTCATAAGAGGATGATAAGACAATCAGATGATTCTCGTATGATATATCGGTAATTTTTATAAAAACGAATAATCATTCTACTTATTCAAATCCCAGTATGATGAAATTGATTTGACTTTTTTTCCTTATGTATACTAGAGACTGTCTTGTAGATGCTTGTAAAATTTATTTGTAAATAAACAAACAATTACAAAATCCTGAACTCGTAGAGACTTGAACCCGGGACCATGAGGTAAAATTAACGAAAATTAATTTTCTTACGATATTGTTCAAATTTTAATCATTTATTAAGAATAACATCGGCGAAACACAAATTAATGACACATTTTCATCTACAGCTTTTGAAATCTTCTTAGCTTTTTTTTAGAAACTTATATGTTATTTAAAACTATAACACATATCATGTAGAACAAGAAAGTAATGGTTTGAATTTTAGTTTAAATAATATAATCGAAGAACATGTGTGTCCAATGTAGTTGATAGTACTACTACTATATAGCGGTACAATCTCATTCAAACGTGTATACGATGTAACGATGTCTGCGGTTTTATAAGCTTTTTATGTAGTTTATATGTATTTTATGCCTTAATGTCGCATAGTTCACACTTTCAATGATGAATCATCTAATTTAATGACGATTAAGAACAAAAATTTACTCTTCGATTGTAGCGTTACTACTACCTTTAAATTATGAGGCGAGCGAACGTTTTACCGTACATCCATCGTGATCTTTTATATTTTCAGATTCAAATTTCCATTATAAGACACGTGCTTGATTGTTTTGTTTATTTTTATTAGATTGGAAGTGTGTATGTCTTAATAAAATAAACAAATAATTATAATGGCATGATAAAAAAAACTTATAAAAACGTGTGAGCATAACCATTTGAATCTAAAAATACCAAGTGTTGGAGCGGAGGGCTCGAAATGAATGAGACGGGTGGATTAAGGTGGAGAATGGCGTTTATTGTGACACTGTATAGGCGTGAGACGTCCGTCTCCACAGGTAGCTGGAACTGTACTGATTTGAGGGGGTGGCGCGTGGGCCCGTGCAGAGGGAGAGCGGAGACGGTGATGGTGAGAGCCATCTAGTGGGCTGTCCAAGAGGCCTCTGGGCAGGGCGCGGATATTTGAATCCAACATCCCGTCCGCCCCGTTCCTTGAACGGAATAAGTGACGCTCGCCGTGGGATTGATCCGTTGCCGCCCACCGTAGGGGCGATAAGGCGCCGCCCGCCGTGGCTCAAACAGTCAAGCTAATCATTGGCGAGGCTCTGTTTGGTCCTGATAAAGAGATGATTGATGCAAGCGCGATTCCCGCATTTGGCCAGGCAGGTGCCTGTGACGTGGGAAAAAAAACTCGTGGAGAGAAAACCCACGCCGGGAACGGAAACAGCACCGACGGTCCGTCCGTCGGTCTCGTCTAGATGGTGGGCTGGATCGGCTTCGTCGCGGGCCTGCCTCCGTTAGCTTGAGTAGAGATCTGGCCAGTCGCAGTGAACAGACTGATCCGTGGATGTTGTCGTCGCCGCCCGCCATGGAGGGCTTGTGGGAGATGCAGTCGTTGAAGAGGTTTGGAGAGCCGTCCGCCATGGAGAGCTTGTGGGTGATGCAGCGGTCGAAGTCGGTTGGAGAGCCGCCCGCCGTGAGCGATCTCTTTGAGACGAGTGAGTTAGCCATCACGTGTGGGCTTGCCATCGAGGTTGCGAGCAGTGTCGCGCTGTTTGGTCTTTTGGCGATCAAGTATCTGTGAAGAAAGGTTAAGCCCGAAGGCAGCTTCGGCAGTACCTGGTCTGATGGCGTAATGAACAGTGGCATTTGTGTTTAACTTACGGAGCTGGTTGTGGCAGAAAAGAGCTGAAGGGTCGGACGGATAGTGCACGTTACTGTCGCTGTGGCTCTCTGCGCCTACCGTGGCACTGCTGCTGCCGTGGGGGGAAGATATCCGCTGCGGTCGTGTGCTGCCAGCAGGAGATGATGTCTCTGGCTTGGGCGCATCTGTGGTGGATGCTGAGGTGGCGTAGATGCTAGTAGCGAGGTGTCGGCGTCTCGCGGCTCTGAGGTTCTTGAGCCTCTCACGGCGCTTGGTGGGATGCTGCTCGTTGCAGGAGGAAATGCCTGCTTTCGGCTGCCGTGCTGGTGCTCGTGCTTGGTGCAGCGAAGCTCGTCTTCGGGGCAGCTGTTGTAGCGAGGCTGAGGATTACTCGGAAGCGTCCGTGGTTGCGTGGGCCTATTTCTTTTATAGCCTGGAGCGTCAGGTGTCGATGTTCGTCCCGGTTTCGCGAGCTCATTGGCCAGGGCTTGCCGAGCGTTGAGATGTGTGAAGCCTGCAGGAGGAGATGACTAGAATCCTTCGACAGGTCGCATAGGGACACGTCCGCGTGTGCAGAACTCAGCCAATGGCCGCTCGCGCTACCGGTTCCGTGGCAGAGCGCGTAGCGTGGAGATGCTACGGCTCCCCAGGACAGCGCGCGTAGCGGAGGGACATGGTGGCGCGTGCGGAAGTCATCCAATGGCCGCTCACGCTACCGGCTCCGTGGCAGAGCGCGTAGCGTGGAAACGCTACGGCTCCCCAAGGCAGCGCGCCTAGCATGGGGACATGGCGGCGCGTGCAGAAGTCAGCCGACGGCCGCTCACGTTACCGGCCCCGTAGCAGAGCGTGTAGCGTGCAGACACTGCGGCTCCCCAGGTCAGCGCGAGTAAGGCGAGGACACGTCGGCGCGTGGGGCTGGCTTTGTAATAGTTCCGACGCCCTTGGCTCCATGGCAGCAAGCTCCTGCTCCATGGGCAGCCTCTGAATGCCGGAACTTCGGTGGGCTTCGAGCGTCTCTAGGCTGGTCGGCTGGGAATCACGTCCAGGCATGGGTGGCTCTCTGATGTGAATGTGTGGAGTCCTCCTATGTGGCAGTTTGTGGTGTGGTGGAGATGCACGGGACTCCCGCCCGCCTCGTTCCGTGAACGAAACTATAGAGCAGCCTCAATTGCAGGTGTAGGAATCTGTAAGGAAAAGCGCCCGGGGGCGAATCACGGCAGACACTTGCTGTTAAGAGAGCGCGTCAAAGGGTACGCATCGGAGGGTGAAGGGGTGCTCATATGCGCGCTTGCATGATCCATACATGATAATGTTACGGACATTCTGTTCCGTAAGCCTGGTGCGTCGTACGCGTTGACGCATGTGGAGCGGCGCCATGTGCGAATGCGTGCTGAGCTGAGAGGCGATAGCGCGTCGAAGGTCTGCGTGAGGTCCTTCGGTCAATTACTACAGTGCACTTGTCACAGTAAACCTTGATGTGTGAGGCAGATGAGGCCGGATATGCAGTGAAGAGTATGGTGAGAGCAAGACAAATCAACGTTCAGGCTCTTAGAGTGCCGCGGTAGGGGGCGATACCGTGTACGTGAGTTGCTTAGTCGAAGTTTATGATAAAGTTATTCCGACTTGGATTTCGGCCGTGAGAAGCGATAAGTTGGTCGTGTGAATGATCTGTAATTCTGCGTGCCAGAAGCGATTGTGTGACTGATTTTAAGAGCGTTTGGTGGAACTCTTGAAGTTATGTGCCGTTTGAGAGTAGTCTGTTTCCTGACTCTAGATCGACTTGCGGAGTTCGTCGGTTTCCGTTACGGACCGGGGAGATTCACGGGGACCGTGGTGATTAGCGAAGCTTAGAGGGCATGCCAGGACGCTTGAATCGTAGCATGTAGCCCGACATCAAGCGCTGGGCTGTCGAGAAGATGGAGTAGATGTGTTCGTGATCTTTGTTGGAATTTTATGTGCCTTTGTCGTGGGTGACTGCCGAGTTCCCCAGTGCGTCGTCTTTGTGCCACTGGGCTATCTCGAGACATCCCGGGTGCCAGGTCTCGAAGGGAAGACGCGGGTGCGTTTAGTTTGGGAGTCAGCGAGAAAGCGAGGTGTGCAGCAGGTGTCAGGCTGCAAGTGGCTGTTGCTCGGGCGTGGAGGTGCGTGGAGTTGCAGACTGAAGGTGCGCGTTGTTCCGAGAGGGACGCTACTTTTCGAAGCGCTTGATGGAGCATCCTAGAAGGATTGGCGACATAAGGCCCGGGTGTGCGCAGCGAGCTGCAAGGAAACTTTGTTGCTTCACGATCGGCGATGATTGTCATTGTGCGATCTAAGGCTCGGAAAAGTGGCAAGAGACAGCGCTGTGTTAGACTGAATGGCGGCCACGTGCGGATTTGGGGATTCCTCGAGAATCCGATAGCCGCAGCAGAGGGCTGAATGAGAGTCATAAACCTCAAGCCGTTTGGGTTGTGTCTTCACGGCCCGATGCGGCAAAGATACCTGGCAGCGTAGAGCGGTACGTCAGCTGACCGAGGCCGGCAAGGAAGAGGTACGGGTGTACGCGAAGGGTCGAGTAGGGCCATAAACTTTAACTGTTTGTGTTGAGCGCGACCATTCGAATGTTTCGGGCTGCGTGCGGCGGGTATGTCGGGAGATGAGGCGGCCGAGCAACTGGGCGAGAGACTTAGCGAGGAGGCAGCAGCGTCGAGCAGCCGACCCGCTAGCCGAGGGCTGCAGGGATGCTGCGTAGACGTGCAGCGGCAATGCCGGGCAGGCGCATAACAACTGATCAGCTGATTGAGGATCGGGCTTGGCGTGGTGGACTCCGCGCGTCGCGGACGAGATGACGACGTGTGCGCGTCGTTGAGGACTCCGCGCGTCGCGGACAAGATGGCGACGCGTGCGCGTCGTTGAGGCGGCGTGGCGTGAGATGCACCCGAAATAACGCCGCAAATAACGTCTCCACAGGTAGCTGAAACTGTACTGATTTGAGGGGGTGGCGCGTGGGCCCGTGCAGAGGGAGAGCGGAAACGGTGATGGTGAGAGCCATCTAGTGGGCTGTCCAAGAGGCCTCTGGGCAGGGCGCGAATATTTGAATCCAACATCCCGTCCGCNGGTGATGGTGAGAGCCATCTAGTGGGCTGTCCAAGAGGCCTCTGGGCAGGGCGCGAATATTTAAATCCAACACCAAGGATTATGACTGCTCTGCGTTAGAACGCTTGCCTCGTAACCTAAAGTTCGCGGGTTCAAGTCTCTACGGATCTAGGTTTTATTAATGTAAAATTTATTCAAAAATAAATTCTAGAAGCATCTTCTGAGGCAGTGCTATACATAAAGAAGAAGTCCAATTAATATCAAACTGGGCTTTCAATAAGTAGAGTAATTATTAATTTTTATGAAAACTACCAATATATTCCACGAGAATCATATGAGGATTCGATCAAAATCATATGATTCTCATACGATTTTCGTATGTTTTTCATATGATCCTCACATGAGGATTCGATCAAAATCATATGATTCTAATACGATTTTCGTATGATTTTCATATGACTCTCATATGATTATTTTCAGTCGAGTTATGGTGTATAATAAAAGAACGACAAACCCTAATATAAATTCTTCGCGGTGAAAAGATAGGGAATTTAATTCTCTTTCAGGTACATATCAAGCAAATCACTGTTATCAATTATTGTAATAACTTTTTAAACGGATTGTTTTCACATTATGTTAAAGAGAAAATAAAGAAAATAAGACTTGGTGGATTAAAATTCACTGAGTAGAAGCCGAGATACAAGCGTATAAAAACGAACACACACATGCGCGCGCGCACACACACACACATATATCCGTACTTCCTTCATGTGTTTACACAAACTCCGAAATTACTATTACAAGGCTTCCTTAAAATAGAAGCAAAAATACTTTACTCATATAGGTTTGATCCATAGAGTATAACACATGTAAATAAATATTTATACATGTTGAATATTAGACAAATATAAGTAAAAATTTTAAATCTAAAAAAAATTATGTTGATTTATTAAAGTGGATTAGGCCTATTGGGGATACCACTTTTTTGTTATTAAACTTAATTACATAAGAACATTCATTGGCACGTAGCTTCCTCCAACTAAATTTATCGTTCCAATAAATGAAATATTGTTTGCTCATCTATATGCGTTATAAAAAATATTGTACTCACAAAGGATTTAGTCGGCTTTTTTGTATAAGTAGGATTAAAAATTCCACTTTACTTTCTTCGTACACAATACTCTCTAAATCTCTTGGAGTGATTTTTTCACTCTAAATATGGGTAGGTCATGAAATGACTAAAAATGTAAAAGTTCGTATTTCAAATTACTCTTCAATAGAGTGATTTCTATTTCCTTTGCTATATCACTCGTTAAAGAGTAAGTCACATGGTCAAAAACCCTCGCCTGGACAGCACGTTTCGTGAGCCGATTTTCCCTCGAATTTTGCAGTGTTTGATTGTTTAAAAAAAGTTCAAACAAATGGAAAATGTCTTCAACACTAAGAAGTTTGCCTGAGGTAATAAATATTTATGTTTATATGTACATATATATGTGTACGTATGCATCACATACGAACATGCATAAAAGAGGTTAGGACGCCAATAATTTATAACTAAATCATGTTTTTGTAGGAAACTCTAGATGATTGCGAGGCTCTTGCCTACTTTTTGCTCGAGCAAAAAATTCATCGCCAAGCGGTTGAAATATTGCAAGGTTAGTTATTAACAATATAAAATTCCTTGCGAAATTCAAAAAGTCGATCTTTGTTAATTAGTTATACTTTCAGATTTCCAATTTTTATAAATATCCTTCTCCTAATTTCACCTTAATTCTAATCCTATTCTGAGTGAATAATATTTATTGAGAAAAATTAGACAGACTGTCTAATAAGAAATTGGAGGTTATACATTTTCTTTTCCTTTGAAAATGGATAAACTATTATGCTGTATGTGTAATAATATAGTGTATGGCGTAAAAAATTTAACTAATCATTATCGTCACATACATGCAATCTCTGTCAGTTCTCCACAAAATTTTACATTTAAATGTTTAAATGATAACTGCGACAAAAGTTTCATTAGATTCACTTCTTATATTAAGCATATTAAGGACTTTCATATTTTACAAAATGATGGTTGTGAAGAGAATAGTGTAAGAGAAGTTGACGAAGAGTTCATAAGCAATAAACGACAATGAGAATACTTTGCTTGAATCAGATCTTGAAGATGATGTTGGTGGTGAAATCAACAGTGCTTCTTCTGGTAAAGACACTGATAGAACCGATGATTTGGTGGATATATTTTGTGCTGCTAGTAAAATGATTGCTACTTTACGGTTAAATTCAAGTTTGAAACGGTCACGACTTTTCTCGGTCCTGTAGTAATTTAGATTTATACAAANTGCAAAAATTAGGTAATTTAATGATTTACTAGAGAAAAGCGGTGAATGTTTGCTAGTCTGTGTCGTCTTTTTGACAGCAGACTAAAATAGAATAATTTTATTTAATGTTTATATATTTTTTAGTCAGGTCCGGGATACGAGGTAGTGGAAATTAACACAATAATAAGACTATGATTTTAACAACATAAATATATTCAAATAGAATTGAGAATATTGCCTTGATTGTTGCATATATTCTATGTCACAAAATGAAATAAAATAGTAAATCCGCTTTTGATTTTTACAACCGAAAATATAAACAGATACGCTTAATTTGCGTTATCTGATGATTCGAAATTTTACAAATGTTTGATAGTTAGAGAAATTTGTGTACGTCTAGGACAGATACGCGTTAGTTGCGATATCGTGCCTGACTAGATAATTGTATAAGTCCTTCAAAAATGAGAAAATATTCTAAGTCTTTTATCTACCAAGGCTTAATGGTTGCTCTTGGTAGAGACTAGTGCGCTGATAATTGCGCTGGAGCTAGTGACTGGCCATAGGCCGCGCAGGTCCTTATATAGGTAGCGCCGGAGAGCGGGACTCGAGCCGCCGAGAAAACTATCACATTCATACATCCATATCCCATTACAATACATTCATACTTAGGTGCGCGCGCCGCGCCGTCGCTACGTCACTGTTCGCTCGTTCGCTTTCATATTTACACATGCATACTCGCTCGCTTCTCACTCACACTCATGTGCGCTCGCTGCGCCGCTCTGCTGTGTGTTCTTGCTCGCTGTGCCGGTCTACTGGTGCTGGTTGCTGTTCGGCGCAGGAGCAGGGGAACTGCTGAGATTTTCTAAAATTAAAGTCGAATGACTTTAGTTTCTTTTAATGTTAATGTTTTCCTTTTTTATCAAAATCCTCGGAAACGTGTACGGGGTATTACAAGTTTTACTGCTAAAAACATTGATCGTGTCATTAGTGCCACAGATATTTTTACAAGTGATGTGCTTGATTTTCTTCAAAATAAAGTTCTTGATTTTTTGGCAAAAATAAATATTGATTTGGAAACTGCTGAGTTTCAAGAACTTTTAAATCATTTTAAGGTTAAGAAGCCTTTTCAAAGTAGTAGAGGTATCGAGGGTCAAATTGATAATTTGAAAAATCATTTCAAATTTATTAATCTTATTGAACTCTCACTCGGTAAAAGAAATGAGCAACGTCTTAATAGAAAAACTAAGCAGTATGAATTAAAACAAGTGTTTGAAACATTTCAATATGTACCTATTATTGATACATTAAAATTGATAATGTCTCATAAAAGTGTTAGAGATTACGTAAAAACAGAAAAATGTTCGTCTGATGGATACTTGAGAGGCTTTAGAGATGGAGATTCTTTCAAAATCAATCCATTTTTCCAAAAGTATCCTCAAGCTTTCAGAGTACAATTGTATTATGATGACTTAGTAGTCAACAATTCTATGGGCAGCAAAACTCATGCTCATAAAATGGGAGCTTTCTATTACATCATTCAGAATCTACCACCACATTTGAATAGTTTCTTAGGTGGCATTCATGTATTAGCACTCTGCTATACATCAGATATAAACAAGTATGGATTTGAAAAAATTTTGAAACCATTCTTTGCAGAAATAAATAGGTTAGAAAGTGACGATGGTGTAGAAGTCCAATGTGCTGAAGAAGTTGTCACTTTCAGAGCTTCACTCGCTTGCATTTCTGCAGATGGTTTAGCAGCTCATCAATTATTTGGTTTGTTGAGTCCTTCAGCTAGACATTTTTGTCGACAGTGTATGATCAGTCGTGATGAACTGAGAGAAAGCATGTGGATAGATTTTCAACCAAGAACAAGAGATTTACACAAGAAGCAATTATTGGATGTGCAGGAGGATTGTACATTGTCGACTGTCACTGGTGTTCGCGAAGACAGTGCTTTACATGCTTCAAAATATTTTCACTTCACAGAGAATTACACTTTTGATCCAATGCATGATATCTTGGAAGGTATTGCTCAGTTGGATCTCAAGCTTGTAATCTTAGAATTTATCACAAACAATAACTATCATTTTGATGTGAATCAACTAAACACAAGAATCAACTTATTTCAGTACGGAACCACAGAAATAAAAAATAAACCTTCGGCTAATTTTAATGCTACTACTCTGAAAAAATTAAGAGATCACACAATTTCTCAAAAAACTGTTCAAACCTGGTGCTTACTTCGCGTGTTTCCTTTTTTAGTGTCAGATATTGTGCAAGAAAATGACAAGTACTTGTTAATTAATAATTCTACTTAACAAGATAAATGAGATAGTGATTGCTCCAAAAATATCAACTGGTTTGCTCGCATACTTACAAGAATTGATTAGAGATCACGAAGCCTTGTTCCTTGAACTTTTCTCTGAACAAGTTAATCCGATAAACAAATTGCATCACTTAAGACATTATCCAATGTGCATGCAAAAGTCTGGTTCATTTAGACCATTGTCCTGCTTATTATTTGAAGCCAAGCATGGATATTTAAAAAAATTTGGTTCTGTGTGTTGTAATTACCAGAACATACCAAAAACTATGATGAAAATGAATCAGATTACTCAAACTGCGATATGGGGAATGAACGAAGAGCCTCGACAAAAAATACAATCATTTTTTAGTAAAAAAATACGTGTTGATAGTGGATTTGTGTACAAAAGTGATAAAGTAGAAGTGTATGGTATGCAGTATAAAGAAAAACAAATTGTAGTTATTGACTCAGGTTTAGATAGAGAAGAACAAAATCCAGTGTTTGGCTTAATTGATGAAATAATTTCTACAGACGAGCATACAGTTTTTTTATACTGTAAAGAATTTCAGACCTTATGGTATGATGAATCTTTAAACGCCTATTGTGTAGCAGAAGGAAATGATTATCAGTTGATCAATACTGATAATTTAGGTGACACAAAACCCTTCAGTTTGTGGAAAGACTATAAAAGTTGTTTTACTTATATCACTTTGCGCCATACACTATTGTAGTTAAACAATCTCTTGTAAGATAGCCTGTAAAATATTTTCTAATTTATATTCATTTACTCTTTCACTATCCTTGTCTACTATCCTAACCTTTCAGTCCGTAGTACACATACAACCATGTGCACACGAGCATGGAGACATCGTCTGCTGTGCAGCCCTGTCAAAGGTTAGACACATAAACTTGTATCTGTTCAATCAGTTAAAACCTGCCACGAGTAGTCAAATTCTGTACGCACTAGGGTTGATAAGGTAACTATAGCAATACTTTTAAAAAGTGATAATAATTTTGTCGATACTAAAATTTTGTATGCTCATAGGTACAAACTGATTCATCTCTAGCAAAATCATACTACAATGTATCAGAATGGATTATTAAATATGATAAGAAAGTGAAGCCTAACAAGAAATTAGAAGCTGCTCTTGATACTGGCATCATTTCTGAAATTCAAAGACAAGCTTTAGTGAGAGTGGTTGTTGGAAACATTGCTGAAGTCGTTGGAAATTTGTATCCTTCTCCAGAAATCAAGGAATTAGCTGCTCAATCAATTGTCATTTCTTTTGAAAAAATAAAATCTTCTGTTGGGAATGGTTACGTAAGTTGTACATATTTTTCATAAAAGTTTTAAGGTGTCACTCCGCTCTCTTGATTTGACTAATCATATAAATTTTATTTCAGGAGCATTATTATGATAGAAAAACTGGGAAAGGATTTATAGAAGATAGATTGAAGAATATGAGAAAAAGCTTGCCATTATCTGAAAAGAAACGCAAAGTTCAAGACAAAAAACTTGATTCAGGGAAACCTCTATTAAAAATAGATTTGAATCATATCGAACCTCTACCATTGCTGTCGACTGATGAGTATGAAGCTAAAGTAAATATTATTTACATCTATTCTGGCATAATTTCTGTAATAATGTGTATTGCATGATTCGATCAATTTATATATTTTTTAGGTTAGTGAGTTACAATTTAAATTACCAAATTTGGTGAACAAGCAAAGGATATTGGAACTCATGGATGAAACCAGAGTAAACAGACAAAAATGGATCCATACATTTGAGGACAAAGATGGGCGTATGTTCACTTTACACAAAGTTCTAGAAACTTTTCCAAAATTTTTAGATTATAATGGAGAACTTGTAAGTATAAGCAAAATATACAATCTATTTATAGTCATGATAGCTATGATCATTGATTTTCATTTATATTTTTATATAGATTCTAAGAGAGTTTCAAGCCTTGATTACTGACAAAGATCAGTTCTTAGCACTGTTTCCATCCTTCTACGTTCCACGTATCCTAAGATATTGTCACAAAACAAAACCTACGGTGTTAGAAGAACTTCAGGACATCAAGGATAATAATTTAAAAGCATTACTTTTGCTCCCAGTTTTGCTGCCAAGTCCAAATTATGCAAAAAAAAAAAAAACAATGTAAGTACTATCCTTATATTATTAACATACATCTTACTTTCTAATTTCTTAATATAAAAACGAATAAATGTGTTTTTACAGAATGCTAAGAAAGTGAAATCAACAAAAAAAACCAAACAGGTTGAAAGTTCTTCTTTAAAGTTGCCAAATCAAAATCTGCTGAGATTTATCGATGTAATTACATCGATAAATCTTAAGTTAATTGTATTAATTGATGATTATCTTATTTTATAACAAGCCTAAAATTCTATGTGACTGTATTATTTTACCTTTTTTAAGGAGAAAGATGACTTGTTTAAAGCTCCTGCGACCAAAAGTACTGGTTCTATTCAACCGTACCTGATATGTGCAACAAATGGAGTTGTAAGAAGTGGAAATTTTTTTATTATGGCTGACAAAAATCTAATTAATGTTGGAAACTGTATCATCACTGCATTTGATACTTTACTAAAGCTTTACTATTGCTTTGACTTAAGCTTTCCACCAGATTTGGAAATTTTTTACAATTTCGATGCTACGTGTGTAATGGATTTAGAAGGCATGAGCCAAAAAAACTGTTGCATCGCATTAAACTCGACATTTTTTAATATGAATGATGAAGAGGAACAGTAAGTTTCTAGTTTTATTGCACATAATTTTTTTCTTAAAACATTTTATAATATCTATATCTTTTTACAGGATTGAGATGGAGCTTGTATTAGAGAGCAAAGAAGAGGCATCTGATTAAAAAAGTTGATGTATATATGTATAATAATATGTAGTATTTATTAAACTTTTGTATCTATAAAACTTCTTAGATTAAAATAAAAAAACATTTCAAGCATAACCTAAACTATGACCCCCAATAGATTTCAAACCACCCTACCAAAAGAGTGAAAATATCACTCTTTCCAGTAGTAAAAAATTATTCGAAGCCGTATGACTCAATTTTGGCGGAAAGCTTCGAGTGATTTATGACTGGATTAGAGTGATTTTTCACTCGAAGGGATTTAGAGAGTATGCTATTACCGATTCAAAGCTTTATTTTTGGGAAAACAGTACTAACTAGGACCGTGGGCCTGAATCAAGAAACCGTTCTGCGGTCCCTGTCAAGTATTCTAGATTGGAAATTCTTTTCAGCTATAATACATTTATTAATGGTAATTAACATTAAACAACCCTTGGAATTATCGAGAAGTTGACCAAACAATAGATAAATTTCCTGGGACCGTGCGACAGATGCATCGAAAATTCATTCAAAATTTCTTCTATATTTAGTGTAAAAAATCACCTTTTTTATCATAAAAATTAAACGAAACAGTCAATCTGGAAAATCTTGCAGGAAAAAGTTTTATTAAAGTTTTATTAAAAATTTGTTTGCTCTTTTAGATACACTATGGTTTAATATATTGTATGAATCATATTATTAAAAAAAGGAAAAATATTTTTTCAAAAATCGAAAAATGGCTATAATATGGCCATAAAATGGTCAAAATCATAAAAAAAATTTTTGCTGAATACGGAATCAGAAAACATCAGAATATGGTATACATACATGCACACACACACATACACACACACAGATATTCGCACGGACATTTTCTAAAAACGCATGATTCGAACTCCAAATACCTCAAAATCCGTTTCTACGAAGTTTTAGCAAAAATGTTTCTATTACAAAGCTTCCTCTAGGAAAAAGCAAAAACGACGAACGATAATACAAATTTTCCGCGGTAAAACGATAGGTAATCTTATTCTCTTTCAGCTACATATTAAGTCATTTACTTTTATTAACTTTTCCAATAACTTTATTAGAAAAAACTCAAATCTCAAAACTAAAAAATCGCTATAAAAAAACGTGTTCAGAAAACGTAAAAACGGACTGTTTTTCCGCTATTTACTACTTAAAACAAAGAAAATGAGACTTGGTGGGTTAGAATCCATTGTGTAGAAGCTGAGCTACAGAAATCTACAAACAGAAATGCATGCCAAATTATATTGATATGGACGTAATAGTTTTATAGTATTCATACAGTATATAAGTATTATAGTATTCATATACACGAATGCACACGCACCTGCACACGCACGGACATGCACATACTTACGGAGATCCATGCAGGCATTTTATAAAAGCATCGCACTTATTAAAACGTATTTCTAACTTGTTTTTGACGAAGTAAAAAATTTTAATATTACAAAGTTTTCTCTAGAAAAAAGTAAAATTAAAAAAGAAACTGTATAAAAACTTTTATTTATAATAGTTTGGTATATTCATAATTGCTTACTCCTAGAGGAAGCTTTGTAATAGTAAAATTTTCAGTTTCGCTAAAACATCGTAGAAACTCATTTGAAGGTGTTCGGAGTTCGAATCATGCATTACTGGAAAATGTCCGTGCGGATGGCTGTGTGTGTGTGTGTGTGTGTGTGTGTGTGTGTGTGTGTGTGTGCGTGCGTGCGTGTGTGTGTGTGTGAAAATTTTTTTTTCATGATTCTGCCCATTTTATGGCCATATTATAGCCATTTTTCGATTTTTGAAAAAATATCTTTGCTTTTTTTAATGATATAATTTATACAATATGTTCAACAATAGTGTATCTGAAAGAGCATAAAATTTCCTACTTCTTGCCGCAAGATTTTCCAGATTGATCGTTCCGTTCAATTTTAATAATAAAAAAGGTGTTTCTTTTTTAAGTTTATTTTTACTTGCTGTAAAAATTTTGTGCCTTCTTATTGATTAGTTTTTTAGCTGAAAATCGAAAACTAAAAAAATCGAGGTTTCCATGTCGTACGGTTACGGGAATAAAAAAACTTTAATTAAGTTGAAATTTCAGGAAAAGATAGATCTTTTGCTCACTTCGGCTAAGTTCTTTTTACAGCTTATGAAACCGATTAGTTTAAAAGATATTAAGATTCAAATTTTGTGTCTTTCACCCTGCATACACTGTATAACTGAAAATTACTGTTTTTGTTCAACTTTACGGAACTTCATGATGAGGCTACGTATTTTTCTAAGTTTACATATAGACAATTCATTTAAAACCATTTTAAAAAAGCATAAGCATACCGCTGTATATTAAAACAAGATTTTATTTTATTGGTACTATAAATTAAGTTGGAGGAAGCTACGTGCCAATGAATTAGCAGCGTTTTTTTATGTGAATCGATTTCTGCGTTAACTATAGTTCAAATTTGACACAATATTTCAATTTAAATATAAATAGGAAAATTTAACTTATCAATACACTTTAAAATCCCAGTAATTACCTATTAGTATTATTTTATAATAGCTTTCTTTCATTTATTTATTATAATAAAGAATAATTGTATCGTAAATTCTAGTAATTAATACCCTTCAAAAACATTTGCACAGTGAGATGTACTCAATAATCTTTTTTTTAGTTAGAAGAAATATATCTATCTTATGAGCTTGTTTGTACATGTAAATAGCGTGGTCTGCTGTAATAATGAAAATAGAAAATTTTAAAAAATTAATTGCAGAAATTTTGAATTTTAAATTGAAAATTTACTTTCTATTACACCTAAGTTATACTAAATTATATTTTTTCAATTTTTAGACAATCATTCGAAAAATTGGTTATCTTTATCGTTAATAACTTCTTTTAAAAATTCATGTATAATTCTATGAAATTACTTTAACTTTTCAAATAAAAGTTGGTAGAATTGTATATAAACATATACTTGTGCAGATAACCCCAAGCATGCCCAAATATCATGTCATAATAATCAAATCATATTTATTATTGAATAGTAGAGGTGTACTCACTGTTAATTCGTTTTTTGAATATTAACCTTATTAAAAGCAATTAAAAATAACTCTTTATATTAAATAAAATATAACCGTATGTTTCGTGATTTCTGTAGGTCTTTGCAGAGTGCTGTTATAATGGTAGGCTAACCCCACTCTCCAATCGTTGAGCAAACGAGTTTTCTCCCACTTTTTTACCTTCAGATTCATTTGAGTTAAATATTAATAGTATAAAATACAATAAGTATTTTTTTTTCTATAAATATTGTTTTTAATGGGAAAATGATTCGACAACCAGTAGAACATCGATCATTTATTAAAATAAAAACCTAGAATATGTTTAACATTATAATGTTAATGTGTAAATTAAAAATTTTTCAAGCCCTACGGTAGTACTTTGTATTGTTTTGTTAGGTTTCATATCTTGCTTAAATTTTATCACAGTTCGCCACACGTTAGTTCATCTCAACGTTTGTTCACATTTCTTTATGTATTTGTTCATGTTATGACTTTATTTTATTTCTTTTTTGAGACAATAAATGTGACAATGTAATATAAAGCATAAAAATTCTAAGAAATTTTTAGTATAAGTAAGTGTAATTTACGTGAATAAATAGTATTTGGTACATTTTATTATAATTACTTACATTTCCTTACATTTTGACAAGAATTGTTCCGATTTTATGCACATGAAATATATTTTTACAAAAATAATTTTGTAAAAATATATTACATCTAAAAATTATCCAAAAAATTAAATTTTAAAATACAATTAAATGTCACATAATGTCACAAATGTAGAAAAATTGGTGTTAGGAACAGAAATAAACTGAGAATAAAAAAAGAGAACCAGAATGAATTGTAATAAAAAAATAATAAAAAAAAATAAATAAACCGCTGCAGATTCTTTGGCACGTAGCTTCCTCTAACTAAATTTATAGGTCCAATAACTAAAATATTGTTTTATTATACAGTATATTTATGCTTTTTAAATGTTTACGAATAGATTTTTTTATATGCCAGAAAAACCGTGCTTAAAGGTATGGTTTAATTTAAAGGGGGGAGGGACTTTAGCGACGTGTAACGACACCCCTATGAAAGGAAGCCAAATTTTTTAGAAAAATCGGTTTTTACATTTCAGCTCTTTACTTAAGAACCGCTCAACGAAATCGTTTAAAATTTTAACAGAAGATATCGTCGTTTATGGTGAATCACCAAATAAAATTTTGAAGCATTTGAATACATTGTTTTAGAGATATAAGGAATCGAAAAATGTTCAAAAAAAATTGAAACCTTGATATCTTAAGAACCATAGGGGTTTTAAAGCTGCGCAATGAATTTATCCAAGACATATAATAGTACTAGTGGGGCTTCGCCCCCCGCTCGGTCCGCTCGCCATTTCAGTTTCTGTTTTATTTTTATTTTAAACTTATATTCTATATAAAATTTATAGATTATAAAAAAAGATTAAATATTTGTCCAAATTAAGAAAATAAAAAGAAAATTCGTTACTGGAAGTAAAAGTACTGTTTAACATCTACTGTTAATGGCATTTTAAAAAGTTGTTTATTAGAGCTTCAGAAATTTATTTAAAATTATATTAAAATTAATTTAATTCTTCTGGTCGTATCTATTGCCTCTAAACCTTTTTGCCAGACAAAATTATTGACTTCTGTATTGTGTAAACAAAGATTCATCGAAGAAAAATATAATTTATTTACATAAATTTAAAAAGATTCGTTTATTATTAAACTATTTTTTACTTATGTTTTTTTATGTTTGCGGAGGAAGTAGTCCTCAGCATGAAGTTATCCCTCGGTAGTGATTGATCCGATGCGATTCTATATTCGAGATGTATTTACAGGTAGCGCAATCGGAGAACGGAGAGCGAGTGAACGAGTGTGCGTTGAGCATCTTTTTTTTTCTATTATGATATCGGAGGTGTGTGAGTCATGTGTGTTGTCGTTTTTATTTGATGTATTAGGTGTGTGTACACAGAACTTAGATGCTGTGTATCTTCTTTTTTATTCACACCGTTTTCTTGTAAATGTATGTGTATCATTTTGGATATTAATCTTTTATTTAAATTTGTTTCTTTGTCTTTGATTTTATAGTTGTCAAAATTAAAAGTGTGGTTATTATTTTGCATATGATCGGAAATTACGCTATTTTTTTATTTTTTGTGCTCGTTGATGCGTGTATATACATTTCGTTTAGTTTGGCCTACATACGTTGCAGAACAGTCATTGCATTTAAGTTTATAGACTACATTATTTTCGTTGTTTTTTTCTATCTTATCTTTACCCTTGATGATAATTCTTTTCATGTAGCTGTTTATTTTAGGTACAGTTTCAATATTTTTAGCTTTAAATACATGACTGGTTTGTTCGTAAAAATCGCTAATGTAAGGTAGGCTTACAATGTTCCGTTTTTCATTGCGGTTTGTTGTTTGTTTTGGTGTATCAGATGTAATTTGTGGCTAGTCGTTTTCGCAAAATTTGTTCACGAAGCCGGCGAGGTCTAGCTGTTCTTCGTACAATAGCGTTTTGACAATGTTTATGTTTTATTATGGCTTTCTTATTGACAATTTGATCGCCTCTATTCGATGACATTGTTAGACCACTTGCCATTTTGTTTTGAGATAAACGGGGTGTGTACTTATAACTTTAAGAATTCTACCAGCAGAAAAGTCGGCCTTTTGTGTGGACATCGGTAATATACTATTATCATTTTCTTTTCATTACTCAAGACATCTAAGAAACTTATGGAGCTTATTAATTTCTATTCAGTGTTGAATTGTAGCTCTGTTATTCTAAAGAATTAAAAAAATATTCTAGATTTCGTTAATTTGTCCCTCGCGTACGCATCGTTGATTATTTCGTCAAACGTAGCCCGATCATGAAAAAAACGCTGAGCAAACGTCATTGCACTTAGCTTCCTCCTATTCTGCTTAGTAGAAGATAATTACATGGGACAAATCAACTCATTCTTTGATTTAAATATTCGCTTACTATTCGATACTAAAGGATAGGGTTAGAAGACTCTTGTACGGGTGATGAGAAATCAGGGGGCTGGCGGGTTAAAGTGGATATCAAAAAAGCGATAGTGAGCTCCGTGAACTCCTTTTGAAAACCATGAAAACTCTCAAAAATATACTAAAGCTTTATATTATCAAATTATATGGGATTAACAAAAATAATACATTGTTCAGCTCACACCAGAGTATACAGGGTGAGACGTTGCAAGAATTTGAATCTATATAGTCTTTTAAACTGAAAAGCGTTCCATAAGCCTACAAAAAGAAGCTAGGCCGAAGTGCATCAAAAGATCAATCTTTCCTAAAATTTCAACGTCAATTCAAACCTTTTATTCTCCGCTAATCGCTACGGATCATAAAAAAAACATTTTTTTTGGTTTTTGATTTTTATCTCAAAAACTAGTTCGCCAAATGTCTTAAAATTTTTTTTTACAAAACTAGTAGGATATCCGTTGTGATTTTTTATTGTCATGAATTTTTTCAAAAACATTTTAACTATTTATATTTTTGAGTTATATATGTTTATCGAAAAAGTTACCTTTTATATGCATTAAAACGATGACACAGATTTAGTTCAATCTAGAAAATCTGCGCCGGAAAAAGTAGACAGAATTTATTTCTTTAGAGTACACTGATTGTTGAATATATTGTATAAATCATAATCATTATAAAAAAGCAAAAATATTTTTCAAATAGTATAAAAATGGCCTATAGAATATGGCATAAACATCGGTCAGAATCATAAAACAAAAAATGACATTAAATTCAGAATTAGAAAAAATATATGCATCGTCAAATCTTTATTACGATTCCGTTCGCATTGGTTCCAAATTATGGCGCTTTATACGTACATAACCACACACAACACACACACACACACACACACACACACAGCCTATCCGCAACGAACATTTGTCTAAAAACGATGATTCGTACTGCAAACCACCTCCAAATGGCGTTTCCACGAAGTATTAGCAAAACTGAAAATGTTACTATTACAAAGCTTCCTCTTAGGAGGAAGCAAAACTTGAGTTTGAAGGGATAACTTGATAAGCATTCCGTCTCAAGATCATCATGACTATGTCAGCGAAAAATCCCGAGATCGAGAGCCCATTGGTGTACCGAATAGTTGTTTATATAAAATTTTCCATTGAATTGAAAATATGTGTTCTCCATAAGTAATTCACATGCCGATAAGATTTCGTTCAGCGGTATTACTGTTTTTGTGCTATTTGCTACATATCTTTTTTCTATGCTATTCCTGACTAGCCGCGTTTGTTCAATATTCGTGTACAAGTTGATGTAATCCGTCGAGGTCTAATTAGACAATGGTTCGGTGGAACTTTAATGTTCTTGATTTTTCTTATGAGTCATAGCAGTTTTCGACATAAGAGGCGGGTTTTTTTATGCTATTTGTAAGATTTTAAGGCAGGTTTTTTTGATAGAAAATACGTTGGTGAGCCTATTGTAGATATTATGGGGCGTAATGAGATATTTACTTTGTGTATTTTAGGTAGACCATAGCACCTAGGCAGAGATGTGTCTGTTTGAGTGAGCTTTGTTTTGCTATACTTTCTACCGAAAAAGCCGTTGTCGTTCAACTGTTTATGAATTTCTTGACTTTATTTTGTATTTTTGTTAGAGGGTTTTTTGCAATTAATGTATATGCGTTCCTATCAGATAAGTGTTTTTCCATCATGTCAGTGTAGTCGGATCTGTTCATTGCAACAGTGACACCGCCCTTAACGGCGGGAATAAATATTATATTTTGGTTATTTTTGATAAATTCTTTTGTTTTTTTCATTTTATTTTCAAAAATCGTGTCTTCTTTCTTCGTGTGTTTGGTTTTGTGCCCGTGTTGTGTAATTTTTTTTTATTAAAGTATTACGTATGTCATTTGCAGTGTTTTCTGGTAGATTGTTAAAAAGAATGAGGTTTTCTATATTTTTTATACATTCTATGATTTTTGTTTCGTCTAGATCGCTCGTAGCTTCCTCCAACTAAATTTATAGGTCCAACAAATAAAATATTGTTTCAATATACAGTATATTTATGTATATTTATCCTTTTTAAATGTTGACGAATACATTTTTTTAAAGTGCCAGCTAAACCGCTTTAATTTACATTTACGCTTTACATTGTTCTAAAGATATAAAAACCATTGGCCAAGTCCTTGGCACTTAGCTTCCTCCTATACTGTTTTTTGTTATTGTTTTAAATGTAATAGTAGATTGTGCTAATACCACACGAGTATCACTTACTACTTTTCCATGAGTGGGAGGTATAATGCATTTTGGTACATGCATTATTGTGCATCAACTAGCCATGGATTATTCGTCATTTGACGCACGTCAATGACAATGTACAGTCATTATTAATTATATTAGCATCACAAATGTACTAAAGAAAAAGTAAGGAAAATCTATGATGTGCATGCTGCTGAGAGCAGCCGTTTAATGTCCCAAGGATTAGTGCGCTTGGAAAATTTTTTGCGCGCATCATCCACCGGAGATCCGCTCATCATATCCTTATAAAAAGCAAAAATATTTTTTCAAAAATCGAAAAATGGCCATGAAATAGTCATCAAATAGTCTAAATCTTAAAAGAAAATGTACTCAAATTCAGAATCAGAAAACATATATGCATGTCCAATTTTATTACAATCGATCACGTGGTTGATATTCTTCCTGAAAAAAGTAGACAATTTTATGTTCTTGTTAGAATATGAATAGTACATTTGTATGTACACTATACCATAGCATCTAGAGATAGGATGCGCAGAAGCGCTGTGCGCAACTACTCGACAGTGAGTCTCGTCTCGTTGCGCACCGTAGGTAGCATAGCTTATAGAATAGACATACACATGTGCGACTCCCCACCACTACTATATATATGTGAGTCATACGACATATAGTCACTGCGCGACTACGATACTACCCACTCTTGTTGCTGTACGCTCTTAGAGAGCACACGCATGCTAGGAATGCTCTGTATATAAGTTACAATAAACCATTCTTATAAACAATCCTCCCGTTTACCTCACTGTTTCTCATCATGGTAGCAGCACCTGGTTTGTATTTTTCTGTATCCCGCATATCCACTTTCGAGTGATATGAGAGATATTTAAGTGAAAGTGAGTTCAAAGCCACGTGGTGTAAGAACATTTTTCAAAGCGGAAAATATAAGTGAAAAACTCTTCAAGGAAGAAAAATATTATCAAGAATAGAAACTAGTAGTAAACAAAAAACGTATAATAGGAAAAATTATTGAGAAAAATCGTAAAATCAGTGTGATGCACGCGGATTTAGAAGTGAATGTGAAACTGAAATGTGGTCTGTGCAAGCAGAGAGCACTTGGGTTTATGAATAACGACGCAAAAAGGAAGATTCCGAACACGAAGGAAAGTTCGAGAATTACCAAGAAATCAAAGAAAATTTTGAAGTTGAGGAGAAGATTAAAATTCGAGTAGACGAAATGAAAAAAAAAAAAAGATTTGACTATACCGGTGTTCGACGGAGAGGATTACAGCATGTGGAGAAAAAGAATAGAATTATTTTTGAAATTAAACAAATGCCAAGAAGTTATATCAAGAATGAAAGATGAGACAAAGGATAAGGATCCCTGGGACGAAAATGATTTAAAAGCAATGAATATAATTTATAATTCGATCTCAAATAGGTAACTGGAATATGTCTGTGAAGAAACAACAGCCTATGGAATAATGAAAAAGTTTGATAACATGTATAAGAAGGAGTCTACAGCTCTACAAATAGTCTGCAGAAATAAACTGGAAAAATTAAAATTGGAAAAATACAGAGATACTGCTACATGCTTCAGTGATTTTGAGAAAGCAGTGAATGATTTGAAAGGCGCAGGTGCCAAAATAAGTGAAAAAGAGAAGCTAAATTATATCCTAAAACATACCTTTTACAAGGTAAAATGTTGGCAACTATAAGTTTTCGTCCATCAAATTATTGGTTTACTGTTCACGAAATATATTCAAAACTTTGCTATCTATAAACTAAGCAATCGTACTTTCTTTTGAAGTCTTATACTATGAGTTTCAATAAAGTAGCGATGTATGATTATTCTAATTATGATTTTTTTATTTCACCATTAAAAAGTTATGAAATCATTACTACATATACCTCTAACATAACTAGTTACAATTTCCTTATTTATTGTTCCTTTTTTAAATTCTGTCATAAAAAATATTTGCATACATCGTTTTTGTAATAACACTCTAATTTTATCTTTAAAAAGTTATGAAATCATTGAATAAATTGTCAAGTATTATTAAGCGTTTGTATGTTAGGTTAATCTAATTTCAATTAAAGAAAGTTATGAAATCATTCAAGACACTTTCAAGTAATTACTTTTCAATCGCACACATCTGCGTCTTTGTCTTAGTATTCTAATTCCGATGACGAAGATGAAGAAATCGACAAATTACATTTTTAGAAAGTTATGAAATCAATGAATCAATTGTCAAGTATTATTTTAGTATAATCAAATGTGTTGCCATTCCTCATTGATTAAGTCAATGCTTGACAATAGGGATATTGATCTTGGATCAACAGAAAATCCTGTTGAAAATCAAACCTGCAGGGAAGAAGTCCTGAAAGAATTAGACAAGTTAACTTCCGATGACGAAAATGAAGAAATCGACGAATTTCATCTTTAGAAAGTTATGAAATCATTGAATCAATTGTCAAGTATTATTTTAGTATAATCAAATGTGTTGCCATCCATGATGTTAAAAGAGGAATTTGTGATGTATATTTATTTATTTATTTATTTATTTAGACCATATACATATGTCTTATAAAAAGACATCCTATAGAGACAAACTTAGTTGTCGTACATAGGGATGGTACATAAAAAAAAACTTAGAATCTAAACTTAAAAAACTAAATAAGTAAGTACAGGAAGATGTCGAGCCAATCTTCCTGATAACAGTTTAAATATTAACGCAAAAGTTAAGTAACAGTACAAAATAAATCTCTCTTTGATCAATCAATATTTCTCTCTTATAAATACTTTTAGTCTCTTCTTAATCGCGACTTTGCTAATCACAAGTGCTTTCAGATCATTTGTTAGCAAGTTGAAAATATTTAACGCAACAAAGTAGCTATTTTTTTTGCTTATAGCTTTATCAATTATTGGCAATTGAAGACTCTTATTTCGAGTATTGCTTTTGCTATTTATATATTTATTTCTTAACGTAGCATAATGATAAGATATAGCTTCTAAATGGAATAATTGCTTTACTGTAAGTGGAGGGTCTTGACGCTGAAAATTATTTTTGTTTATAATTTTCAATATTTTCCTCTGAATACCCTGTATTAGATAAACACAATTATTGTACGCTCCACCCCAAGCAATTATGCCATAATTGACTAAACTTTGGTAAAAAGCATAGTATATCATAGTTAAAGTTCTATAGTCCATTATATTCCTAATTTTGGCAAAGATAAAAACTAAGTATTTTGTTTTTTTAACCAAATAATTTACATGTTTATCCCATTTCATGTTATAATCAAAAATTAGACCTAGATATTTATAACTTTCTACTCTTTTTATTGTATTATTGCCTATCTCAATATTAAGTGAGACAGGAACACTATGGCAGTAGCTACCATAAGCAATATATACAGTTTTATTAACATTAAAAGATAATTTATTTACAGTAAGCCACTTTGCGACTTCCCTAAGATATTTGTTCATTTTCTCTTGAGCTGACTCCCACGTGTTATCACTAGCAATGATAACGGTGTCATCAGCATAAGAAACGACAGTATCATCTTGCATACCTCTCAGTAGGTCATTAACGTATAAAATAAAAAATAACGGTCCTAGTATGGTCCCTTGGGGTAGATACTCCGATGAGTATATCTTTGTATTCACTTTTCAAATTCTTTATTTTAACGCATTGTTTCCTACCAGAGAGGTAGCTGTTTATTAAATTTAAGGCACTGCCTCTTATTCCATAACTCTCTAGTTTATCCAATAGGTTTTTGTGATCTACTTTTTATGATAAGCTTCTCAAAAGAATGATGTAACCAAAAGGATAAAGTTGTTTGTGGATGTCAGCAATAATATAGAAGCAATAATATTGTTAAAAAGCAATAATATAGACAACAGACATAACTACAACTGGGTGACTTTGTTCATGAATCAATCCTCAAACTTTTTAGCATTGAGTAACTATGTTGCTGATACTTAGGCTCAGTTAAGAAAATTGATCGTTGATTTACAGATTACGTCAAGAAAATATTTTTAATATGTAATAATTTTTGCCGCTGCAGTCATGAGGGCAGAGCAGACGAGCCCTGGCGAAGTGTTTCCTCCTGGCGTGGTTGAGGAGAGAACGAGTGAGAGAAGGAGAGCTTCGGCGAGGAAAGAGAAAGCTACAGAAAGGAGCGGCCAGGTGAGTCTGACCGCTAAGGATGTGGCCCGAGACGAGAAGCGAGGAGGTAGTGTGTGCTTGACCTGCTGCCAAGCGGGGCACCGAGCATCGCAATGCCCGGAGATGATCTGCTGGACTTGCCAGCGGAAAGGACATTCGCAAAGAGAATGTCCTCAGCGAAGGCAGACATGCCAGCGGTGCAAATGGCCAGGATACTCAGGTCTATGCCCTATTTGCGAATATAAACAGCAATTTAGAGAGATGCGGAGTAGAGAAGAGGAGGAGAGAGATGCGGAGTAGAGAAGAGGAAGAGAGAGAGAGAGATGCAAATGCGGAGAAGAGGAAGAGAGAGAAGTGAGAAAGAGATAAAGATGTGGAGTGGTGAGGAAAGATTGGACCCGGGACCAAGTGGGTGGTTTAAGGTCCATTTCTTTGAGAGGGAAGCAAAGTTAAGGGGAGGGGATTGCGACGTTGCAAACGTCGCAGCCACGCAAAACGTGTGTTGCTGTTTTGCGCGGCAAATTCTCCTTAACGCATAAGGCCGAGAAAGAGACAGTCGGCGCGTGCGAAGCCCGCGTTTCTCGGATGTGAGCTACGTCCCGGGAATTCGCGGAAATTGCCAGCCGTCGTGAGCTCTGGGAAGAAGTTCGCCGGTCCGAGCTGGCGCGAGACGAGCAGCCAATCAGCCCGTCTCGCGCCTCGCTTGGCCAATCGGACTACGTTATCGGCTGGGCCCTAACGGTCGGGAGAGTGTCGCCGAGCCGGCGAACGCAGCGTGACTCGGCAGTTCTCGTCTGGATCTCGTCGACGCGAGAGAATCGCACGCGAGTGTGAAGTGTGCGAGTGTGTGGAGAGAGAGAGAGTGTGTGAGGAGAGCAGTAGCAGCATCACGACCTGGACCGCCATCCTGAGGAAGGAGTCCATCCCCGGAGGCGACCACACAGCCGCCCGCCACTGCTGCAATCCAGAGTCTTCACCGCCCGGCTGCCATCTTCCGTCGAGCAGGCACGAGAGGAAGGGAGCCAGAACGGGAGGAAGGCCGTCGCACAGTGGGCGGAAAAGCGAAAAAAGTGATCAAAAGTCTTGATTCACTCGAAATTACGGCTAAATGACTCTATAAGGGCTCATTTTGTTCGTTGTGTAATGGGGAACAAAACAAAGTGTATTGCCGAAATATCGGACAATATACATATATATAATATTGACGAATATATCACACTTTCTCTTATACCAGAAATATCGCTTTTTCCAAACCTCATATCTCCACAAAAAATGAAGATATCGATCTGATTTTTTTTCTAAATTGAACCCTGGGTGATACCAATTGAGAATGCTAGCATCCCCTATCGAGGGGGTGAGATTGGGGGGTCAGAGGGTAAAAACATGGAAAATCGCCGAAAAATGCTGCAAAGGGTTTTCGTGGATGCTGAAAACGTTTATGACAATGATTTTATCAACATCCCTCAGTTTGAGCATCCATCCCTCACACTCTAGGGGTGAAATTGAGGGGCGAGAGCGTGAAAGCATGGAAAATCGCCGAAAAATGCTGCAAAGGGTTTTCGTGGATGCTGAAAACGTTTATCACAATGATTTTATGAACACCCCCCACATTGTTTATGATTTTCCATTACCATCCCTTACTTGTGACGAGACGTAAGTCTCGCACATGATGTAAACAAACGCAGCGCCGAGTAAGTCAGCTGACGCCAGCGAGCGCGCGCGCGCAGCGAACAAAGGCGAGTCCGCACGAAGCGAAGTGAGCGCGCGCGCACCAACCGAAAGGCCAGTCCGCATGAGCGCGAGACTCTACTAGCAACTCAGCGGAGACGCGCCAGGCGGCGCGAGCGGCGCGCCGCGAACACGCCTATATAAAGCGGCCCGCGCGGCATAGCGGGCAGTTCTACTCGAGTTGAACTCCTGTCGGCATCGTGCGCACACGTTACCGAGAGGAACAGCTAGAGAGGATCGACGCCAGCAACCTCGGCTCGTGAGCACACGTGACGACGCTGTCGACGAACCCGAAACTCCGAGTTGCCGTCGTGCGCACACGAGACAACTAGGAGTAACCGAACAGCGCCGAGGCTCCCCTACGTGAGCACACGTAGTGGATACTCGACGTTGCCACCTGCCCCCGAACATCCGTCCCAAGGGACTGGTTGTCTTCCCAGCCACCGTGCGCACACGGGGCTGAGAGAATAACTAAAGCCCGCCGACGATTCCCCAGGTCGTGAGCACACGTCCTGGTGAAGCACCGGTCAACTCCTGTCCGTTCAATACCGCCGACCTCTTGAGATTCACCTGGTCACTGTGAGCACACAGGATCAGGAGAAGAACGAGACGAGCGACCTCGATCCGTGTAGCCGTGCGCACACGACTTCATGGACTCGAGGGAGACCTAAACCTCCGAAAATCCGTTGTTTAACCCGAACCCGTTTCACCGTCCTCCGATACCGTATCCGTAAAACCGGTAGTCGCACCGAAACAACGTAACTCCGGTAACGACGCGTTAATGTACCGTAAACCGCTATAGATTAAGTTAAATTGTTTGTGAAGGCGAAATATTCTAAATCACCGCGATATCGATTTCTGTTACAGATGGAGACTCATAATTGATTTATCAACTTGTTAACTTAAACATTAGAATATATCTTTATTGTTATTATTTGCATAAACAAGTCTCTTCAATTAACCTTTCCCCTAACCTAATCCTGGCGTCCGGCCGACTACTCAACACGCGGGGAAAGTCGAACCGTTACATACTTTAACCGTGAGAGTGATGGGCAAGAGGGTGAAAATAGTTTTATTCACGGCTTAAGTATAATAGCCACTTTATTCCCTGAAGAGCGGGACTAAAGTAGCTTTTTATTTCCTCGTATATTTTTTTTCCCGCAAATGGGGGAATAAAGTTATTTTATTCCCGCAAATGGGCGAATAAAGTTATTTTATTCCCTCATTTGCGGGAATAAAGTCTTTATTCAGTTTATTCAGCGTATTTATATATATGTACATATAATATATATATATATATGTATAATATATATTTATAGATGTATAATATATATTTATAGATGTATAATATATATTTATAGATGTATAATATATATTTATATATGTGTACATTTATATATGCTTTTAATATTAGAATTCATACTAATTTTGGAAAATTTTTATTCCCTTTGTTATATTTATGTTTGTCAAGTTTTGATATAATGTTGATAATAATAATAATAATACAGATAATTGAGTATTATTGTGTACAAGAGTGTGTACGAGTGCGCGTTTATGTAGTGTATACACACACACACACACACACACACACACACACACACACACACGCGCGCGCGCGCGCGCGCGCGTTAATAAAATCATTGTCATAAACGTTTTCACCATCCACTAAAATCCTTTAAAGCATTTTTCGGCGATTTTCCATGTTTTCACCCTCTGACCCCCCAATCTCACCCCCTCGATAGGGGATGCTAGCATTCTCAATTGGTATCACCCAGGGTTCAATTTAGAAAAAAAATCAGATCGATATCTTCATTTTTTGTGGAGATATGAGGTTTGGAAAAAGCGATATTTCTGGTACAAGAGAAAGTGTGATATATTCGTCAATATTATATATATGTATATTGTCCGATATTTCGGCAATACACTTTGTTTTGTTCCCCATTACACAACGAACAAAATGAGCCCTTATAGAGTCATTTAGCCGTAATTTCGAGTGAATCAAGACTTTTGATCACTTTTTTCGCTTTTCCGCCCACTGTGCGTCGGCCGGAGAGCCTTTGTCGTCCCGTCGCCATCCGCCGTCGAACAGGCACGAGAGGAAGGATGACGGAACGAGAGGAAGGCCGCCGTCGTCGAGTCTACGTGAGAGAGAGAGAGAGAGAGAGAGAGCAAGAGAGAGAGAGAGAGAGACAGAGAGAGAGAGAGTAAGAGAGACAGAGGACGAGAGGAAGCGGGAAACCAGCGGCCGCGTGGCCAGCGAGGCTACCTTGCATTTGGGAGTGAGAGAGAGAGAGAGAGAGAGAGAGAGAGAGAGAGAGAGAGAGAGAGAGAGAGGAGAGANGTCGGTATGTGGTGCGGGCGCACACCACGACGTCATCTGCGCGAGGCGTCGAGCCAGCGCTCGCGAGTGTGTGTGTGAGAGAGAGAGAGAGAGAGCGAAGACGCGAAGAAAGCGCGGGAAAGCTGTGCGGGTGTAGCAGCAGGACGGGCTGGCCGCCAACGTCGGGCATAGCCTGCGCGCGAAGTAGCGAGAACCAAAGAGAGAGAGAGAGGGAGAGAGAGCGAGGGAACGAGACGAGGGAGAGCCGGCCGTGTGGCTGGCGTGAGTGTGTGTGCGAAAGAGAGACGGAGAGTTGCGTGACGTTACCGGCTACGGCTTGGGGACTAGCGCGTGTACGTGAGAGAGAGAGAGGGTCAGCTGTGTTCAGAGGTGAGAGCCTCAGGACTATAGCGTGGCAGAGTGTGTGTGTGTGTGCGGAGTTTGCGAGTATCTGCGAGCCCTGCGTGGCTACCTTGCGGGGGCGGCTAAGGCCACCACGTTGTAGGGAAGGGCTGGGCGAAATACAAGTGCAGAAACGTGAATAAAGTGTTGTTTGTGTTTGACTTCTTTCCTGTTTCCCACCTCTCATGTAATTTTTGTGGGGTGCGAGAGCATGTGTTCAAGGACGATCCGGTAAAAGAGTTAGTAGACTTAGCCTTGAATCGTAGAAAAAATATTGCAGACGTGATCTGTATCGCACACAATGCTCAAGGATTTGACGCGCAGTTCGTGCTGAAATATTTGGTGGGACGCAAAGATTTCCGTGAAATGCCTTCCGTAATTCTAAACGGGTCAAAAATAATTATGATGAAGTTTGCACACATAAAGTTTCTCGATAGTTTAAATTATTTACATATGGCTTTGAGTGCTTTACCGAAAGCTTACGGACTTGGCAGTGGTATTGAGAAGGGAACGTTTCCCCACTTATTCAACAGACCGAAGAATCAGAACTATGTGGGCGAGATGCCACCTGTAGAGAGCTACTCACCCGACTCGATGGGTGTCGAGGAGCGAAAAACATTCTTAGAGTGGTACGCCGGTAGAAAAGAACAAAATTACATTTTTGATTTTCAAAACGAGATCATCAAGTATTGCAAGCAGGATGTTAAGATATTGAGACTTGCATGTCTTGCCTTCAGAAAGACGTTNGGTAGAAAAGAACAAAATTACATATTGAGACTTGCATGTCTTGCCTTCAGAAAGACGTTTATCGAATGCGGCTCGACAGATCCGTTCGTAGAGTGTGCCACTATTGCGTCGTCGTGTATGCGTGTGTACCGTAAGAAATTTAAAAAAAAATATACTATTGGCATTATACCGTCGGGTGGCTATCGTCGAGCCAATAAACAATCGCTAAAAGCAGCACAATGGCTCACGTGGATGGAGCATGAGACAGGCTGGTCGATACAGCATTCTATAAATTCGCGTGAAAAAAGACTACCCGAAGGCCCCCTGGTGGATGGATTTTGCGTGTTAGAAAATAATGAGAAAGGCGTACTGCAATTTCACGGGTGTTATTGGCATGGCTGTGTTCGCTGCTACACTGATGGTCGTGATTTGGCAATCGTGAATGGCGAGAGTATGGACGAGCGGTACGAGAGAACGCTTAGAGTTTCGGAAAAAATTAAGAGGCACGGGTATCGTCTCATTGAAAAGTGGGAGTGTGATTTTGATCGCGAGTACAGCGAGAACAAGCAGATGATGACGTATATAAAAGAGGTCACAAAAGACTGGCATACGCCACTTAATCCGCGAGATGCATTTTTCGGTGGTCGCACGGGTAACACGGTAAAATCATACGACATTCGCGAGAACGAAAAAATTAAATATGTCGATGTATGCTCTTTATACCCGTACATTTGCAAATACGGCCGCTACCCCGTCGGCCATCCGAAACTTTATGTGGGTGAGGTTGAGTGTGCGCGTGTAGTTGGCCCCAACAACGACATCAGCCAGATTGACGGTCTGGTGATGTGCGAGGTGTTACCACCGAGAAATATTTACCACCCTATTCTACCCGTAAAAATGCATAATAAGCTGCTATTTCCGCTGTGTAGATCGTGCGCCGAGTCCATGTGTCAGGAAGACTGTAAACACGAAGACGTGAACGTGCGTGTTTTTGTCGGTACCTGGGTGGCCGACGAACTTAAAAAAGCCGTGGAATTTGGTTACGTGATTACTAAGGTATTTGAAATATGGTCGTATAAAATTACACAATTCGACAAACGGTCGCGTAAAGGTGGTCTCTTTCACGAGTACATCGATAAATTCTTCGCGGAAAAGACCTATGCATCGGGATACCCACCAGAGTGTAGAAATGATGATGAGCAAGCAATAGATCGGTATATTCAGAACTTTGAGCAAGAGGAGGGCATAAAGCTCGACAAAAGTCGGATAAAATTCAATGCTGGTCTACGCTCTGTGGCAAAGCTATGTCTCAACTCGTTGTGGGGCAAGTTTGGGCAACGCGAAAACATGACAAAAACCGAGATAGTAAGAGACCCACAGAGATTGTTCGAGCTACTAACGAGCCCCGATAAAGTTGTAAATTCTATACTACCGGCCGGCGATGAAGTCCTCTACGTTAGTTGGGCAAATAATGACGAGGATGCCGAAATTGAACCGTCACCACTGTGCAACGTGGTTATCGCTGCTTACACTACTGCTCTGGCGCGACTCAAACTTTTCTCCGAGCTTGAGCCACTGGGAGAACGCGTGCTGTACTATGACACAGATTCCATAGTGTATGTGAGCCGAGAGAACGGATGCGAGTATGAGCCGCCGACGGGACCATTTTTAGGGCAACTCACTGATGAGTTGGCGGGTTATGGGCTAGGCACATACATAACATCCCTTGTCTCCGGCGGACTAAAATTTTATGCTTATAAGTATCTAACACCTGAAGGCTGTCAATCGTGTGTATGTAAGATCAAAGGCATCCGATTGAATGCATCAGCATCCGAAAAGATTAATTTTGAATGTGTGCGTAAACTTGTGAGTGGTGAAATACCACCGACATTTGTTTGCTTTGACGCTATTAGACGTACAGCGTTGCATGATGTGGTCACACGCTCGGAATTTAAAGTCTGTGAACCTGTCTACTCTAAACGTCGCTTTGTTGCCAACGATAAAAGTTATCCGTACG
>CM053171.1:32416202-32474205 GCA_012977825.3 Pteromalus puparum
CCCCGCGCCGCGCGTTCGTGGTTCTCCCCCGCCAGGGGGCGTTACAGAGTCTCGCACGTTATAAAGCTTGCGTGTTGTCCGGTCTAGCGAGTATTTCGTGTACCATCACGAGCACCACCACTTCGCGTCATGGATGTGCGCTGGAGAAATCCTTGGACATGCATGATTTGCGTTCCAACCTCGTGTGGCAAGACCGTGTTTGTCGGTAATTTTCTCAAATACATCGCACAGATGAGCGATACAAAATTTGAGCGTATATTACTCTACTACATGGAATGGCAGCCTGCTTATAAGNTTAGTATTGAATTTCACGAGGGATTGCCAAAGACCGAGGACTACAGTAGAGATCCCGAGCGACCAAAACTCTTGATTCTCGACGATCTCATGCGGGGTTTACCATAAGATTCGTGATCAGCTACTCGGATCGGGCGTTTGAATTGGTGAATGGAGGAGGCCGAGGACAGTAAGGAGCCTAAAGCAAAACGACAACGTAAGCCTTCGCTTGTATTTAAAAGAGTGACCTTTGACAGATTGAAGGCATTGTCTAAAATAATAGATCATAGAATTAAGTANAGAACTTGATGTGTCCACGTTCACTCCTCCTAAAATTTCAGCCCGATCGGTCGAAAACTGCGTGAGATATCGCATCTCACACATTTTTCGCACACAAAACTATAAGGCATTTCCGTGTCGCGGTCGTGCCTAAAAATCAATTTTAGAGACCTGAAATATAAATTGTTGAAACGCTTTAAATTCATTATTAATTTAAACCATGATTTCCTTCCTTCTTTTAATTTCATTAATTTCAATTCTTCATTCAAATACTGCTGTCCCATCCGCAATAGTCATGTTCATGTTCAAGTTCCTAATCGCGGTATCGGTCATGATCATGAGCCTGGTCATAGACATGAACATAGTTATGTATTTAAATGCGAAATATCTGTTCTCTTCCAAATCTAGTATGAAAGTTAAAATCGATACATAAGACCTTGAAACGACCTGTAAAGGAGGTCAAGGATCAAAGTAAAGGTCAACATTCTCCTCAACAAATATACTATAGCTGATCATGAATAGTACACACTCACACTCACACACACACACACATACACACACACACACACCACACACACACACACACACACACACACACACACACACAAAAGTGCGTTAAGGAGTGGAGAAGGGAAGGGAGGGCTCTACCCGAAATGGAAAGGGTAATATGCTGAGTATGTGCGAAGGAGGCATAGTAGTAACGGAAACCACCCCTCCCACATTGTACACCAGTCGTCAGTCAACCGTCGGGGAAGCAACACCTCAAGAAGTCACTCCGACGCTCTCCAAAGTGTCTTGATAACTCCGAGACACTTTGGATAAAAACAGGGTAAGGTGGGGGAGTCTCTTCAAAGTGCCTTGAACCATCAGAGGCACTTTGGATAGACAGAGAGAGTGGGGGGGTTTTCTCTCTCCAAAGTACAAATGGCACCATGGAGAGTAAACAATTTTGACCTTGACCTCTCACTGGCTCGGGTGGGGGGTCAAGGTCAGTTTTGTTTACTCTCCATGGTTCCGGGGTACTACTGACGAGATCCAGACGAGAACTGCCGAGTCACGCTGCGTTCGCGCGCTCGGCGACACTCTCCCGACCCTTAGGGCCCGGCCGATAACGTAGTCCGATTGGCCAAGCGAGGCGCGAGACGGGCTGATTGGCTGCTCGTCTCGCGCCAGCTCGGACCGGCGAACTTCTTCCCAGAGCTCACGACGGCTGGCAATTTCCGCGAATTCCCGGGACGTAGCTCACGTCCGAGAAACGCGGGCTTCGCACGCGCCGACTGTCTCTTTCTCGGCCTTATGCGTTAAGGAGAATTTGCCGCGCAAAACAGCAACACACGTTTTGCGTGGCTGCGATGTTTGCAACGTCGCATCCTACACAATCAAAAATAAATTATTTTTTCGCATAATTTATTATAGAACAATATTCTTATAAATTTTATAATCATTACGTCATAAACGTGTTGTGTAGATTACTACAAAACACATTTATGACGAAATGATTATACAATTTATAATTTTAATATTATTTATTATACATATAATAATTTTATTATAAACTATGTAAATGAAAAAATGAGAATCATTGTAGATGACGATTAATATATCATATAGTCTCAAGGTACAATGAGCATTTGTACCTGTGAATCGAGCACGATAATAAAGAGGGCACGTATACGAATTCTAATCCAAAGTAGAAAAATGGAAGTTTTTTAACTTTTTCTTCGATTGTATCTCTGTATATCAATAATTTGTAAGATACATTTTTAATTAACCAAGAGAAAAAAAGCTAAGTAATAAATTTTATAAGATTATAATACGGTTTATAATATCAAAGAGAATTACGTATATTTGAACATTATTTTCTTGGCCAAATCAGTAAATTCTGTCCATAGCTTGGATGTCCAATTGTGTATTCCAGTGCAGATCAATCAAAAGTAAATTATTTGCTCCAACTAAATCCAGTACTACTTCGCCAGCAGTCAGAGGTAAAACATTATTTTCTTGACCAAATCTGTAAATTCTGTCCATAGCTTGGATGTCCAATTGTGTATACCAGTGCAGATCAATCAAAAGTAAATTATTTGCTCCAACTAAATCCAGTCCTACTTCGCCAGCAGTCAGAGGTAAAACATTATTTTCTTGACCAAATCTGTAAATTCTGTCCATAGCTTGGATGTCCAATTGTGTATACCAGTGCAGATCAATCAAAAGTAAATTATTTGCTCCAACTAAATCCAGTCCTACTTCGCCAGCAGTCAGAGGTAAAACATTATTTTCTTGACCAAATCTGTAAATTCTGTCCATAGCTTGGATGTCCAATTGTGTATACCAGTGCAGATCAATCAAAAGTAAATTATTTGCTCCAACTAAATCCAGTCCTACTTCGCCAGCAGTCAGAGGTAAAACATTATTTTCTTGACCAAATCTGTAAATTCTGTCCATAGCTTGGATGTCCAATTGTGTATACCAGTGCAGATCAATCAAAAGTAAATTATTTGCTCCAACTAAATCCAGTCCTACTTCGCCAGCAGTCAGAGGTAAAACATTATTTTCTTGACCAAATCTGTAAATTCTGTCCATAGCTTGGATGTCCAATTGTGTATTCCAGTGCAGATCAATCAAAAGTAAATTATTTGCTCCAACTAAATCCAGTCCTACTCCGCCGGCAGTCAGAGATAAAATTAAAACATTAAGTTTATCATCACTGTCATTCAGCCGATCAACTATGACTTGCAACCAAAAATTATTACATATTAAAAATATTTTCTTGACGTAATCTGTAAATCAACGATCAATTTTCTCAACTGAGCCTAAGTATCAGCAACATAGTTACTCAATTCTAAAAAGTTTGAGGATTGATTCATGAACAAAGTCACCCAGTTGTAGTTATGTCTGTTGTCTATATTATTGCTTTTTAACAAGCGTCAAAAGCTGACATCCACAAACAAATTTATCCTTTTGGTTACATCATTCTTTTGAGAAGCTTATCATATACATTACAAATTCCTCTTTTAACATCATGGATGGCAACACATTTGATTATACTAAAATTATACTTGACAATTGATTCAATGATTTCATAACTTTCTAAAAATGTAATTCGTCGATTTCTTCATCTTCGTCATCGGAAGTTGGAATTAGAATACTAAGACAAAGACGCAGATGTGTGCGATTGAAAAGTAATAAAAATACTTGAAAGTGTCTTGAATAACTTTCTTTAATTGAAATTAGATTAACCTAACATACAAACGCTTAATTAATACTTGACAATTTATTCAATGATTTCATAACTTTCTAAAGATAAAATTAGAGTGTTATCACAAAAACGATGTATGCAAATATTTTTTTATGACAGAATTTAAAAAAGGAACAATAAATAAGGAAATTGTAACTAGTTATGTTAGAGGTATATGTAGTAATGATTTCATAACTTTTTAATGGTGAAATAAAAAAATCATAATTAGAATAATCATACATCGCTACTTTATTGAAACTCATAGTATAAGACTTCAAAAGAAAGTACGATTGCTTAGTTTATAGATAGCAAAGTTTTGAATATATTTCGTTAACAGTAAACCAATAATTTGATGGACGAAAACTTATAGTTGCCAACATTTTACCTTGTAAAAGGTATATTTTAGGACCCATTTCATACCTTTCTCATGCGTTATTATAATACGATAACAATTTAATTAAGTTAACAATAATTTTAAGTTAACAATAAAGTCATTTCAAATATATTTAGTCAATACTAAAAATGTAATGGAACAAAAACTTATAGTTGCCATGATTTTATGCACGTCTAAAGAGATGTTATATTACAATAACTATTTAATTATATTAAAATTTTAATTTTATCGAGTGCAAACATTTTAGCCTTTTGAAATGTATAGTTTAAACAAATTATTTTTTTGTACACTCTTCTAAAAATAGTACGTAAACATCTTTCGATCCCCTTGGCCATGATCTCTTTTTAACAACGGTATCGTTTATCTCAAACCATTCTTTATTTTGAAGTATCATGTTTGTATAATGTCCTGATTCTAATGTTTGCCCATGGTGAAAAATTCCACTAGTAACTTTATAAGATTTATTTCTTATTTTTCACTGTTTCTGTAGTTATTTTATTTATTCGTAGATTGTTCATCTTCGTAGTTACTTGATTGGTGACAGTGAATATTACTAATTGTATAATAATAATTTGACTTTTAAAATGTACATCAATTTTTTCTAATCTTTTGCATTTACAACCTTTATTACAATTACCTTCAATCTCTTGCCAATTACCTATGTTATGATCAATTATATTTTGCAATGTACAACTATTAAATTTCCATTTATCTATTTGTTTCGGAATGTGTAATAACAAGATATAATTTGTAGTTGTGTTGGAGTGCCTTTCGTCACAACCAGGACATCTAATTGTCGTTATCAATTCATGATTGATACTTTTACTCAAAGATATTGATTTAGTACAAAGAGACAGTAAAAATTCTGAAGCATCCTGTTGTACAGGCAAACTAAATCGTACACAGATGTATCTTCTTAATTCCACCATATCAATGGGACTTATCGTAATGTACTGATTGAAAATTTCTTTCAAAAAGTCTTCTTGTTTAAATAGTAGTAATGCTGTTCTGATAGTAGGTGAACGAAACAAACTTTGTAAACAGACATTAGCATAACAAGTTACATTGTCACCATTGGGCAACCCATGAATGTCCCAACAAACATCAGACAAATATTTTGAGTTTCCATCTTCACTTTGAATATTCAATATGTTTTCCGAAATAGCCCATCAAGTATCTTGAAAAACTGCTCGTGCTTTCAATTTTGAAACAATTGGAATTTTTATTTCCTGAATATCTGGACGAAATTGTTTTCTTAATCTATTGTACTCGATAATAGCAGATGCATCAGCAGTAATACCGGATGGATCAAAATTGATAAGATGCAATCCTTTCAATGTAGTCACTCGTGACAAAGCCACATATGTTTGACCAGCGCTAAATATACAATTACCTGCCTCCACCACAGCATTTTCTAAACTCAATCCTTGACTCTTATGTATAGTTATACCATAACTGCTACAGATTGGAAACTGTTGACGTAGTTATACACTTTATTCATAATAACAAATTGATAATCGATTCGAGGTATTGAAAATATTTTTCCATTTTGTAACATAATGCATACGTCAGTAATTGTATCTTTATCTCTACGCACTGATACAACTGTACCTATCGTTCCATTGACCAATCCAATACTAACATCGATATTTCTCCTGATCATGATCTTCGAATTAATTTTTATAATGATTACACGTTCAATTCCACATGCATTTTCATTATCTTCCTCCAACATTTTCAAAACTTTTTTTTGTAAAGATTTTGGGCATTTGAAAGAATCATTGGCCACTAGATGTATTTCATCTGAATCGATTCTACGTAGCATAGCATCATTCAAAACTTTACACATATTTCTCGTTGGTAAAAGACATACAGTATTAATAGGTAATTTATCAATGTACGTACACAATTCGTCAATTACTTAAATAGGATTGGTGTTATGAAATTGCAAAATGCGTTTCTGTAATACTTCAATGTCATCGTTTGTTACAATACCGAGCCTTATTCTCGAAAGTATTTCACTGTATAGTCTATCATCTTTTTGCCTCATGTTAATGGTCAATTCGTTGTATTCGAATAATCTCCATAAATTAAACGTATTCATTGCTCCTATGTATTTTTCAATTTTTTGTTTTGATAATTCTACAAAAGCAAATTCTTCTTTAACTGGTGGCAATTGAAGTAAATCACCGAAGACAATAATATGTTTTTTTCCAAACCAACCATCTTCACATTCTGATGTATTAAATATTTCTGCGAGACGCAAATGAATATACATAAGATTAATATTTGATACCATCGATATTTCATCAATAATAATTAAATCGACATTTTTTAACTTTGCCTTATTTTCTTAAGAGCTGCAGATGATAATTCTTTATATTTAGCTGTATCGCCTTGCTCAACCGGCAAATTCAATAGTCTGTGAATAGTTAAACCTGAAATACTGTAAGCTGCGATACCAGTGGGCGCTGTAACAGCCGTTTCTTTGTCACGATAAAATTTGTTCCAAGAAACCAACGTTTTTATTAGAAAACTTTTTCCAGTACCACCCGGACCACTTATGTAAATTCTTAAAATTGTGTCGCCAGACTGCATGACAGAAGTAACTTTCTTGAAAATGTTTAACTGATCTTCATTAAATTTTAATACAGAATTTTGAATTTCTGTTTCACTCATTATTACTTTCTCCGCAATATCTTGAAAATCTTTCATAGCTCCTTCAATTGGAACACAGTCTTCGGGTAAATTATCGGGATTAGACTTATTATTTTCCTGACTTTCTAATAATAATTGATTCTATACTAGTTAATTCATCTTGTCCATAGCTTCTCGTATCATTTCACATTTATCGTGATACTTCATTGCCTCAACAAGTTTATTTTGTTTTTCCAAAAAAGCATCCGTGTAGTTTTTACCATCACCTTTTAACTCTATAGTATCTCTCCAAGGTTGAAACAGTAATAATAATGAATAAAAATAAAGTTCTGGCTGATTCAAAGGATTGTATTTCCAGTGGTTAATAAGATAAGGCTTTTTACGTTTTTTACAAAACATACCGTTAGACATCTCATAATATTCAGCTTTATAAATCGGTTTCTTTTTGATAATGTCAAACCATTTAGCAAAATCGTACAAACACAATGATTCTAATTCCTCAGGTCGATTAGGATAATAACAATCAATAAAGTTTTCGTAAAATATATCTGTTGAATCTAATGGCATGTTCTTTATTTCATGAAATGGTTTGATTTTTCTACTTCGAATCTCTCTAACATCTAACCATCGTATTATCGTATCTTTATCAGTAGCATAAATAGGGTGTCCCAATAATGTGTCAGCAGCTTCAATCGCTCTACATTCTCTGTGATTTAAAGCGCGCAAAGAAAACGACCATAGACGGCTACACAATGACTTGTTTGATAGCGTATCATTAAAAGTAAAATCCAAAAAATTTTTTTATCTTTTAGTTCCGTAACTTGATACATACTTTGCAAATAAATTGTGCATCATTATTTCCTTCCCAAAGTATCAAAAGTGCAGGCATATAATCATTTATATTTTGTTCTTCTAATTTTCTCGGTAAATCGTAAAATCTACATTTATTTTTCAATTTTCTTCTATTAGCCAGTGCTACTGATACATTTCTTAATATTAATTTCTGTGTAATTGGTCTGGGAAACCCAAAACGGCAAGCTTTTTTCAAACCCACTTTAGTTTTTTTGCTGCGCATACAATAATTATTATGTTTATGTTGTTGATATGTCATGACACGTCTATGAAGTTCTGGAGAAACGCGTTTATCAGGTATTTTACAAGTAATATGTTTCAAAATGAAATTGTGAACATCTTCATTAGACGCTGTACCGTAAACAGGCGCATCCTCAATCCAAAACAAACAATGATAGTGTGGTAAACCTCTACCTTGATACTCGCAAGCATAATAATAATGAATTACTTTTCCGATTGGATGAGCAGAAGAGAGTATATAAGCTAGCATTGCTTCAAATTTATTACGAATATATCTAGCAGATGATACAGGATCAGCTACTATAAGTTCACTTATAGATCTTTTATCGTTTTCCCAACCATTCACTTCACGTATATATTCAGCCATTGCGGACCACATCCATTCACCAGGGCTCAAAGTAACAAAAAAGGTTACTGGTCCAAATTCATTCATCATGCATTCTAAATTGTTTCTAATTTTTTTCCAAAATGCTTCGATACCTCGTAAACGAGCAAAAATAGTATTTACATTTGAATCCATTTTATCTAATTGCTCTACGAGGTCTCGGACCGTGTATTTAAAGCGCGGATTGACAACATTCAACTTATGAAAAATTCCAGCATTGATTTGCCGAATATTATTATTGAATAGCAAATAAAAAAGATACTGTATGTTTAGTCTAAATTGTGGATGCTTAGAAGTTAACCTAGATTTAATAAAATCGAACTCCCTTAAATTTATAGGTCGATTATCATATTGACCATGTACTCCATAAGGAAAAAGATCAGGAAAGCATTTTAAATCTAAATCTTTTGTACGATAGTCCAACGCAGGTGCGAAAACTTTTAGCATTTGATACAATTTCGTATCAGTTTCATTAATTTTCTTAGCATACAAAGGATAAATTGTATGTTGCTCATAACATGAATCTGATTGTGATTTTTGAGTTAATAGCGCATTCAAGTGGTCCTTTTCATCTTTTACTAAATCTTTTTGTTGAGTTTCATCTTCGTCATATAAGTCTGATTCTTGGTTAGGTTGAGATTCATTTAAGAAATCATTTTTTGTTGTATATTCATGTTCTAATTCCAATTCATCTAAAATATCCAATAATCATCAGGACAAGACGGTATCACTATATCTTTGTATAGAGGATTCCAAATTTTCAACCAATGTAAAGCTTCCCATACCTTCTTAATATCTACATAATTTTCCCAAATTACTTTTCCTTTCGTTGGATTACCCCGTATCAAAATAAAGATTTCATGATTGACATTCAGCGGATCAGTATCAGGACAAATTTTTTTCAAAGTTTCTTCTATCGGTAACGGCAAATGAAAGGTTCTTCCTACAACCTTATCTATTTTAACATAATTCGGTAAATTTTTATTCACGACGGTTCCCATTTTAACAATAGTCTGGAAAGCCTTGGCTCGCTGTATTAACATTTTTTCATACATATTTAAATTTTGTATTTCATTTGGAACAGGGCTAACATGAAGATTATTTAGAATGCAAGTTGATGGTAAAGAATATTGTTTTAATTTACTAATGCAATTTTTACAAACAAAATTGTTATTAAAATTCTGAGGATCGTACATGGCTTTTAATCTTGCCCAATAATTATGTTTTTCATCAACATTAATATCAAGAATTTCATTAACCAAATTCATGTTGGCTGTGTATCTTTCAACGGGTAAATTTAGGTAAATTTCTTTCAGAAAATAATCTTTGACACGAAACACAGGGAGTTTTAGGTGGATCCATGTCTATTTTTGTGTACTCTTTAATTCCCATATAATACGTTTTTTTAATTCTGCTTCGTCTAAACATATTTCATCGTTGTGAGAACTACATAATGTGATTAGTTGATCAGCATCAGATATAATTTTTCTTAATTCATTCACATCACTATTGTTTAAAGCATTGCCAACATTTTCCATTAATTTATAGAGTTGTATTATTTTATAAATTAATCGTTTTATAGTTCGCAATTGAGGATAATGAATCGATAGTATAACGAGTTTTAAAAATTTTGATTTACATAAAAATGGCTGAGCATAGCAAATACTTGGATGGCCCTGTTTATTTTCATTACGAGATTCAGCTGTACATATATCAATATTTTTGAAAAATAAATAAGCGCCTGTAAAGGTATAATACATTAACTTTTCAAATAAATATTTTAATTCTTCTAATAAATCAGTATCAATCTTTTTACAGTAAGCATCACAATATTTCCAAAATTTACCTTTTTTGTTTGTATCTATTGTTGGCAATATATTAGTCGATTGACCAAATTCATTCAAAACGATATTTGATATTAATTTAGTATTAAAACCATTTTCAAAATCGTAAGTTGCCTCTGCAAAAAATGCTTCTGAAGAAGAGGTGTGCATTGGAGGACCACATAAACGCTAGCTGCAATCTTATTTTCGATAATAGGCAATAGTCCCTGAATCTAGTTAACATAACTTCAACCTTATTTTGGGCAATTTGTCAAATTTTTTTTGCCTTCCTCCTCAAGAGGAAGCTTTGTATGAGTAAAAATTCAGTTTTGCTAATACTTCGTGGAAAGCATTTGGAGGTGTCTTTGGGAGTACGAATCTATACGTTTTGAGAAAATGTCCGTGCGGATGGCTTTTGTGTGGTGTGTGTGGTGTGTGTGTGTGTGTGTGTGTGTGTGTGGGTGTGTGTATGTATGAGATATACGCCATAATTTTGGAACCATGCGACGGATCGTAATAAATTTGACATGCATATATTTTTTCTAAATTCTGAATTAGATCATTTTTTGTTTATGATTTGATCATTTTATGGCCAATTAAAGCCATTTTTCTATTTTTAAAAAATATTTTTTTTTTTATAATGATATGATTATACACATATATTCAACAATAGTGTATCTAAAAAACATTATTTGTCTACTTTTTCCGCAAGATTTTCTAGATTGGACTGATCAGTTCATTTTTTATGATATAAAAGGTATTTTTCGATTAACATATATAACTCAAAAAATAAATAGTTAAATGTTTTGAAAAAATTCATGACAATAAAAACACAACAATAATCTACTAGTTGTAAAATTTTAAGGGCATTTGGCGACTAGCTTTTGAGGGTAAAAATCAAAAACTAACAAATGGTTTTTTTATGTCTACGATTAGCGGAGTAAAGGTTTAATAGAGTTGAAATTTTAGGAAACGATTGATCTTTTGTCACATTCGGCGTAGGTTTTTTTGGTACAGGCTTCATGAAACTTTTAGTTTAAAGATATTAAGATCAAATTCCTTTAACTCATCACCCCTGTATACTCTGTGTAACTGACACATTATTAATTTTTGTTAAAGCCAGTATACTTTTGATAATTAAAAGGCTTGTATATTTTGAGAGTTTTTCATGGTTTTATAAAGTTCGTGCAGATGGTTTTGGTCTGTGTAGTGTGAGTGCGTGCTGCGGGCTGGCGTGGCATGCGTGCGTACGGCTATACTGTTTATAATTCTGGAACTACGTGATCATCGTAATAAGATTGGACGTCGATATAGTTTTCTATTCTAAATTCGAGTAAACCGGATCCTTTAGTATCGAATAGTAGCGAGATATTTAAATCAAAGAGTATGAGTTGATTGTTCCCATGTAGATTACGCTTCCACTAGCAGAATAGGTGGAAGCTAAGTGCAATGACTTGGCAGCGGTTTTATTTTAGAAATATAGTTATCTCTTATATATATATATATATAGCAGAAGTTACTAATTTGTCAGCTTCTATTCTACGAGCACATAAAGATGGATAATCTAATTGTTTCATAACATTTTTTATTAACTTTTCTTTGTTGATTATTAACTTCTTAGTTTGTATAGTGTTATATTTTTTTTTATTTTTTTTTGCTATTGCTTGTTTTGTTTTCTGAATATTATTTTTAAAGTTGTTTACTTTCAGCGTCTTACTTTTATTTTCCGAATCACATCTAAATGATTCCAATTGTGAGAGTACAGATACTTATTTATCTGTGGATTTGTTGAAAAATTTCATCTTTTTACATTTATGGTCATATTCTTCATCGAAATTTTCCTTTCTCTTTAGAAAATCTCGATCTTTTGATTTTTCATCCAATTGATTTTGAACATAATTTTTCTTAGCTGATTCTTGATTATAATTTTTCTCAACGATTTTGAAATTATTTAGATTATTATATTCAACTGATTTCGTTTTGCTTGATTTGTACAATTTTTGTTTCTCATGAATTTTTTTCTTATGTAATTCATAATCTTTTTTATTTCTTTTTCGTTTTTTATCATGCGTATGATCCGTAACAATTGCTACTTCTTCAGATCTGCAGTGCAGTAAACTTTGTAAAGTCGCATTTGCATAACAAGAAACTCCATCGCTATTTCGTAATCCAACAACAAATAAATTACTTGTATTATTAAGCGAAACTTGATAAGATTGTGTCCTATTCTTTTCATTACTGTACAACACTTTTGAAGGAACAATTTCAATTTTATTTATTCCTTTAAAAGAAGACTGTGATGTAATTGTATTGTTTACAACTACAGGAAAGTGAATCAGCTTATTTCTTTCAAACATTATATAAATGCTGCCGTAACAAATTTGAATTAAAAATAATTTTTGTTGGATCAATATTCAATGCGATTGAGGTAGCAAATGCTATGGCATACACTCCACAGTTTAAAGAATTATTTTGATATTGAACTTTTGGGAAATAAATAGGAATATCATCATAATTCTGAAATAATCTTTTCAAGAATATTTCATGACATTCGTGTAATTTTGATTGATTCAATGAATCATATATAAAAATTGACTCAGTATCATAGTATGAACAAACCCAATGACCACCAAGACATTGTGTACAATCATCCTCACAACTATGTAGTAATTGTATGTGATGAATTTCCGATGAAACCGGTTTTACGCGTTTAGTATATGGATCGCTACGAATTATGCTCAGATAAAGCGTAGACCTTGGTTCAAAAATAGTTTCATTGCATAAAATTTGATGAAATTTATCTATGTGGCAATCCTTCAATCTGGAACCATCAAGTATCATGCGTTTTTCATCATCATTCAAAATAAACCTGTTTCTTTTATTTGTCATTATTTTTTCTTATTAGAATGTAAACAAAGTACAGAGTACTTCGTGGGGCGCGAACGCCAAATCGGGGCGCGAACGCCAATCGATTGCTCTGAACGAATTAAAAAAAAATGTGCAAAAACTATTAAAAATTGTTTTGCACTTGCTGCTGGCATATTAATGCCTTCTATAGACCTGCAAAAAAATCAGTAGTATTAATAGAAATGATTATTAAGCAGAAATAAACAAAAAAAAAAAAAAAATACTTACCTACTATCAAAGTAGGTCTAAATAAAAGACGTATTACAACTGCAACTGAAAATAATCAAATAACAAATTTTTAATATACGTGCCTTTTGTTTACGATATAAATTTAATGGTCTAATTCCTTTCTTCCTGAAGACTAGTGATGTTAGAATATATTATTAACAAAAATAAGTATTTTGCAATCTGTAGACTCGATTATCTCACACGACGAAAAGTTGTATGATGATTGTTAATTGACAATTAATTACAGAGTAAAAGGCTAGCTGCGATAGAACACCCGAAAGATGTAAAACATAGAAATTCTATGAAAAGTATAGGGAAGATACCCCCAGTATGGAATGACTTAGCTAATTTCGCTATAGCTTTCGATTAGGGCCGTGAAAGTTGCTCAAACTGGAAGATTTGCTTGCTGTTATAGGAGCCTTTGATGTTCTAAACGGGAATGACATTAATTTTGCGAAATAACCAAATGGAAAGCCGAACCGTATAAGCTAATTTTTTTGGGATATCAAAAAGTGTTGCCCAGTATGGAACGCCACTGATATTAACAATAAATGCGATACGTATACATTGTAAACGTTTGAAAACCAATAAAATTGTTTGCTTTAAGTGAACGCCAAGAAGCGGAAATTATCTTTTAACAGCTCCGAAAATGCGGAAGACAATTACTTTCCGATAAACATATTTCCCTCTTACTCGAGCAAAACGGCTTGAAGTACTAACCTACCAGGCACAANATAATCTCGCCCCAGAAGCTAAGAACTGTTGGCATCCCATGCTAGGCAAAATCCCATTTTGGGTGCATCTCCCCTATTGCATATAGTATAGTTTGTACAAAGGAAATCGTGTTTTTTTTAATATACGAGAAAAAAGTATCGTTCGTACAATTGCGAGCGTCATTTGATCAATAATTTTTCACACACGTAGTGTGACATTATAGGTTTCACATCAAAACTGAAATAAAAGTAAAATGGGTCTTGTCGATGCAGCAGAAGAAAATATTATCAAAAATAATATTTTTGAGGCTGTGGATAACGTCATATTGAAGTTTTTGAAATGGGGATCAAGGATGGTAGTAAGTTGGATGCTGAACAAAAATTTGCTTTTATGAAGGAGGTTACGAAATAGTTAAACGAGAAAAATTTATTTCGTCATTTACTAACGAGTAAGTACAATTAAAAAAAAAACATATAAGATCTCCCTAGGACTCTGTTTGACAAACTGATCAATATCTGTGGCTTTGTGGCAAAATGACTTAAGGTCCCTCCCTATAAATCTATATGTCATACCGACGTATATAGTAAACGAGGAAATCGTGCCGATCTTTACGCAGATGGGGGTTTTCTGTACGAATCTTGCCCTATAAAATAATTGTAAACATTTTTAGTATGGACGTCAGTCAGGATATTTAAATAAATAAAATCTAACATAAACTTCATTTTCAAAAAATGTGACTCAAGTCGTTTTGCCTGTAAGCCAAAGATATACGGTATCTTAACGTTTATAATCCCTTACTCTTACATTTATTATATTACAGTCGAACGAGTAAGTAGAGTATGGGAGCACTTGAAGAGTATAAGAACCTCCATAAGCCAGAGACTGCAGGAAGGAAACGTAACATTGCAAAACTTGAGCGAAGAGGAGTTGAACTTATACATGAAATTTGCTAAATTATTGTACACTGTTTAGATGTTTTTACGCTTTTATTTAATATAAAATGAAATTTATTTGATGTAAACATTTTTATTATTTATTTATATCTGTGGGACAGCTAAAAACCGCTGCCAATTCTTTGGCATGTAGCTTCCTTCACCCTTCTGTATCGCTTTAATATCTAAATTGTTTTTACTTCATATATATTTCTATAAAGGTTTTATGCTTTTTCGTTTGATGGATAAAATTATTTCGAAATAATTATATTACATACTCAATGCGTAACTGAAAATATTGTTTTTAACGATTTAATAAAACAAAAAACAGAAAAAAACTAGCCGATAATCATGATGTTTTAACGAAAAGTTCAAAATTTAGTTTCCGAGATATAATGATAAGGATATAGTTCGCGGAACGTATCTAAAATCACCAGTGATCGAAAAATCGCCATGAATATACGCACATGCGTAACTGAAAATCTTATTTTTAACGAATTAATAAAACAAAAACAGCAAAAAACGAGTCTAAGTATAGATTAAAATCCATTAATGGAAACTGAGATCGAAGCGATACAGTTTTCAGTTATATAGAGTATACAGGGTAAGAAAACAAAATTTTGAAGCTTAATATCTTTAAAACTAACTGGTATCATAAACAACCCAAAGAAAGAGATAAAGGTGCTATATAATGCTAACTAAATCCAAAATTTTAAATTGATTATTGCCTTTTTACTCCAGTTATCGCATCACGTAGAAAAAACGACTCATAGTATACAGGGTGAAAAAACAAAAGTTTGAAGCTCAATATCTTTGAAACTAACTGGTTTTATAAAAATCCCAAAGAAAGGGATCATTGTGCTATATAATGCTAACTAAATCCAAAATTTGAACTTGATTATTGCCTTTTTACTCCAGTTATCGCGTCACGTAGAAAAACGATTTTTTTCAGTTTTTGATGTTTTTCTCAGGATCTGCCCCATGAAATGACTTAAAATTTAAGTGGTATATAGTTCTAATTACCTTCAATAATCATATATTTTTTTAGAATGATTCGCTATTTAGTTTTTGAGTTATAACGATTTAAAAAAATTGCACTGTATGGTGTATAATAAAAGAACGACGAACGATAATATAAATTTTTCACGGTAAAAACATAGGCAATTTTATTCTCTTTCAGGTACATATTAAGCAATTTACTTTTATTAACTTTTCCGATAACTTTGTTGGCAAAAACTGAAATCTCAAAACTAAAAAATCACTATAAAAAAAAAACGCGTATATAAATTGTAAAAACGGACTTTCGTCCCACTATCTTCTAGCAAAAACAAAGAAAATGAGACTTGGTGGGTTAAAATCCACCAAGTAGAAGCTGAGAAACAGGCGTATACATACGCACACACACACACACACACACACACACACACACACACACACACACACACACACACATCCGTACGGACATTTTCTAAAAACACCATTTTTCGACTAAAAATTCATCAAAACACACTTCCCACGTGTTTTTACACAAACTCCAAAAATTACTATTACAAGGCTTCCTTAGGAAGGAAGCAAAACATAGGGGAGATGCGCCCAGTATGAAATTACTTAGTTAATTTCGCTATAGCTTTCGATTAGGGCCGTGAAAGTTGCTCAAACTGGAAGATTTGCTTGCTGTTATAGGGACCTTTGATGTTCTAAACGGGAATGACATTAATTTTGCGAAATAACTAAATGGGAAGCCAAACCTAAAAGCTAAGTTTTTGGAATATAGAAAAAGTGTTGCTCAATATGGAACGCCGTTGATATTTACGATATTTACGAATAATTATTATACGTATACATTCTAAACACCTGAAAACCATTAAAATTGTTTACTTTAAGTGGAGAAATCTTATTTGAGCCGGTTTATCCTTGTTTGCCTTCGATTTTATCAATATTTTTTCCATAATGCACCAAAATCGATCAAAGTTTCTCTTCTAGCTTTTCTCAAAACATTTCTGGAATAAACAATGCTTTTTTTGACTATTCTAAGCGTTTGAAAGCCTTACATTCTAAAGTAAAATAATCGGCATGGCAATGCTATGCTAAAACACATTCCATACTTAGAAAATATGCCTCGTTTCATACTGGGAAAAAAGTTTGGTTAGGCCTTGAGATTATACGATGGAACTAATTTTTCGAAAGATCAAAGTTCAAACTAAACCTCTATGGAGGTAAAAGTTATTGAACTTGCCTAATATTGATCTGCAAAGAAGCGGAAAGTATCTTTTGACAGCTCCAAAAGTACGGAAAACAATACTTAACGATAAATTTTTTTTCCTTCTGCTCGACTTTCGAAACGCTAAAATCTACTAATCTACTAAGCACAAGTGCCGCAATCTCGCCCCTAGAAGCTGGGAACTGATGACATCCCATGCAGGGCAACATCCTATTTTGGGCGTATCTCCCCTAACGATACTTTCAAGGAAGAACGGTTTTAATATTCAGAGTTCAGACTCATATGTACGATCTGAGCGAATGAGATTGGACGCTATACCGATAAAATATAGATATTCAGAAAATTCTTCATAACTTTTCTCGCAACGAAGGATCCCTGTTCTAAACGCTTGTGTTCGATTTCTCGCAAAAAATCACAACTCTTTAGGTGGGTCATAGGGAACGTATACATAGTCCATCCAGTCCGATTACGCGAATCGGCAAAATTTTGAATTTCGTAAAATCTTTCGCAGCGTACAAAGCGATCGAGTTACCGTGTTTTCACCACCGGCACTCAATTCCATGCGAAAAAGCACAACTTTCTAGGCCTGATGAATCGCCCGAAAAGGGCACACTTGCATTCGATTCTTTGCGAAAAAAACGTGAATTTCTAGGCCCGGCTGTTCCCCAGAATTAATCGCAAAGGGGCTCATCCAGCCAGATTACGCGAATTGGCAAAATTTTGATTCCGATCTATTTCGTTTACAGTTTTCTTTTTTCAGGACAGCTGATTCGGAGTTATCGGTCCGCTTGCTGTCTTCGACGCTCGACAAGAATACGTAGCTTATACATTTTTGTTCATTTTTGGAATCGTAAACGCTACTAATGTGACGGTGGAATATCTCTATTACAATTTTTGCTCGAAAAGTCAATGTTTCGATATTCACAAGAATCGCACTCTAGAGAAACTCGGAGAGAAGAAAACCAAAAGAAAAAAGAAAAAGAAAAGATTGTTGACGGGCTTCTTTAAACGCGCAAGATTTTGCTGGTTTCTCCCTGTTGTTCTTTCTTTCTTTATTTCTCTCTCGCCTAAATCTAGGTCATTATGGCTGGTGGCGCCGATTATTTTATGATAGTCTGTTGAAAAAAGTTTAGGTAATTCCTTTCTCTCGCGTGTGTTTACTTTTGTAAAATCGTGAAGATTGGAATATTGGTTCGTTCACACGAATTAGTACGATCCGCAAAAATGGCCTTTTGTGGTTTTGTATTTCATATACAATGTATAATTTAAAAATCGCGAGGTCCTACGCGCCTGTAGTCGAATTCATGGTTGTTGTTTTAATGCTACAGAAAATTTGTTGGTCAATTTGACAAATTCACCTAATAAAAATCAGATGTACCAGTATTATTAGGTATCGTGGTACCTCATTCTCTAACCTCCGGTATTTGATTCCTTGTGAAAAAACACGAATTTGTAGGCTTGGTCGGTCCCTCGAATCATACACAAAAAGCTCCATCCAGCCCAATTACGAAAATTTGAAAAATTTTGATTTGCGGAAAATCTTTCGCGAATCGATTGAGGTACCCTGTTTTAACCACTCTTATTCGTTTCCTTGTGAAAAACACGAATTTTTAGTCACGGTCGGTCCCTAAAATCGCGCACAAAGGGGCCCATCCAACCCGATTTCGAAAATTTGAAAAATCTTTTCCGTCGAGCTTAATCGAACGCGTCAAAAAGCTCGAGTGAAAGTTCTGCCGTATTTCAAAACTTTAAGCACAACCGACACATTTACACAGCATCAGCGCATGCATCAAGCTGCAGTGTATCAGGAAACGTATAAAAAAATCTCCGTATATATTGAGAGCGAGATATTCTTTCGTCAATCGCAGCCCTCGGTCAAACTCGAATGCGTACAATGACGAAATGAACTAGAATTATCGCTTTTATACGGAAAGATAGAGCTTATGCATGAAGCACCATATAATGTTAACAATTAAAACTTATTCACAATCAAATAAATTAAACATCGTTTAAATGGTTAAGAAATGCTTACCTCTCTATTTTTCTTGTGACTCGTTTATTCCTTTTATATTTTTTGCTCTTTTTATGTGCGCTTCTTTTGATGCACTGAAAACTTAATAGAATAATTCAATGGCGATTTAAATACTCTCTTGCTTAATCACAAAGCTGCGTAAACGACACCGATGAAATGACGTTTATCTAACCAACAAGAACTACATTCAAAAACAACAAAGCAAATTTTCATTCGAAATTCTTTCTCGAATTACTTCAATTTGTACAATATCATTGCGGTAATGTATGTAAAGGATAATACTTAAATCAATATTTTTATAATTAGTACTCTTTAATGTAAAGGGTAGCAATGCCCGTTTAATTATTCAATATAAAAAAAAAAATAATAATAAATGGGTGGCTTTTTCGAACTCGAATGTTCATCTCCGGCTTCACAACGTATCGTGTTGTGTTTCTAGATGAATTTTAGCGTTCGAAAGTTTCCAGGGTAGGCTCATCACACCTACGCCTTTCTCAAACCCGGTGTCGTGAGTAAGATTTCCATCGGATCTGAAAAAACTGATCGCGCTGATGGGGGCTCGAACCCACGACCCCTTGACCGGGAGGCAGGTGGTTTACCACGGAGCCATTGCCGGTCGTTTAATTATTCAATAAACAAATTTACAAAAATAAATTAGATTTTTAAACCATGATTATAAAGTTTCTAAACCATGATTATATTAACCATGATTGATTAATGGCTTTGACCGATGATTAATTGAACGTGTATTTACGATCGCAATCACAAAGAGACAGAGTAGAAAGTGAAAGCCGATTTGGAAATCAATTATATTGGATTATCGACTCTCACTCCCTCGAAAATAGCCACCTTTATTAAAATATAAAATTTCCGATCGATACGCTGTCACACATACATACACAAACACACACGAGCATCGCGTATGTATATCGTCCTCCTTCGAAATCAGCAACGCCAGGAGAAAAGCTCGCGATAAAGCTCGACCCGATAAATCTGCAGAGGTGGCAATATCCGTCGGCCGCATGTACCTACTACGATTAAATTCCTGCTCCGGCGGCGCAGTAGAAGCACGCTTCCGGATATAATAATCGTCACGAGTTTTTGGCCGCAGTTCGGGATCGATAGCCACAGCTGCTGCTGCTAACCAACAGTGGCGTAGACTGCATACCTACATTCGCGTCGGAAAAAAAGCTCATTACGGCCTCTCCTTGAACGGCCTTAATTGCACTCGCACAAAGACACTGGACCCCGGGTATATGCGCGTACAATGGTGGACATGACGCGAATGCCGATGATGAATGGATGAATGATGATGGATGAAATTCTGCTGCTGTTGGTTCTTCTCGAGAGTCAGGGCAAGTAGAGTATTACTACGGCTGTCGCTATGAAAATGGGAAATCGGAGGCTCGTGTAACAAAATATTTTTCTGTCTGAATTTGATTTCAGCAAAGTAATGCAATACAGATATACACAACAAGCCTATAAATATTATTCATAAATACAAAATTTGCATACAACTACTGAAATAAAGTTTGATACATTCTAAATTATTTTTTATTCAAGCAAAAATGAATAAATAGAACATTTAACAAATCAAGAGCAAAATTGTTACTTTAACGCATTTACAGCAATGAAATCCACAACGCAAACTTAAAAAGAACTCTTTTGATCGAAGCACAATCACTTTTAGGCAGTATAGTGAATCAACAAAAAATTCGCCAATACTGGTAGCAAACACAAAGAACAGAAGAAATGTAAGGGTAATCAGGAACCAATTTGCAGGAAATACTAAAAAAAATCGTCGTCCTCATCCTCCTCTTCCCTCTCTCTTCGCTGTTCACGCAACTTCTCTCTGACATCTTCCATCTGCTTACTCAGCGTGCCTACTATAAAACTGGCCAGACTCTTGATCGCCAACTCGTAGGGATTATCTCGTCGTCTATTTCGTCCTCCACGACGATTTACAAGGTCCTAAAACATTTAATTAATAAAACATTTAATTAATATTTAATTAATATCATATTATATTTTATTAACAGTATGGTGTATTTAAAAGACTTGCCCGAAGCCCCGTGCCGGTTATTTGCTGGACCACCATGGTTCTGCTGCAGCTGTTATCCAAGGTATCCCGCTGGACCACCTTGGTTCTGCTGCTGCTGTTGTCCAAAATTTCCCGCTAGACCACCCTAATTCTGCTGCTGCTGCTCTTGTCCGTGGTTCCACGCTAGACCACCCTGGTTTTGCTGCTGCTGTTGACCATAATCCAAGCTGGACCGCCCTGGTTATGCTGCTGCTGTTGACCATTAATCCAAGCTGAACCGCCCTGGTTCTGCTCTCGGCGATTTACACCCCCGTAAATGCGATGTACAGGAGGCCTCGGCAAAAGCTGAAGGACTGGAGGCAGATCTGGATGACGATGAATTCGAGGCTGCTCAGGACGAAGTTGATCGATCGGCTGCTGCACTCTAGCAATCGGCTGCTGCACTCGAGCAATCGGCTGCTGCACTCGAGCAATCGGCTGCCCAGGACGAAGTGCATTAATTGGCTACTGTACACGAGAGATTGCTCCTTGCAATCGTTGCTGCTCCAAAATGGCTTCGTTTCCTGGATGTATATTATTAACAGCAGCTTCTTGATTGACTGGTGGTGGATTGACTGGTGGTTCATTGACTGGTTGTGGGTTGCCTGGTGCTGCATTCACTGAAGATGGATTCGATGATCCAATATCGTCTCCTATATTAGGCCAAACATCACCATTGTCCTCCATAACCTGATCAACTGCATTCTGCTCCACTGAAAATAACAAAATGAAAAAAGTTTGTTAGAAAAATAGGGGATGTTTAAATCTACAAATCGCTACCAAAGAGAGCGAAGATCGGTCGAGGAATAAAAAAAGTGCCTTCACTGTTTTTTCTTCCTGCGTTTCTAACGCTCGGGTGATTTAATCGGAAAATCAATGTGTTTACGTTGTCTGAGAACGAACGAGCGGACGGACGGACGTTTTGCCCATTGGCTTGATAATTAACATTTTTTAGGGAGACGCAAAACAAATCTCGGCGAACAGCTCTTAAAATTTTTTGAGGATGATGCAACCCGTGGCTCGACAAATGATTTTAACGTAAAATTAGCAGAATATATACGGAAGAGAGACAACGAGAGAGAGAAAGAAAGAAGAAAAAGAGAGAGGCATGCGAGTCGCACGGAGTAAAAGAAAATAGAAAAGAAAAACTTACTAGCTAGATTAGCCATCTCCCGTTCGATTTCCTCGTCGTCCATACCTTCAGGAAAACTTAAACGACTAGGCCCCGCTTCCGCCATCAGGAAATTATGTAGATGTTGATGAGTGATGTAGAGATGTAGAGCGATTGACGAAGATGATCCGCAGAAAAGATGATGAGTGGAGTCCGTGGAGTCGCCGTCCGTTCTCGTCGGTCGCCTGATGCCGTATGCCGATGCCCTATTTTTTTTTGTCCACGTCTTCTTGACTTACCCTTCAACTGTTCATAAACATTAGACGATCTATTCGCAATCTATTCGAAAATTAAAAATTAAAAAATTTTGAATTTAAAGAATTATTAAAAAATTTTTGCATTTGAGTTTTTCTTTAAACATTTTGTATTTAATCAATATTATAAATTATAATCAATAAATTATTTAAATTTAATTAATTAAGTAAATTATTTCAATTAAATTAATTAAGTAAATTATTTAAATTAAATTAATTAAGTAAATTATTTAAATTAAATTAATTAAGTAAATTATTTAAATTATTTAAACATTATGTATTTAAACAACATTTCGTATTTAAACAATATGTATAAATAAGAATAAGATAATATATGCACCTTGTGTTTCATATCGCTCCTCTTCGCTTCTCATATATATTACCAGCATATTGGTAAGACTCTTGTACTCTTCGTACAACATCGTGAGCTTTTTCTTGGACTGTTGCTGCTCCAGTCCACCAGGCTCATCAGCTTGAGCAGCTGTATGTTGAAACAAGTACAAGGTTGTCAATGAAATAAAATGTTGGTATATACACAAGATACATGTAATTATATGAAAAAACACACAACTTACAAGCATCGCTGTGCACCCGTCTACTAGTATCACCCTCAATCCTATTCAATTCTTCCATTGTTACTGGAGCTGGATTATCTACATCCATTCCATTATCGGTATTTGAATTGTCCTCGAGATAAATATCTGGTTGCTCTACACAGAAGGTGCTCTTACTGAGCAAACGACGAGCTTCTTTCACATGTTTTTCAGTTACTTCGTCTTGACACTCTAATTTTTCTAAAGCCTACGATAGTCGAATCAAACTTTCCAACTGTCTCACAGTCAGCCTCGACGTGGATTTCTTGCCACCTGATCCTTTCCTCTGTCGGATATCTGTGTACGTCTTTATTAGAAACTCGCCGCCTTGCTGGAATACAATTTTATTTTTTCAATGAAATATCAAAACCTGTACTTGAGAATAAATAATCACTTACAGCATTAATCATGGGTTTAAAGTGCTTGGCAAAGTTTATGTAGCGCAGGATTTCCTGTTGAGTGTAGATCGTTTCAATGGTGACTATGTTGTTACTGTGCAAGTCCTAGATTTTCTTGGCAATAGCGTTATCAACCATCGATGCAACATATTCCATTGTCCGTCAACATCAGGGCTCCAGCCTCGATGACAAAATCCGAAGATTCCTCATCTCTAAACACAGCTAATTCGGGAACTTGTTTGAGCAGCTGGGACTTGGCTGTACTAGGATCTCCAACTATGTAGATGTTGTGATTTTTGGTACTCCACCAAACAACATTAACACTACTCCTTTTTTGACTTCATCGTTACCATATATGGAGAGAAAAAAGCTTGATACTAGGTTCTGGTACATATTTTTATCTTTACTCATGTCATAGATTTTATTCCACTCATCGGTTGTCATTTGCTTTTTCATCATTTCTTAGGATATTTCATCCATTCCAGTTTCGGTTCCTCCAAACTGGGCACAAAATAAACGCAACATTAGATAATTCACACTTATGAAATTATATTTATATGAAATACTGCAAGCAAGAAAAGCCATCCTATAGTTGAGATCTCTCACTCCAAGAGACTTGAGGTCCTCTAACACCTTCGCCTTGATCTCCTTGCTTGTGTCTGGAGCCAATTCAGCCTTGACACCGTGCACCACAATCAGAATTCCAGTAAAATCGTACCTACAGTTTAAAAAATACTAGCTTTAATTCGAATCCTTTCTTGAGGCATAATTCTCTGCCACCTTCGGTGTGTTCTGATGCCACAACATTTGCACAACTGTAACCTTGCTCAATGGCAAAATCAACTGCTACTTTTAATAGACAAGAGGCAATACCTTTACGCCGATAGCTACGATGCACGCAGAGAAGTTTAATCCAAGCTCCTTTACCAAGACTGTGACTCTTCAATAAGCCAACAATCCTCTTACATTGCGAAGAGACGTCAATGTTGGATTCTCGAAATTGATTCTCAGTCATAACGTGATAATTATAATCAGATGGATTACGAGACATCATGTATGGTTCAAATGCCTCTGCTACCCAGAAACATGAAAATGCATTTGACATATAAATTCTGTAACAAAAATATTCATACTTATAAGAATTTTATGAATGAGAAAAATATAATTGCATTTCAAAAAAGTGTGAACCTTGCAATGTTTGACACTTCTTGGTCAACCTCCATAGCTTAACAGTATTGAGCATTAAGCATTGAACAGTACAGATTTCCTAAGTCAAATCTTCAGTGCAGATGATGATACTTATGTCCAAGATGATGTATGATCGCTGCCTGTTGATCTTTGCAAAAACTTGTTTGTAGATCAGTTCTCTAGCTGACTTGAGGTTAGGGTATCCCCAAATTATTTATGGTCAATCCAAGACTCTTTTAAATGATAGCATTGCTTGCGATAGAGATCTCGACCTGTTGATCTTTGTTGCTGCCTGTTTGGGTAGCTGGTACGGGCTGCACACACTGGCATTGGCGATATCACGAACAGCAGCAACTTCGACGATTACGCATTACCTTGGACTGAATTGCGCAGGATACACAGTAGTGCAGCTTAGCATAGAGTTTGGGTAGCTGATACGGGCTGTACACACTGGCATCGGTGATATAAGCAGCAGCAGCTTTGATGATTACCTTGGACTGAATTGCACAGGATACATAGTAGTGCAGCTTAGCATAGAGTTTGGGTAGCTGATACGGGCTGTACACACTGGCATCGGTGATATAAACAGAGCGCAGTTCGTGCAACGAACGAGGTTCACGTGTCCACGGCCGTTTTTGGCCCGTCCTGCATTTCTACGAGCTTACCCGTAGTTCACTAACTGACGAGCTCAGCTGCCTCTGGAGTCTGCTTTGACACACATTCTACTCACTCTGCTCTCTAGAGCCTTTGATGATTTTAACAAAACGATGCACTCCGGAGCACGGTCTTATACATATATACGACCGTGCCCGGAGGACACTGCGGAGTATAGACGGCCGCTGACTCTGCTGACTGGTCTCGATGCACTCCGTCTGCCTACTCCGCAGTGTGCTCAGCTGACTCTGCTCTCGATCTATATATATATATATATATATATCGATATACTGCAAACTGCTATGCATTGCAGCATAGCGAACGACCCGATCGATAAAAAGCATTGATGCCTAGCGGACACCTCTCTCTCTCTCTCTCTCTCTCTCTCTCTCTCTCTCTCTCTCTCTCGCTCTTTTAGGCCATCTAATGTACAAATTAAAAATTATGCAACAATAACCAGCGAACAACTCACTTTCTTTCCCTCTCTCGCCATCGATCATTTATATATGAAAGGCATCTTTTATAATAATATCCTCGGGCGCTCGGCTCTCTGCAATATCGACGCAGCGGATACCTTACTTTATCAAGGATCGCGTTATATTTAAAGTATATAAAAACAAGGGGTATTAAACTTGATTTATTTTAAACCTCCTAACCAACAATCTCATTATTGAAAGCGACTGAGCCAGAAAAAAAGAGAATCGGGGAGGCGAAAAATTAAAGAAAAATCCCAAATTAATTTTCAATCTTAATTAATTTGCTAAAACAGCAATTTTTTCAACAAAAAGCTACGGTAATTAGAAAGATCTAATCAAAATCTTTAAGATTAAATACTCATACATGAGCATTAATATCGGATAAAACATAATTAATAGGAATATTCGTAAAACGCGTATAGGTTATCTAGCAAATTCAAAGTATAATAGGGTCGCGGTGCTCCCGACGGCACAGTGTATAAAACTTATACTTGCCATCGGGGCGCTACTTCGCCCCTTGATGCTCGACACTCTGCCAAACCAATAGAGTTATATTGGTGATTTGATTGATATGTTACCATAAAGATATCAAACAGCAGAATACGTAAAGAATAAAATTCAAATAGCTGAAGAACGGAAACGAAGATTCAGAAAGAAAGTCAAACGCCTTCGTCACAAAAAAGGAAAAATCTTACAAGTGCGGTCGAACCGGGCATTTTGCAAGAGAGTGCCAAGATGGCGGCCAAGCGGAACACAGTGGCTCAACATCGCGAGGTTCCACACGTGGCCGAGGCCGCGGCAGCAGAGGAAGAAGAGGCAACTACACCAGAAACACCAGAGACCCAGTACACCCCAGTACACCAGAGGGTGCGGTAACTTCCGCCATCACCAACACCAGCACCAAGGGGCCAACACTACACACGAGCAGAGCAGCGCAGGGGCCAACGCCTGGATAGCAACAGTACACGCGGCGAAGAACGATGAAGCGAGGTTAGGTAATGAAATTCAGTGGCTACTCGATAGCGGGTGCTCTGATCATATAATAAATAATGACAGGTACTACGAAAAATGTATCGATTTAAAGAAACCCATAAATATTTATCTCGGTGATAATAGTCCGGTAAAAGCAACGAAAATTGACAACGTTGTAAGTTATTTTGATGCATTTGGTAAAAAAAGTAAAGTCAATATGAGTAACGTATATTATGCTAAAGAAATGAATATGAATTTGATTAGTTTTGGTAAACTAACTGATAACAATACAATTATCTCGAAAAATAACATTGCGAAAATTATAGATAATGATAATAATTTAATAACTGTTGCCTATAAAGAAAATCGAACTTACAAGATGACTAGTAAGTTAAATTTCGAGGAAAAGATTGTAAACAGAGCAGACAGTAGTAACAATAATAATATGAGTTTGAAAGAGAAATGGCATAGAATGTTAGGACATGTAAACTTTAGCTACTTGAATACACTGTGTAAACAACAGTTGTTAGGTGGTATTCCAAATGAACTTGAATCAGAATGTATGAAGTGCAAAACTTGTATTGAAAATAAAATGCACAATCTGCCGTTCAACAATAATAGAACAAAGGCAAATGATATATTAGAAATTATANAATGATATATCAAGAGGCGCGACAGCGCCGCGCTGGCAAGTAAAAGTATACGAAGTATACGACACGATGACGGCGCGGGTCGCGGCCGTTATATACTTTGATATTGGGTTCTCTAACCTTAAAATAATTTTCCAAACGCATTTATAGCATTACTATTGCACCTATGCCCGTTGTATCGCTATCGACGGAACATCTATTTACCTAATCTTTCGCGAGGAAAAAGATTTATTCGAAAANCATTCGTGTTTCGAGGTCGCGAAACACGAATATCGTGACGGCAGCGGTCTTTAAGGTACCTGGTACCCAGGGTAGACAGTACCAACGTCGTTTTCTAGAGTTTTATGAAAGATTTTAACATAATTAGTCGAAATTCGTTACTCGAGGGTTTTACGTGTCGCCGAACACGAATATTGCGATGACAACGGTCTCCGTGGTACCTGGTGCCCAAGGTGGACGATATCAACGTCATCTCCGAGAATTATCTTGAGTATTACATATTTTTACTGTTGATACCGTACAATGTAATACATGTATAGTCTCTATAAAAGTGATGAAATCTTCTATAAAAAAAACCTTTTAAAAGGTAAAATATTGGCGAGTAAAAGTTTCTTTACAAAATTCGTGATATCCCAAAAACAAACATAACTGATGTCAACTAATTGTTTTTCATATTTTTCAGGTATACGCATGCGGACACATTATTTTATAAAATAAAATATTTTTTACTTAAATTCTTACTATACAGTAGTTTGGATTCATAAGTAAAATTTCAAATTACTCTTCTTCCTTGGCATTTCCAAAAGTATATTTAATCATATACTTTTAATCTATAGTTCAGTAGTTATTAGAAAAATTAAAAAAATATTAAAATCTTGAGTCGTATTTCCAATGTAATATTGGTTTTAATTATTTAAATAGCTTCTGAACTATGGATTAAAAGTATATGATTAAATATACTTTTGGAAATGCCAAGGAAGAAGAGTAATTTGAAATTTTACTTATGAATCCAAACTACTGTATAGTAAGAATTTAAGTAAAAAATATTTTATTTTATAAAATAATGTGTCCGCATGCGTATACCTAAAAAATATGAAAAACAATTACTTGACATCAGTTATGTTTGTTTTTGGGATATCACGAATTTTGTAAAGAAACTTTTACTCGCCAATATTTTACCTTTTAAAAAGGTTTTTTTATAGTTAGAAATTATACACACGGATGTGTGCGGTAGTTTTAAAACCGCTGGTTTAAATGGAGAAAAATATTTTGTTTCATTTATTGACGATTATAGTAAAATAGCTAGAGTTTACTGTATTAAAACTAAAGATGAAGTTTTTGATTGCATAGTTCAGTATATTAATGAAACTGAAAATTTAACCGGAAAAAGAGTAAAGAAAATTCGATGCGATAATGGTAAGGAACATTTAAATAATCGATTTTACAAATTTGCCAAAGAGAAGGGTATTTTTATAAATAATTCCAGCATATGTACACGAACTGAACGGTACAGCGGAAAGATTCAATAGAACAATAATGGACATGGCACGTTCTTTGTTAGAAGAAGTGCAAGTAGATACAAAATATTGGCCTGAAATCATATGCGCAGCAACGTATTTAAAAAATCGTACGTTAACAAACACAATTGAAAGAAAAACTCCTTATGAAATATTCTTTAAAAAAATGCCAAATGTAGAACACTTAAAATTATAGGGGAGTAGAGTATTTGTTAGAAAACCAGAACAAAAAAGACTATCGAAATGGGATAAGAAAGCGGATATGGTAATTCTGTTAGGTTATAGCGAAGTCGGCTATAGAGTACTAATAAATAATAAAATAACAATTTCGAGACATGTTGATGTTGTTGAATCAAATGAAAAATGTATTGGTCTCGATAATGACGACACTTTTTCTTCCCGTACTCTGACTCTCGAGTCGAGTAAGAGAGGTGAACTTAATTCCGAGAATGAAAGTGATCTCGACGATAATGTTTTTGAAAGTGCAGATGAGAGCGATAAAGCACAAAATATTACAAAGAAAAATTAGAATGTAAATTTGAAGTTAAGCACTCCACGTAGATCTACGCGTTTAAGAAAGAGTCCGATAAGGTATCCAAATACTGATACCCCTTCATTTATGAATCAATCTTCGGAAAAGTTTATAAATAATAATAATAACATGTCCGTACATTACTGTGGAGTAGATGCATCTTGTACGTTTGAGGAGGCGTTGAATAGTAATGATAGTGAAAATTGGTAAAAAGCCATGAATCAAGAAATAGAGTGTATGAATAAAAATAAAACTTGGAAATTAATAGATAGTAGATTGTATAGTACTCCTATGGAGACAAATCTAAAAATCGAAAAGGCTGAAAATTGCAAGTCAAACATAAAGTATAGAAACTTGATAGATGCTTTATTATATATAAGTTCAAATACGAGACCGGATATAAGCTTTAGTGTAAATTACCTTAGTAGATACCAAAATAGTTATAATGAAACACATTGGAAATGTGCTATAAGAGTGTTAAAATATTTGTATTTAACGAAAGATCTAATTTTGTAATATAGAAAGAATGAAATTTGTAATATTATAGAATGTTATGTTGATGCCGACTGGGCTGGAGATATCATAGATCGAAAATCTACGACAGGGTATGTAATACAAATGTTTGGAAATGTAATTGACTGGAAGTCTAGAAAACAAAAATGTATCGCTAAAGCGTCAACATATGCAGATTATGTTGCTTTATCCGAAGTTGTAAGCGAACTAGAATATATTCGAGAATTAGTAAAAATATTTGACATAGATATAAGTGAACCGATAAAAATTGATGAAGATAATTCAGGGGCGATAAATATTGCAAACAAAGGAAACATGACAAAGAATTCCAAGAACATTAAGATATACTATCATACTGTTCATGAGAGTGTAAAAGAAAAATTGATCGAGGTTTGTAAAATCGACTCTAATGAAAATGTCGCGGACATATTTACTAAAGCACTATGTAAAGAAAAGTTTGTAGAATTTAGAGAATTGTTATATGTAAAATCATAATGTACAGTACAAATGTAAGGAAGCGTGTTAGAATATGAATAGTACATTTGTATGTACATTATAGTATAGCATCTAGAGATAGGATGCGCAGAAGCACTGTGCGCAACTACTCGACAGTGAGTCACATCTCGTTGCGCACCGTAGGTAGCATAGCATATAGGATAGACACACACATGTGCGACTCCCCACCAGTACTATATATATGTGAGTCGTACGACATATAGTCACTGCGCGACTACGATACTACCCACTCTTGTTGCTGTACGCTTTTGGAGAGCACATGCATGCTAGGAATGCTCTGTATACAAGTTACAATAAACCATTCTTATAAAAAATCCTCCCGTCTACCTCACTGTTTCTTATCAGTTCTTTTAGATACACTATCGTTGAATATATTGTATAAATCATATCATTCAAAAAAAAGCAAAAATATTTTATCAAAAATAGAAAAATGGCTATAATATGGCCATAAAATGGCCAGAATCATAAAAAAATGACCGAAATTTAGAATTAGAAAAAATATATGCATGTCAAATTTTATTACGATCCGTCGCGTGGTTCCAAAATTATGGCGGTATACGTACGTGCGGTGGCTGTGTGTGTGTGTGTGTGTGTGTGTGTGTGTGTGTGTGTGTGTGTGTGTGTGTGTGTGTGTGTGTGATTCGTACTCCAAACACCTCCTAATGCGTTTCTACGAAGTATTAACGAAAGTGAAAATTTTACTATTACAAAGCTTCCTCTTAGGAGGAAACAATAGGAGAAATCAAAATCAAAATATAAAAAAAATTCAAACCTTAATATCTTAAGAACCCTTGTGTTTGAAAGCTGCGCAATAGACTTAGCCAAAACACATAATATATCTACCTTTTTCCAAAATCTCAAAGTGCAATAAGGCCTTTCTACGTCCGTAAAATTTATTACTAAAAAAATAAGTAGTCAAATTTTAATGGAATATAGTTTAACACAATGACCCATCAACATTTTTTTCCCTTGAGGTTATGATGTTTAGTTTCAGAGATATTAATTTTTTTTTTCTCAATCACCTTCTTTATTTTATTTGCTGAGCAGAGTGGTCAATCCCGAGGACCAAACGAGGAAAAGTAGGCACGCGGGATTTTCGTATTTGTGAAATATAATAAACGATCAAGTGTAACTGTATTCCAAAAGTCTAATTATTCCTAATCACCTTGAAACTCGATTTGGGGCTGTTCTAACGAGACCCCCTCCGAAAATCCAAGAGAGATATCGGATCGTTTTATAAATTATAGTGACACGGATTCGGGACTCAGACAACGAAAGAGCCAATTCGTATCTTGGGTTTTTGCCACCTCACAAGCTCCTGAGATAGTTAGGCAAAACTGGAAAATTAAGCGTTTTTTTTTTTAATTCATAGCTCCGTCAGTTTTTTTAAGTAAATATTTTCGTGTATACACTTATAGGCTCGCCATGTACACTTTTCCTGGGGAGGGAATTGAGAAAAAACTGAACGTCACAAAAATATCAATAATTTCTTCTGTGATATTGGCCGAAAGTTAGGTTATGGTATTGTAAAACCAAAGAATTCGGAACTCAAACTGCCGGAAATGAATGCAAATTCCATCTTTCTTAAGCCAACAAATACCAGTGAGGTTAAAAATATAATAAACAATATGAAGCTAAAAAGCGGTGGAGTCGATAAAATAAATAGCAAGACCTTAAAAGTTATTAGTAATTATATCGCGTTGCCACTAACGCATATTTTTAACCTATGTATTGAAAAAGCGATTTGGCCAGATGCTTTAAAAAAGGCTCCAATCGATCCGGTACATAAAGCAGGAGAGAAACATAATATTAACAACTATAGGCCGATATCATCTTATACAATAGATTATATGAATTTGTGCAAAAACATAATATTATATCGAAATATCAGTTTGGGTTCAGAAAGAATGTTGGTTCTAAGGATGCGTTAAACTACGTTACCGAAGTCTTATATAATAATGTCGATAAGAATATACTAACTATTGTTACTTTTCTAGACTTGGACAAAGCATTCGATACTATCGACCACAAACTACTGCTGAAAAAACTCTATTGTATAGGAATAAGGGGGCTGACTTTGGATCTATCTAGTTACCTTGAAAAGAGATTCCAGACAGTGAAAATAGAAGACAGTGAAAGCGATAGTATATTGATAAATACCGCTGTCCCCCAGGGTACTATCTGAGGTCTACTGCTTTTTGTACTTTGTATAAATGACATTCTAAAAGAGATTCCTTTAGACTTTATATTATCGTATGCAGATGATACCGCTATTATAGCCACTGGCGAAACCTGGGCAGAGGCGCAATATAACATGAACAATTATTTAATTGTGATCGATAATTGGCTGGCTGTTAATAAACTATCGCTGAATGTAGATAATACAGTATGCATGACCGACGGTAGTTATTGCAATATTGTACCGACTCAAATAGAAATAAAAATTCAGGATAGATTGATAACTATAGTGGAAAATTACAAATATTTAGGAATTATATTTGGTTTTAATCTGAAATGGGACAAACACATAATATATATAATTAAAAAAACTAAATATTTGGTCTATATCTTCTACAAGCTTATTAACATAATGTCTACAGAAACTTTAAGAATGATATATTATACGTTTTTTCATAGTATGATTAGCTATGGCAACTTAACGTGGGAAGGAGCATATAAGAGTCATCTAGATTTACTACAAAACTTACAAAAGAAAATACTAAAGTAAATAAATAAGAATAGTTTTATTGTCAAAGAAAATCCTTTTAACCTAGAGCAACTCTTTACTTTTGAAACTCTAAAATACCACTACGACGATCTCAAAACGTAATTTCTAGACTCTACGAGTATTACCAGAAATAAGAGTTTAATCATACCGAAGAACAAAAAAAGGATCAGTGATAAAAATAGTTATACCAAAGCTATCCTGACTTATAACCCGCGGCCAAACAATTTAAAGGTAATAGACATAAGAAAAACCGCTGCCAAGTCATTGGCACTTAGCTTCCTCCTATTCTGCTATAGTGGAAGATAATTACATGGGACAATCACCGCATCTTTGATTTAAATATTCGCATTTTTCTTTTTAGAAAAATGTTCAATTACATGTCAATAGTATATTACTTATTGCTTTGCTCGAGTGGGAGCGACCTATACTTTGTGCACTCGTATCGTACACTTTACCAAAAAAGTTTTGCAAAGTTCGTGCACACGAATTTTTGCGCAATTTGCTTTTTTCCCGCAAGCTATTGAGCATGGGGTAATGCGAATTCTTTTAGCGCGCGGCACAATGAATTGTTTACGTTTTGGTGTCAGTGAAAGAATAAATCGTCGTCTCGTGTAACGTTTTCCTATTACAAAATCTCATGTGTAATTTCGAATATTTAAAAACTTGATTTTTTTAACTTATTTGGAGGGGTGGGGAATCTGCTTTTTATAGGCGACCTTGAATATTAAGATGACTTCGTTTTAGATAAAAGATGACTATTTTCATAAAAAATTGAAACTGAATCAACACTTGGAGGATATAAAAATGACTACTCACAGTTTTCTTGTATAAGGGATTTTCCCGTCAGCGTAGAGGTGAATATCGAAGCAGAAACTTAAGTTGTGTAAAGTTAAGTTTTATTAAATGAAACATAATACTGGATTTTATTGATCCAATGCCCAATAGCTGGTCTCAACACAGAGAATATTCTGAAATATCATTAGAAATTAATCTTCAGTTACCACAACTTTCCTTTCTACTATTAGTAGAACGTAAATATAACAAAACTTCTTCAATATTGCCATCATTAGATATGAATAAGTAAATAAAATATGGACAGTGTATGATGACACTTATAAGGGTGGGGTGTCAGTTATAGGGATGGGGTGACCAAAAGGATAGGTATAAAATCTTAAAAAAAAAATTCAAACCTTGATATCTCAAGAATCATAGGGTTTTGAAAGCTGCGCAAAGAACTTAGCCGAGTGACATAAAAAATCTACCTTTTCCCAAAATTTCAAATGTATTAAAGTCTTTTTACTCTCGTAAACGTTGGGCACAGAAAACTCATTTTTTTCAGTTTTCGATTTATTACTAAAAAAATAAGTAGTCAAACCACTTGAAATTTTAGTGAAATATAGTTTGACATGTGACCCATAAACATGATTTTTTTCGTTAGGTTCTAATATTCCAATTAAAAGATATGGCTTCTTCAAAAAAATTCATCATTTTCGCATTTTCTGCCAAACGGTGCGGTCGATCCCGAGGGCCAAACGGGAAAAAGTAGGTAATTTTATTATCTTTCAAATGCGTAGTAGCTGAATTGTTTGTAGCAATGGGAAAATAAAAAGAACGTAAAATATAGTTTTGCAAAATTAAAAAAATGGCCATAAAACGAAAACTAGTTGGCAAACTCAAAAAATACTTATTTTCCCGAATTCAGAATTCCAAAATAGATATACATATCAAATTTTATTGACATTTACAGGCTAGATTCAAAAATATTACGGTATACATACACTCACACACACATCCACACACACACTTATCCATACGGACATTTTATAAAAACACGTGATTCGAACTCCAAACACCTCAGAATGGATTTCTAACCTATTTTTGACAAAGTCGAAAATTTTACTATTACAAAGCTTCCTCTAGGAGGAAGTAAAAAATCTGAATTAAATTCAATTAAAAATTGGATAAAATTAAACTGCTCAAGTTTTTGACTTTGTGGAAAACTAGCTAGTCAGCAGAAAAAAAGTTCTTTGTATATTATTCTTGTTACTGCCTCTTTATCAGGGATAACTTTTATAGTTAAACTGAAAAATTGTTGCCACGAATAATTTCTTTTACTAATAGTAATTGAAGTTACATTATTTATTTTGTAAGAATTTTTTATATATCTATATTTTTATATTATTTTTTTTATATTTTATGTATTGTACTATAATGTACTCTATTGATGTAACTCCAGCTGCATACGGTAACTGCGTTTACCTCTGCAATGTATGGATATTTCCACTGAGAAATATTCTGTACTATTTTGTCGGGCAATAAAAAAATTAAAAAAATAAATAAATCTTTTAAGCACAAGTGAAAAAGCATGTCTTACATATGTATTGCGTGCAGCGAATCCTCAACGAGACAGCTCAATACCTGCCCGAAATGCGAGCAGCCATGTCATTCGAGATGTTCGGGAAAAAGAAAGGACGCGCCATGTGATATCTGACGCAAAGCGGAATCAGAGCAGCAGCAACAACAACAACAACAGCAGCAGCAATAAAAAAGCCGTCCTTCGGTTTTGCAGGAAAAGGGTACTACTACTCTCTCCACCCCCGGCAGGCGTACTCAGGCAAGATCAACAGCTCCATTGTCATTGTTGCAGAGAGGCATGCCGCCTCTGGGGCGCAACCATCGCTCGTCTCTCAATACCTCAACACCATCGGGAAAACAGACTCTCAAGCAGACGATAGCGAACCGCAGCCTTAAACACGACAAGCCTGGGCTTCAAGCTACCGTGGTCGCCAATAAGCCAGACGACCCACCAGAGCCTCCTAAGACCCCAATTTTAGCCTCGGATGCTATCGCTGAACGTAGGAGAGACGCTGGTTCACCAATAACGACAGTGTCATCTGCACGAGAAGACAAGCAGCGGCAGCGGGACGAGAACACCGGGCGGATTGCCGACGCTCACGCGCATGGCCCGCCAGGCACGCGTATGCGAATCGCTGCTTCTCCTTCAAAACGAACACCGCAAACGAGTATAGCTGGATCAAATCTAAAGGACCTATAAGGGAGCCATACCTCGGATGCATCGCTGGGGAACCTCAGTCTCGTCAACGCTTCGAGGGACTTTCAGAATCTACAGAAGAGCTGTATGCCGGGTGCGCCGCTGTAAAGTCCTGGCCTATTAGGTGTTACTATGTTATGATTCTGGTGAGCCCGATGGATCTGTTATTTCAGCGTTTCGATATGCTCTAACAGCAGCTCAATAATCTGCAGGTTGCGATGAAAAGGGGCTCAGCACCATGTAGCGTCTCCCCCGTCTCGGCGGAAGGAGACGCAATGGTCGCCGTAGAGAAACTGCACGACCGGATCACTGCTTTCGAAGAAAAGCTGGCCAATAACATCAGTGCGTCCAATAAGACACTTGCCACAAACGAGCTGCTGCTGGACGAGAATAGGGCTCTTAAGGATGAGTTGCAGAAAATACAACGACTGATTGGGGGGGTCCATCGTGCTCCCCAGAGTCCCGACGTGAACTCGAGGTCGACGCCGGACAGTGGTCCGATGCGCCCCCGAAAGTCACCGATGCAGATTCGCCGACCCATTTTCCTGTTCGGGGGGCCCCTGCTAGTGGCAATATTGGACTAGTTGAGAGCGGTGCTGAAGGCTGCAAGATTATGATTCATGGCTTATTAAAGAAAGACGTCAAAATTAATAAGGAAATCTCGAATAAAGTTGCCTATGCATTTCTCAGCACCGTCCTTCCCTTCGTCAAAAGGAAAAGCATTGTCGGCTCGCGCGTGCTCCGCCTCCGCGAAGGCGGGGGTCGAGGCGATGGAATGACAAAAAACTCTGGGGTGTGGTGGGCTGCGCTGCCTTCTCTTGTTGTTCGGCTCGCAGAGCCTAGTTTAGTTCGAGATGTGATTCAGGCAAGGGGTACGATCTCTAATAACTATCTGTCAACCGATGACATTAGGCCCGACTTGCTGGGCCGTGAGGCTGCTGCCTATATTACTGGATACAAGATAAATTTAAAATAGATTTATAAATGAAATGTTGTCACAAGACAAGTTCACAGTAAGAGTTCGAGGCCTGTAGCTCAGGGCCTGGGCTTCAAGTATGTATGGCATGCGGGAGGCAGGTTCCTAGACAGGGGGAGGGGGGGGTCGTGCGCATGTTTTTGGGTCGGCCGCCGACTTGCAAGCTTTTCTGGCGGCATGTAAATCGAATCCCCACAACAATCGAAACTTCCGAAAAAATGCATCACCAGAGACCGATGCAAAATCGAATCAGTCAGAAGCCGCTCAGGACAATGAGACAGCAGCGATCTCACTGGACCCAAGACGACGGGGACGAAAGAAACAGGGGGGAGGAGGGGGAAACTATCTCAAGGCGGGATCCTTAAAGATCAACTCGCTCAGAACTCGCGTCGAGCAACTCCGACTATTCCTAGAAGATAACCCTTCCTTCCATATTTTTGGTATCGCCGAATTTTGGTTGGGCTCAGTTGTCGATGACAGCCTCATTCAGGTGAAGGGCTATTCGGTTTCCCGGCAGAATCGAAACGTGAATAGAGGGGAGGTCGCTTTGTATGTGCGTAGTTATTTTATAGTAAAAGTTCTCGCTTCTTTCAATACACAGGGAACAGGGAAACCTGGCATCCCTGAATATTTATTCTGCAGCGTGCAGCAGGGCGACTCTCCTCCTGTTCTCGTTGGGGTAATCTACAGGCCCCCCAAAAACACCAATGCAAAGAGATTCTGACTTATTCCCAACCCTCAGGATTCTCACGTCTGAATATAGCCATAAGATAATTATGGGAGACCTGAATGCGGATTTGTCATCGACATCTGATGATGCCAGCGCCGTCAGGCGCCTTAGTGACGAACTCTCGCTGAAAATTATTCAGCATGGACCGACGCATAAAACAGCATTATCCCACACATGGATTGACTTGATTATGACGGACCAGAACGATACGATACTTGACTTCCAGAATGAATGGCAGCCCTTAGAAGAGCCTACGGAAAGCATAGCATGCTAGATGTTACTATTGACATTTTTTCGGTTACACCTGTCCGAGATTCGTTTTCGTTCAGAGATTTCAACAGCATCAGTCCGTTCAAACTAAATAGCTTGCGTTCTGACAATAAATGGTCTGCCATAAGTTCCGTTGAATCAGACCTGGAAGGAGCTTTGGATCTTTTAAATAATAATCTAAAAACCAGTTGTAGTTTGATCTCATAGGCCTTTATTCGGGAGTTATAGCCAATTTTAGTCAAATTTAGCCAAATAACCTAGTTCATTCAAACGAGTATAACTTCTAAGGCATAATTCCTAGAGCATTCTGTATAAAATTTACTTCAAGTACGGAAAATTTCCTATCAATTGAGGTTGTTTTTGAAACCAAAATATCATTTATCATTTTTTTTCTCAAAAAATATAACCAATGAAAGATTTTACTTGATTTTTCACGATTATTCTGTACACTATTTTCTAAGTCAGAAATACGATAAAATTTTCAATTAGCTGTATCATTCAAAGAAAATGATCTTTTGGCCTTTGTAATCACCTCATTTTATAGGAAATTTTCCGTATTTGAAGTAAATTTTATACAGAATGCTCTAGGAATTATGCCTTAGAAGTTATACACGTTTTAATAAACTAGGTTTTTTGGTTGAATTCGACTAAAATTAGCTATAACTCCTGAATAAAGGCCTATGAGATCAAACTACAACAACTGGTTCCTCTCATTTTTAATTACCAGAAAACATTTCCGAAAGTCTTAGCGGAATCCCTTTCCCGGAGCCTAGTAGCTCTCCTTGCTAGACACCAGTAAGAATAAAATAGCGGACGGTATCATTCGACTATCCAATGCGGCACAAATGATGGCTGAATGGGCTTGATGCTCAACGCTGCCAAGACCAAAGCAATCTTTTTTAGCTCTTTGAGAAATATCAACGATCTCAACTCTATGGACTTGCCTGGTGTTGAGCTGAGGGAGGGCTCGTCCCTTTTAGCAGTGAAGTAGTGAGTTTCGGTGCTACTTTGGACAGCAAACTGACATGAAAACCGCAGATCAACGCGATTACCAAGAAAGTCAATAAAGCCCTTTATAGTCTGCGGTTTATTAGGGCTAGTGCTAACGAGACGCTCTGCAAAAGACTAGTTGAAACTTTAATACAACCCCACCTAGACTTCTGTGCTGTAGTATGCCGAGACGACATAAACGAACAACGTATCCGACTACAAAGACTGAGCAATGCATGTGTGAGATACATCTGGGTCAGGCGGGATGCACACATCACCCCTTATCGTAGACGCCTGGGCTGGCTTCGCTCCGACACTCGAAGAATGTATTTTGCGGCACTCCTTCTCTACAAAGTCACTCGTATGCAAGAGCCTCCTTAACTGACTACGTTTTTTACCAAACATAAGCCCAGGCCCACAGCTAAGGGAGAGCCATCGGAACTTGATATACAGAGGGGCGGGGGTGCTGGGACATTCCAGGTCCTGGGTTTCCGGCTTTGGAACTCGCTTCCTTCCTCTGTACGTAATCTGCCATTCTTCTCTGCATTCAAAGGTGCATTGCATCGGTACCTCTTTGAAACCGATGTATAATTTAAGCAGTAAAAACGCACCGTAACTATCGTTTTCATAACTCGACGTGGCCGCAGGCCCAACAATTGTTATAGTGCAGGTATATATTTTTATATATTTTCTCGGTGCGCCTCTTTGCGTCCGTATATATTATTTGTTTATGTATGTATGTATTCTCATGTATTTATTATTTTACCGAGAAGGCGAATAAACCACTATCTATATCTCTCTCTCTCTCTCTCTCTGTCGGAGTGACAGTCGCGCTGTGTGTGGCTCTCAGTATTCTGGTGCAGTGTTTGGTGTATTTTGTGAACTGTATGGTAATTTTGAGCTCTTGATTTGCGGCTATTCCTGAGCTAGTTTTTGAGCTTTGTGAGGCTGGATCACACTGTCTGCTTTCTTTGCAGTCTTTATCTGAAAGTCTTGCTCTGATCCTAACCTCAATCTTTTCGCCCGCGCTTCACTTTGCTCAGCCCAGTCCTCTTGTCTGTTCTCGAGACACGCAGCGACATCTTCACCTCATCACAAGTACTACTTATCGACTGAGTCGAGTTACCTCCCGTTGATAAGTTACCATCTAATCCAGCCGGGAAATTCAAATTGCGTCTTCTACTCTAGACAAAATGTTGAATTCTGAGGAGAATGACGACCAACTGCTGGTGGTTACATCATGCAAAACCTGCACTGAGGTCATTAGTCTGCGTAATCCAAAGAAGTGCGACAAGTGTGGCTGGTATTACCATCCCAAGTGCAACCCTTTTCAATCAATTATAGAGGCTAACAAGACCATACAAGTTTGCAAGAACAGCTTGGTGGGTACTAACAAAACACCACGCAGCACCTCTTTCTGTACTCCATCCACACGCAGCAACAGCCCGCTGCCATAGCAACAGCAGCAACAACAACCACTGCGCACAAGGAAGCCGTTTTCTGCTGCACCACTGCACTCTTCTAGTCCAGCTCGCAAGGAAGATCCCGTGTTGAGCAAAATACTTGCGAAGCTAAACAAACTGAACAGTATCAAAAAGCTGCAAAGCGCGATGAAGAAACAGCTTTCTGAGAACAAAAGCCTACTGGAGCAGAGGATGACAGCCATCGAAAAGTCCTTGGAACCACTGAAGGAGATGCCGGCACTTATCAACCGTGTAACACTGGTGGAGGAAGAAGCAGCTGTCTTAAAGGCTGAGCAGGAAAAAATCAATGCTAAACTTATAACGGTGTGTAAACGAACCGAATATAAACGATCAGTGGCGCATCCACTGATCGACAAGTAAGCGAGAGGAAAAGAATGTAGCAGCTAGTTGCAGGCTTCTTGTAGGCTGTACGAAGCCAGGCCCGTAGCGCAGTTTGCTATACGTGCACGTCCTCGTGCACGTGAGCCCGCGGAGGCGTCGTGGATAATTTGGCTACGTAGCTAGTTCGCGAGATAGATTATGAGTGAATCGCACGGGAGTAGGCGGAGTCAGGAACAGAGTGACACAAGCCGAGTAATAGTAAAGTTTCTCTTTATATAAAGACTCAAAGATCAGTACAAGAACAGCGCGGAGTAAGAGAGACGGAGCAGAGCGATTAATGCCGAGAGAGAGAGTATTGCGATCGGGCAGGTACTTACAGTGGTGCTTCGTGAAGCTGGACACAGGCCTCGTGGCTTGGACCGGAACGGCGCAGGACGGAAGACCGGGGCTCGATGCTGGAGAGCAGGACGGGAGCCTCAAAGCCTCGTGTGTGGCCGGATGCAGCAGGAAGTCGAACGGCAAACCAAAGACACGCGACGCTGAACAGCCACAGGATAATTCCAGCGACACACGGGGATTCCGGTCACGGACGCAGCAGCAGTCCTCTAAACTATCAACGCACGCACGGACCTATTAAGCACGGAATCGAGGAGGCAGTACCGGCACGACTGTACTGTATGACGATCAACTCCTAAGTGTCGCGGCGCGAGACGCGACCGCGTGAACAGTCTAGTTTTTCTATCTCTCTCTCTCTCTCTCTCTCGCTCTCTCAGACGGCGCCACACACACATACACACAGCGCGCGGCTCTCTCTCTCTCTGTGTTATGGCTGTCTGCTCCGCTCACTTACCTGTTGCTGAAAAGGAATGTTATACACAAGAATATTTACATAGATAATGTTTATTATATCGTGATCATATAATATAGGGGAGAGAGGGACGTAACGAGTGCACACAAGGCAACTCGTTATAAACTTAAACAGCTGCTAGCGAGTGGCGCTGGCACTTCATCGTCCATATCAGATGCTCCGGCGCTGGACACTGAGACCATCCAGCAGCTCCGCGAAGCCAACACATGAATTCAGGCCCAATTGGATAGCGATAGCGTTGTTACGTCTCAGGCTAAGCTCTCGGCAGAATTGGTCATAACCGGCCATACTTTCTCGGATACGATATTATTGAGGCACCTTGCCCTCGCAGCTCTTCGGCCCTTGGACCCTAAGCTAGCGTAGAGAGACATTACTTTGTGAGGCCCTCGGGAAGGGACTGCTGCGGACGCGAAAGTGGACGCCTCTGATGCGAGCCCTGGAACAAGCAGCGTGCCGATTTCGGTCTCACTATCAAGGACCCTCCTGCACTCGCTAATCTCCGCAGTCGCAGAAATGCGGAAGTAGAGCAAAACGTAAACAAACACTTAATAGGCCGACTTAAAAACTCAATGGGTTTTAGTAAAATAATCAGAATATACTTTTAATCGAGTAATGAAAATTTCAAATGAGCAATAAAGCAACAACAGATGATAAAACCCCAGAGAACGCAAGGATTACTAGGAAGCAAGTCCAACAAAATCCAAATTTAAAAAACCTATTAACGGGAGCACTCGAAATTCACGCATTCAAGAAGAGCTCAAAAATACAACGTTCACCCATAAAAGACCAAGAAACGGCAAAGAAAGATAAGCAAAGCAGAGAAGTGAAAGGCAAAAATACAGGAACTATACCGAAAGTATTAACAGCGGAAAAAAATAAAACCGAAGGAAAATTGACAGGGAAACTTAATATCCTGGTAGACAAAAATACGCGAACGAACCTTAACGATCAACAAGAATACTTAAAAGCAAATGCTAAACAAGAAGAGAATTTAAACGATACAGCAGGTATAAAACAGCACGGAAATACGACATTCCAATCAACTTTAACAGCGTCTCCAACTAACGAATCAATTTTGGACAAAACATTCGATTTCGGAAAAGAAGAGCGATATTCGGACATAGGAGGATTTTCTGCAGAACAAAGCCTAGTAGTAGGAACTGAGAAAGACCCACATTTTAAAACACTCGCGTACAGCAATTATCAGACAAATTTTTTGACAAACGCAAGTTTAGACGGAAATTATAGCCTGATAGATTTCGATAAACCACTCGGAGAGGAAGCACACGGCATACAAGAGACTGCCGATAATAAACACAGCCAGATTAATAACAGAAATAATTCTGAGATTAAGACAAATCAAAGCTTAACTCAAATTAATTCTAGCAGTAGTAGCAACAGAATCACAAACAACCAAGGTAACAACCAAGAAGAATCGACTATTATAAACCAAACAGAGAATAACGAGGGAAACCAAAACCAAGGAAGAGACAACACAATAACAATGGCTCCTCCAGTACCAGAAGCAGTAAGACCAATAAAATTAAATCTGAAAGATGTCGTAAGCTATATTCCAGAATATAACGGAAAAAATATGACAGCAACGGACTATATAAAAAAATTAAAACAAGTCAGAAGCCTTATAGACCCAATAGACGAGGGAAACTTGACGAACCTTTTAAAGGTAAGAATGACAGGAGAAGCGGAAGAAGCACTCAGCAGCAGCGAAATAAAAACCATAGATGACTTAATAATCGGAGTAAGAACACTGTACCCTATTGACGACGACATTCATGAGCTGTATGCGAAAATGGGCAGAATATTTCAGGGAGAAACAGAAACGGTAGTACAATATACAAACAGATTAAGGAAAATAGTACTGAAAATAAAAGAATTGAATAGGCTACAAGGGTCGACGGAGGAAGAAATTAAAAGATTCGAAAAAGAATTAAATGCAGAAGCAGCAATAAAATATAAAAAAGGCCTTAAACCAGAAATTAAATACGAACTAGGGCAGGAAAACACCGTAGAAAATATTTCGAAAGTAGCGATAGAAATTGAAAGCGATATAAAGAAAAAGAAAGACATAAATAGAGGCATCGTGAATAACGTGTACGAAGAATACGAAAGAGAAGTAGAGCAAACACGGAAAGTGTTGACGTGCCAAATATGCAGAGACTTCCAACACGAAGCTCTCTTCTGCCGTTCAGCGGCCTGCGTATACTGCAAAGGAGCGGATCATTTTTCCAATAATTGCAGGAATGTTACAAATAAAATAAAATTAATTTGTAAATTTTGCAGCCAACCAGGGCATTCAATTAGCGCCTGTCGATTTAACAAAAAGCAGAATAATCACTGCCAATATTGCCAAGAAATGGGACATGATGTGGGGCAATGCCCGTATATAGGAGATTACGAAGTATGTTGGAAATGCAAAGAAACAGGACACAATCCGAATGTATGTGCAAATACAATGATGAATAGCGTAGAAATATGCGAATATTGCGACAACAAAGGGCATACAATACAGAATTGCCCAGAGGTATTGTGCAAAAAATGCAATAAGAAAGGACATACAATTAAATATTGTAAAGTAGGAGAAAGCAGGCTACCATTTAGAGTATGTACGATTTGCGAAACAAGTGGCCACGAAGAAGCAGATTGCGAAAGAGCAAAAATTCTTGTAGCGGAATATAAAGCCAAACAACAGTTAAAGTGCCAACTATGCGAAGAAAATGGGCATACAGCAAAATTCTGTAATAAATCCAAAAATAATCAACAAACGCAGCAAACGAGAAGCACTAATTACAGTAGAAATTTTCAGAGAAAATTTTGCGAATACTGCAAAATAGGAGGACACGTAGTTAGCGAATGTAAAAAATTGAAAGCCCTAGAAAGCGGAGGGAAAAATAAGCAAGTAAACTGCGGCTACTGCAATGAAGCAGGGCACACAATTGATAATTGCGAAAAAATTAAAATCTTAGAAGGACAACAAGAAAAATTCTGCTCGGTATGTAAAAGTAATAATCATACAGCAGAAAAATGCTTCAGAATCACGAACAACCAGGGAAACTACAATGCCCTTCCTGGAGGGAGCGCCTAGGAAGGGAAAATGAGAATAAAGCGTTCCCACTACAAGTAACAGAAAACACAAATCTAGATACAACGTTTGAAGAAAGAAATCTAGAAACCGATGAAAACAAAGTCGACACAATATTACAAACTTACGTACTAAAACTTGAGAATTTATTGCAATACATAGAGGTAGAAGATCAACACTCTAGTAAAATAAATAGATTACTAGTAGATAGCGGAGCACAACTAAATATTATTAAGAAACAAAACATATCGATGAATCTCATAAATAATGACGAACAAATTCTGATATCAGGAATAACGGAAAACGCCATATGTACCCTTGGATCAGTAAAAATACCAATAAATGGAATATACTTTGATTTTCACGTAGCTCCGGAAACATTTGGCATTCCATATGACGGAATTATAGGAATAAAAGTTCTATTACAGCAAAAATTAAGATTAGACAAAGGCTATTTAGAAATAAACCGTAAGAAAATCGAACTAAAATCTACTACGCAAATAAACACAATTAATACTAGTTCAATAGCCGAGGAATGCAGTGTAAAAGAAAAGACTCAAGAAATGGAGACAGAGGAGATAACTGTACAACAAGATTTAGAAAAAATACTAAATATTGTAGGGGAAATTCAAGACAATATAAATAAGGGTATTTCAGAATACGAAAATAACGCAGAACGCGCAGTTGACTCGCCAGATTTCGTAAAAGAAAACTCGGACGAAGCACAAACGAACAGCTGGAAACAACGAAGACTTACAGATTTCATTCATGATTCAAAAGTGCATATGCAGCAATTTATAGGAAACATAAATGAAACTCTCGAAAGTACAGAAAAGGAAGAAACTGAGGAATACTGCATACAAAATTTTTCAACATTTGTAAAAACACTCAAAGAAAACGTAGACGTCGAAGGCGACGAAAATTTTTTACGCAATACAAATGAAATAAACTTCATTACGTTCGACATAGAGGATATGCCCGATAATTTTACAGCAATTCCAGGATTATCACTGCCAAAAGCGGAAGAAGCTTTACACTGTGGTTCTATATATTTAACTACAGAAAGCAGAAAAGGAGCAGAAGAAAGCGCAAAACTAAGTAAACATGAGAGAAACAAATTACTAATGAATACAATAAATTTAAATCATTTATCTAGAAGGAAAAGAAAATTTATTGAAGATCTAATATTACTAAATGAAGACATATGTTGGCTAGAAGGAGAAAAGCTGGGAACATGCAATATAGAAGAGCATGAGATCAATCTAACTGACGAAACGCCAGTTTACGTAAAACAATTTCCGCTACCATATACATTAAAACAAATAGCTATCAGCGAAACAAAAAAATTAATAATAAATGATTTAATTAGATCGTCAACTAGCGCATTCAATGCCCCGGCATGGGTCGTGCCGAAAAAAGGTTTAACAAAAGAGGGAAAGAAGAAATGGAGGCTAGTTATCGATTACCGAAAACTAAATGCTAAAACAATACCAGATCCATACTTACTACCGAATATAACGGAGATATTCGATTCTATGGGGAAAAGCAGATATTTTACAACGATTGATATGGTGTCAGGCTTCCACCAAATAAAAATGAAAGAGGCAGATATACACAAAACAGCATTTAGCATACATCCATTGGGACGGTTTGAATTTAAAGTACTGCCATTTGGACTAATTAATTCACCAAGAGTATTTCAAAGAATATTAACTAAAGTACTAGGAGAATTATTGGAGAAAGAATTCTGCTACGTTTACATTGACGACATAATTATAGTATCAAATTCTGTAGAAGAACATAACGAAAGATTCAACCTAGTCGCGCAAAAACTAAGAGAAGCAGGACTTAAATTAGAAACAAGTAAATGTAAATTTTTTCAGAAAGAGGTAGAGTTTTTGGGCCATATTATTAGCGAGAGAGGAATGAAAACAGATCCCAAGAAAATTGAAGCCATAACAAAATTTCCGACCCCACGAACCGTTAAAAATGTTCGAGAATGTTTAGGATTAGCAGGCTACTATAGACGATTTATACAAAACTTTACAGAATTAGCTAAACCAATCATACAGTTATTACAAAAACAAGTAAAATTTGGATGGAATAAAGAACAACAGCAAGCATTTGAACGTTTAAAAGAAGCTTTATGTTCAGCGCCAGTGCTACAATTTCCAGATATGTCAAAACCTTTTATTATAACAACAGATGCATCTAATTACGCACTGGGATGTGTATTATCACAAGGAGAGATCGGAGAGGACAGACCAATTGCATTTGCGTCAAGAGTATTAAAAGCAGCAGAGAAGAATTATCACACCTACGAGCGCGAAGCCCTTGCAATCACGTTTGCAGTAAAAACATTTAGAAATTATATTTATGGCAACAAATTCAAAATAATTACTGACCATAAGCCACTGCTATCATTCAAAACAGCAGATAAAAACAGTAGAGTTCAAAAATGGAGATTACAATTATTAGACTACGATTACGAAATTATTTATAAACCGGGAAAAATTAATACAAACGCTGATGCACTGTCAAGAAATCCAGTAGAAAACATCCAAATAAACGTAATTACAAGAGCCCAAAAAGCAAAAGAATTAAAAACAACTGATACTAGCGAAATACCTACCAACGACATGAAAATTCAAAAATTAAATGAAGAACGGATTAAATTAAAAGAAAGGAAAAATAGCAAGAAAAAGAAAAGCAAAATTAAAGCAGTGGAAAACAAAGCCAAGATAGAAGAACCTACAAAAGGGAAAATAGGCGAGAAAGAGATAATAAATACAGAAACGGACAAAAATATCGTCTACACAAAAAAATCTATACAATTTAGAAAAGACAACATCGTGTGCGTGATAAATAAACGGGGGAAATCTTTAGATCAGAAAACAGAGTGGTTTATGAATAGCAAAAACGCTAGGATTAGCAAATATATAAATATAAACGAAATCGAAATTATTAATGTAAATCCAAAGAAAATATTTATAATATGCATAGATACAGGACAATCAGCAACTGGGGTAAAAGAAAATGTACAAAGGAACTTTGAGCTTCTGAGAGAAATCATGATACGCAAAAAAGTAAAAAGTTTTAGCATTTCCAAAGATTTAAAAATAAATAACATCGATTGGCAAGAAATAGAAGAAATTTTAACTAATGTTTTCCAATATTCTGTTATAAAAGTAGTCATTTGTCTAAATTATATAGAATATCTCGGATTAAAGGACAGAGATAAAATATTCAACTTAAATCACTCAAGCGCTATAGGAGGACACTCAGGAGTGAATCGAACATTCAATCGTATCGGAAGTTAATATTTTTGGGAAAATTTAAAAGCGGATATTGAGAATAGAATTAAAAATTGCGAAGATTGTCAAAGAAATAAACTGAAACGAGTAAAAACAAGACAACCAATGATAATAACAGATACACCTTTCAAAACATTCGATAAAGTAGCTATGGATATAGTAGGTCCATTAAATTTAACGAAAAATCAAAATAAATATATCCTGACAATTCAGGATCAATTATCAAAATTTTTAATAGCCGTATCGCTGGCAGATCAAACTGCAGAATCAGTTGCTGACGCGTTTATAAAAAAATTTATATGTATTTTTAGCTCTCCTAAAGTAGTTTTAACAGACAGAGGAGCAAATTTCACTAGCAAACTCTTAAAAAGTATTGCAAAGAGATTTAAATTTTCAAAAATAGAAACTACAGCCTTTTCTCCCCAGTCCAATGGATCATTAGAAAGGGCGCATCATCCACTATGCGAATATTTGAAAAATTTTAGCACAAAAAAGATAGAATGGGACGAATTACTAGAATTAGCACAATTTCATTATAATACAAGCGTACATAGTGCTCACAAATTTACGCCACATGAACTTGTTTTCGCTTACCCTCCCAGATTGCCTTCAAGTGAAGCCTTGAAAGCATCTGAACAATTGCCAACATTTAATAATTATGTAGCAAATTTAGTAAAAAATATGCAAGATATTGCTAGTCTAGCACGAGAGAACCTGATACTCGCGAAAGAAAAATCTAAAAAATATTATGACAGATTTATAAATCCAGTCAACTTTGAAAAAGGGGATCAAGTTTGGCTAATAAAAGAACCAAAACCCGGAAAGTTAGAAAAAAATCAAAATTTAGGACCGTTTGAGGTATTAGAGGTTGGCGAGAATAGCAATATCGTAATAAATAAAAATGGGAAGCGAAACACGGTGCATGCTAATAAATTAATTAGTTATAAAAAGAAAAACTAATATAATTTTCTGTTTTAGGCAAAATAATCATGATCATCAACATAATAATTTTCACTGAAATCATTAAAGTAACTGTAGCAGTTATTGGATATGACTGTGGATCTGCAACACCGAATATTACGACATTTTCACTACTCGACTCTGGAGAATGCGATTTTCACACCACGCAAGTAAACTCGACAAACGTGGCCATAGAACTCGTACAAATTGCAGACTTCAGGACAGTACCGATTATCCAATGTAAAATTGAAATTCATCGTACAATTTTCGACTGCGGAATATTTGGACACCTTATACCAACAGAAAATGCGGAGCAACAATACATCGAAGAGATAAGTCATGAACAATGTAAAGCTATTCATGAAACAGGTATTTTTAAATACGACAACATTCATACTATATCAAATCTAAAAATAAATGCAACAACGACGAAAGGCATAGATTTCGCAGGAAATGCGGAGGGTAACTCTTGTTCAGGCGCTTCCTATGCCGACAGCTTTGGTTCTTGGAATAAAGTGTTTGTTCATGGCTTAATCAAAATTACATTGATAGAAAATACAGCTAGAGTAAACTTAAATAATGATAAGTTAGTATTAAGTTCAGGAGTAGTATGTAAATTTTCAGATAAAAATTGTATGGATATGGAAGGCGGTCATACGTTTTGGGACGTTTTGCCTACAGGCGAATGCTTTAAAAACGCGTACGACATTTTATTTAAAGGTATTGCAACTAAATATACTAGTAATGAAAATAAAGAAATTGTTTATGCAGTGAGATCTAATGATATCACATTCGCGCTATCTACTAAGAACAAAATAATGCATTGTAATCGAGAGTTTATAAGAACAGAACACCCAAAACTACTGATTGCAGAAAAAGATAGCAAATTAAATATGTATTTTTACGAAACTGATAGGGTAAGTAGCGATCATTCTGTAAATTTAGATTTATTTACTTACGTAAATTCTAAGTTTGTATACATTGAGAAACATTTAAGAACGCAGATCAATAATTTATACGTAAATATAATCACAGAAAAATGCGAATTGGAAAGGAAGGTTATCCAGAATTCCCTATCTTTAGCCACGTTAGCACCAGATGAATTTGCCTATAATATCATGAAACAACCGGGATATATTGCAAGAGTCGCTGGAGAAGTAGTACATCTCATAAAATGTATTCCAAAAACAGTGAAGATCTTACATTTAAATGAATGTTACAATCATTTGCCAGTATTAGCAGGCAACGAAACTTGGTTTTTAACACCAAAAACGCATATTCTAATAAAACGAGGAATGCAAGTTGATTGCAACTCTATAATACCTACGTATTATAAAATAGCCGAAGAATGGATAAAATTTGGACCAAACCCAATTAAAACAGAAGCACCAAACGTGTTAAAACCAAACACAAAAATTGGCTGGACTTTCGAATCAATAGAAGGACTAGCTACAAGCGGAGTGTATTCACAAAATGATCTGGACAAATTACAACAACAACTAATGTTCCCAATGGAAAAAGCATCGCTATTAAACGTAATAGCAAGAGAAATGGCAGGAGAACACACGTCAGGAGAAATCTTTACAGAAGACACGCTAAAACACATTGCCAACAGCACTTGGCACTTAATAATTGAAAAACTAACGACATGGGGTTCATTCTCATCGGCATTTATAATGATTTTAATAATTTTGCACATTGGAAAATTAATCATTGATACAATTATAAGAGGATATACTCTCCACACGATTTATGGATGGTCCATACACCTGATTGGAGCATTATTTAGCTCTATCACGCACCTGTTAACATCACTGCAGAATAATCCAGTGAAAAATGAAGTCAGGACAAAGCAAAGGAAAAACGAAATGTATGAAGAGACAGAATTACAAGAAATCAAAGTCATTCCAGTAATTTCTAGACCTATACAACCACCTCCCATTCCACACAGACCACCAAGCATCACTCCAACTAAACCTACTATTCCAGTCGCGAAAAATAAAGGAATATTTTCTTTAAGTTTGGATTAAATATAAATTTCTTAAATGGTTCTGAATGGTAAAATGAAAAAATCTCTACTTGTAATTCGATAGTAGAAGGTTTATAAAGCGGCCCTACTGCAATATCTGGGCCCCGAGGATTTACATCGTAAGATGTAATCTTTAAGATCGTTTAGGATTTAGGATCGTTAGGATAGAATAAGGGTAAATAAAACAAACTGAATACTAGAACATTAGATTATTATTGTTATTATTATTATTATTATTATTATTATTATTATTAAATACAATCACAATCGTAACGATGCGGTATTATTGGACCGACAATTACATAGTAATGATCCACGAAAACTTCAACATAAACACGCTTATCACTATTGGTGTACACTTGCAATTCGTAGAAAAATAAACTGCGAAGACCCCAAGTATCTTCGTCAGGACCATAGCTCCCTTCCAGGTACCCATTGTTGATCGACCGGTTACAACGCCTCCAGGAACGGGCGCATTGCCAATCCTCAAACTGAAAATATACAAACAAAAAAATTATATTATTATTATTATCATTATATAGCCAATATAAATCAAGGGTAATATAACAATACCTACACATATTCGATTGTAGCGACGACAACCCGCTTTAGGAGGAACGGGAGCAGGCAAGTTCTCTCGTTTCGCTCGCTTAACAGCCCTGGTATATTGCCAGTCCTCGAACTGAAAGATAAAAGAAAGACAAAATTGTTAGCACTACTGCTGAATTATTTAAAGGGAATTGAATAATGTATCAAGATACTTACGCAGACCATACTGTATCGTTTACGAGGGAATCCGTACATGATTGTTAAAAGAAAACTGCACTTACCTGGTAGCGTACTACGGTTTTATACGCGAAATTCGTCTACTAAACACTTTTGTAACTCTGACTCAATCAAGAGTCAACGAACTTAAATTCTACAAACTTAGCAATTTCTAAGAGAGAGCTTGAATTTAAATTTATAACTTTATAATCCTCATTGCAATCAATGCTCATTAATTGCAATGTTTTGGGCCCCGAGGTGTCACGTCGTGTGACTCGTGGCATACATTTAGAGACAAATTAGAAGTTATTAGAATACAGAGATCGAAATTCAAGCTCTCAAAAGAAAAATGCATTGCGTGAGCCGACCTGTTTCCACACACTGCCGAAAGCATGTCACTGTCGAATCAGCGAACTTGCAATTCGTGACATCATAAGCGAGTGCCACTTTTTATGTATTGCAATACTAACGAAGGGTTTAAAAAGCCTTGCATGTACTCAAATCGGCAGTTCGTTACCAGACACGGGCTCCGTACACGTCAGTTCGACAATCGGCGAAGCTCATACGTGGAAACAGTCATAATTTTAAATACATCTGCCTTATTTTATTCTCGTCATCGTCGAGTAATATTGTAATTCAATTTGCTAACGCTAGTGGAATAAATTACATCGTTACAGTGAAACTTATTTGTGCCTTGAACGTTATTTATAACATTCTATCCTACCCAACACGAGCTCAAGTCTACATACTGGCAACTGCACTCAAAGGTAAGTTTCTCATTTATTTGACTAACAGTGACAGTGTTAGGCGCGAACTAATATCCTTTACAGCCTTGCCACTACACCTATCACTACGTTCATAACTATTTATTTAAGAGTAGTCTGGACGTACCTTGATGATGTTATGTCTAACACTTTCGTCGCATATTTTAGTTATCATCGGCCAATAGTCACTGTAACACCATCACAAACATTGACTGCTAGTATTACAGAAATAACTGATGATACATCTGACAATATTTAACAGTATTGCAGAAGTGTAAATATTTGTAATATATTTCTAAACAAAAATATTAATACTTGTTACTTTCATTTTACACTTCCTCCAATACAACATCCTTTCCATTACATACCTTCATAAAACTCAGTTTTTATGTTACAAAACAAAAAATATTTATTTACTTTATTTTACATAAACTTCTTTCAATAACCATAAATTTCAATGTTTCACATCTGCCAGGCGTCCCGTGACGGCTCACTTTGTTTTTTTAATGTCAACGTTTCGACGATCAATGTCGTCCTCATCAGGAAGCTGTAATGTATTTATTAATTTAGAAAATGTGCGGTACATCGATGTTACAATTATTGTAGCCGAGGGTATTACAATTAAGGAGAGTTGCAGATGGAAAATTCGAGAGAAGAGGCGCTTCCCCGCCCGACGGCGGGGGGGGGGGGGCGTCAGTGTATAGTCAATGTGTCTCTCACGGCTGTCGGATATAGTGTTCGCGCGAATCGAAAATTTTGCTCTGTATTTATAGTCAGCGCGGAGCGGTGAGAGACTCGAGCGAGGCGTGTTTACAATTTTCTCTGTTGTCGACGTCAGAGTCGCAGTACATATGAGTATTCTTACAGCTGGCTTTCGAAAGATCTAGGAGCTTGTCTCTCCGCCGAATAGCGAGTGAGCGTCGGAGAGCTATCGCATGGATACATATTTGATTTTCGCCGCGAATACAGGTACATAGCAGCAGAGAGAAGAGAAACAATGTTGATATTTTTTTCTCTATTATGACGTCGGAGATGAGTCATGCGTTGCTTTTACTTTCAGCTGATGTAAGAGGTGTGTGTATACGGTATTTAAATTTTGTGTATCTTCTTTTTTGTTGATTCCATTTTCTTGTAGGTGTATGTGTAACATTTCGGAAATTAATCTTTTATTAATGTTTGTTTCTTTGTCTATGATTTTAAAATTTTTGAAATTGAAAATGTGATTGAGATTATTTGTGTTGTCTGAAATTACATTATTTTTTGACTTTGCATGTTCGTTTATACGTTGCGACGCTGTGCCTCCCAACACAGGTGCGCAACACCTAGCGCCTCCGCGTGCACTAGGATTTCTTTATTTCGCGGGATTTTACACGCGATCGCCGACGTATTGGAGTACGCTGGGGAGAGGTGGGAAACAGGAAAGAAGTCAAACACAAACAACACTTTATTCACTTTTCTGCACTTGTATTTCGCCCAGCCCTTCCCTACAACGTGGTGGCCTTAGCCGCCCACGCAAGGTAGCCACGCAGGGCCCGCAGATACTCGCTGACTCCGCGCACACACACACTCTGCCACGCTATAGTCCTGAGGCTCTCACCTCTGAACACAGCTGACCCTCTCTCTCTCTCTCTCGTACCCGCGCTAGTCCCCAAGCCGTAGTCGGTGACGTCACGCAACTCTCCGTCTCTCTCTCTCTCTCTCTCTCTCTGGTTCTTCGCTACTCCGCGCGCAGGCTATGCCCGACGTTGACGGCAAGCCCGTCCTGCTGCTACACACGCACAGCGTTCCCGCGCTTTCTTCGCGTCTTCGCTCTCTCTCACACACACACACTCGCGAGCACTGGCTCGACGCCTCGCGCAGATGACGTCGTGGTGTGCGCCCGCACCACACACCGATACTCTCGTCTCTCTCTCTCTCTCGCTCTCGCTCTCTCTCTCTCTCTCTCTCTCTCTCTGAGCAAAGTGTTCGTCTTTATTCTGACTGACTCTGTACGAGTCTGAGTGTCTCTAGTGAATCTGGCCTCCCGCGTATCCACGCATTGGAGTGTTGCTGCATGGCTCTGTAAAAAAGAGCCGTGGAGGCCGTTCGAAATCCGAAGCTTCCTGGAGAGGTTAGGAGGGCAGCGAAGCATCTCGGCGGGATTCAGCCATCTTTTTCTCCCAGTCGTTGGCTGCCCTGCTTTCTAGTGGTGACATCTGGTCGGTGCGCGAAAATTCAAACGTCGCAATGGCACCAGTTTGCTCAGTCTGCAATGACGCCTCGACACCACCAACGAGTACGTGCCCGTCTTGCAGTCTTCCCTGCCACACTCGCTGTTCAGGCAGAAAGAAGAACGCAGTGTGTAACAAGTGCCGAACGTCATCTGGCGGCAAGGTGAAACCGCTATCTTCCACTCCTGTCGCGGCGACGCACGCAACAAAGCCGGCCCAGCAGAGCAACAGGTCGACGCCAGGGAAGTCTTCCCCGCCTGCCATAACACCTCAGGTGAGTGCTCGTACCGGGTACAAGCTCGTGTCCCGAAAGACAACAACGGAGCCCCGTGTTTCTCCTCTCCATCTGACACGACGAGCCGCGTCAACACCGCATGCGAAGGCACAGCCGCGTAATCAAGACCAAAACAGCATGCTGAACCGCTCCCCTCTCTGCACCAACGAGACGCAGCAGCGACAGGAGAATCACCGCATGAGCCACAACACCTCTGTCGAGCGGGTTACTGACTCCCAGGCGCCGGCCTCGTCGGAGTTGCGGGAGAGTGNGACGCCGGCCTCGTCGGAGTTGCAGGAGAGTGGTCGTCTGAGCCTGAATAAATCTGTCAGGCGGGTCACGGACTCCCAGGCGCTCGTCCCACTGGATTCACACGAGAGGAGTCAACAAAATCGGAACCTGTCTGCTGAGCGGGTTGCGGTTCCGCAGGCGCCTTCCCCCAATACATCTCTGGTGGCCCATACGCAGTTTGGTGCCTCTCCACTGGCCTCGCTTGGCGATGATGATGCGCCTACAATGGACCTCGAGAAGCAACACGAGAAGACTCGAACGACGAATGCGCCGTTGGGAGACCATAATCTCCTCGGTGTCAAGAATGTTATCATCCCGGTGAGCACGCTGGAGCTTTTTTTTCAGCGTTTTGACATGCTCCAGGGTCAGCTCGACGAGCTGAAGACTCTCGCTGGCGGGGGTCCGGCGCCACGTGGAGTCTCCTTTGCCTTAGCGGAGGGGGGCGCCACAGTCGGGGCGGAGGAATTGAATACCCGTATCTCCGCTCTCGAGGGCCAGCGCGTGGATAGCATTAGCGCCGCGTCTAATAGTCTACTTGATGCTAACAGACTGCTCCTGGAGGAAAATAATACTCTTAAGGACGACTTGCTGCAAACGCAGCTACTACTTAGGGACCTCCAGCGTGCTCATCGGGATCCCGACGCGGGCTCGCCATCGATCTCGGACGGTGGTGTGTTTGTCTCGGGTCCGTGTATATCTTAACCGGGAGTGCCGGCGGTGGCAAGTTCGCGGAAAAGCTCTCCGCCACTGATGGCACCCACAGGCAGCGGTCCGGGGTTCGGGGGGGACGCTGCTGAGGGGTGTGAAGTTATTATTCATGGACTGCTGAAAGACAGCGATATTTTAAATGAGGAATTCTCGGACGCAGCTGCCTTCGCACTTCTCAGCACCGTCCTTCCCGCCCTGGAGAAAAAAGACATCGTCGGTACTCGCGTGTTGCGCCAGCGCAAACAAAAAGGGCCTCAGAGGAGCGATGCAGTCGTGAAAAATTCGGCGTCGCCTCGGGGCGTTTTACCATCTCTCGTGGCCAGACTTGCCAGCTCGGATTTAGTCAGGGCCATCATGCGCGCGAAAAGCAAACTGGCAAACAACTACCTGACCACGTGCGATATCAAGCCCGGTGTTCTGGACCCGGTGGCTGTTGCCCGCTTGACTAGACATAAAATTTATATTAATGAAATGTTGTCCCAAGAAAAATTTATGACGTTTAAAAATCTGAGGCCCATTGCACAGGGACTGGGCTTCAAATATGTGTGGCATGCGGGTGGCAGGTTCCTGGCCAGGCGCCGGGGCGGCGAGCGTGCGCACGTGTTTACATCTGCGGCCGATTTGCAGACCATACTCACAGCGTGTCAGGCCGGCTCGAAACAGCAACAGCGACTAAAACCTTACACGACTGTCACTAACAGAGACGATAACACTGACACAACTACACGTGACGGACATGAGTCGGACCTGGCTGGCAAATCGGCTGCAACCTCGCCACCGTCGACGACTGTGTCATCTGCATCTTCATCCCCACAGTCGTCTACATCTACATCACCTTCATCACTTTCGCCCTCGCCATCTACTATGCTCTCAAATTGACTGGCGAGGCCTCGTGACAATGCGCCGGGGGCGGAGAGTGGCTTAAGGGCAGGCTTTGTAAATATTAACTCGCTCAGAGCTCGCATCGAGATCGTCCGCGAATATCTAATTATATTCTAGTCTGACTCAGTTTATTGGCTGTATATAGTATTTTATTCTGTATTTTATATATAATGTATTTATCTGTATCTTATCTATAATGTTACAGCGTATAATTTTAATGTCGTGCAATATGGATAGCTCTATGACAAAAATGTCGAAAAGTACTGATTTACTGTGATATGCGATGGTGTTTTCACCTTATATATTTTATAATGCACTACTATCTGAAAATATTTTATTTGTGCCGCACGTAAATTCTATAACTGCGTGCGTAAACTAACTGTATCATGGTTACCATGTATGTAAGCTACTTTAGCAACCTAGTTGCTTCATTATTGTATTTTTGCTATTAAGCGAATAAAAGAGCATCTATCTATCTATCTATCTCTCTCTCTCGCTCTCTCTCACTCCCAAATGCAAGGTAGCCTCGCTGGCCTCGCGGCCGCTGGTTTCCCGCTTCCCTTTGTCCTCTGTCTCTCTTACTCTCTCTCTCTCTCTCTC